>CM053028.1:130308387-130745887 GCA_028564925.1 Lithobates sylvaticus
CATGCAGCTCGTTGGCAAGCGTACCTTAAAGACCCACACCAAAGAACAAAGCGGACCTCTCCTTGCTCCTCATCAGCTGGGATCTCCAACCCCACTATACCTTCAGTCCTCTCTGAAAGCTGCACTGAGAGGAATGAAGGTGTAGAATTAGGTGTGTCACAGCCAAGTACTTGCGGGCACTCTGCTAGCAGTACACCGACGTCCGATTGTACCAGGCAAAATTTCCTGCCCCAGCTGCTGGACCGTCGAAAGAAGTTCACTCCCAGCCATCCACATGCCCAGCGGTTAAATGCTAGCTTGGCTAAATTGCTAGCACTTCAACTGCTGCCTTTTCAGTTGGTAGACTCGGCCCCCTTCCGTGAGTTTGTGCAATGTGCGGTTCCTCAGTAGCAGGTTCCCAAACGCCACTTTTTGTCACGGAAGGCGATTCTGGCTCTCTACCGGCATGTGGCAAGCAATGTCTTGGCCTCGCTGGACAGGGCGGTCAGCGGTAAGGTGCATATTACCGCTGACTCATGGCCCAGCAGGCATGTACAGGATCCTTTTTACACCGCCTGATGAAGGAGCACGCACGCCTACCAACGTCATCAATCCTGCTGACGTGCCTATCCTGGGACGCACTCACCTCGGAACCACGAGACGCAAGGGACCGGGGTGCGTTTCCCCACCATAGCCATGACACCGGAGGACGGCCGAGGACTTCAGACAAAATAAAGATACCGCTACGTGCCTGATATTTTTAAACAAAGTGTGAGTACATACTTTCTTTTTATTTTCACATACAGTTCCCACTGTAATCAGACCCACTACTCTTAGAGCGGCGCTGCTCTCTCTCTTTTCTCCTCTACACTAGAGTCTCTTCTGCTCTATGGAGCCGGCTTCCGCATCTTACAAGCACACACTGTTACTCCTGGACTGAGAATAAAACTGTCCAAAAAAGACATCACAGTGTTTCTCCTCTTCAGCCCCCACTCTCTCTCACCCACCCTCAGTGTCACTCCATCTGTGACCCCCCATACTCGCCCATCACTAGCTGTCGTCGGCGCTCCATACTCCCCCTCTCCAATGTACAGGGACGTTACCTATCTTTCACGGCCCATTGGGTCACTCTTTTGGCAGCTGGGTAGGATGCAGGACAAGGTGCAGTAGTGTTGGAGGTTGTTCCGCCACCACGCCTCCAAAATGCTACTACTGGTTGTGACACAACTCTCTCATCCACCCCCTCCTCTTCTTCTTCCTCCATGGCCTCTTCAAGTGCTCTGTCTTTGGAACCAGCGGTGCTTCGTAGGCGTTCAAGGGGCTACGCAAGTACGCAGGCAAAAAGATGCCATGCAGTGCTTGCGCTGGTGTGTTTGGGGGACAGGAGCCACACTGGGGCAGAGGTTCTGTCAGCTCTGCAGGGGCAGGCCGAGAGGTGGTTGATGCCATGCCAGCTTAAGCCAGGAGTGGGTTGTGACAATGGCACCAACCTCCTCTCCTCTCTGCGACAGGGACAACTGACCCATGTGCCCTGTACGGCTCACGTCCTTAACCTGGTGGTGCAGCGGTTCTTGGGCAGGTACCCAGGCTTACAGGATGTCCTGAGGCAGGCCAGGAAAGTCTGTGTGCATTTCCGCTGATCATATAATGCCAGTGCTCGGCTGGCTGAGCTGCAAAAGGAGTTTAACCTGCCCAAGAACCGCCTTATATGTGACATGAAAAATGTTTTGGCCTAACTTTCCGCATAAATCATAAAGTTAGAAAAATAAAAAAGTACCATCATCCGTGTGATATGAAGAAAGATTTTTGGGGGAACTCGGTCCCCAACCAGGGCCCTCCAAGGAGGGGGAGCTGTCGGACTATCGCGGTACAATACAATATGTTAACATGATTCATAAACCAGTGTATATAAAATACAAAGTTTTTATTTATACAAAATGAACTTTTCAGTTACAAAAACAAATGTGTACAAAATGTATTTCGACTAGTTTCGCTATAGAAATAGCTTCATCAGGAAATACAGTGTTTACATCTGTAAAGAAAAATTTGAAATTGGTAACTACATATGGTCAATTCACTTGGCTGCGTCAACATTCAGCAGCAATAATTCATTCTTAGTATGGGGAAAAGATACATAGAAGTAAACAGTCTCTTACCCTTATGGATGCACTTAAAGAAACATGGACGCGTCCGGCAGAGCCTTCCGTGGCGACTGGGGAGGGACCAATTAGGGTCACCAGGTCAATCTATAGTGTATAGAGGTGGTAGTAATGTTATGTCAATCTGAATGGTAAGATCTAAGTAGATACACCTCACCCAAGGATGGTCCAAGGTAACAGCATCAAGGTCCGTATTGGCACCGAAAAGGTGTAAAAAGAGTGATAAAGTGAATTTAAGAGGGCTGTTTGGCGATAATATATCTCCAGCAGTCCTCTGAAAGTGGTAAGTTAAGGATATACCGAAAGCTCCTGAAGGTGTCCTCACTCAACCGTGAGGGTAATAGGGATATTAAAGTTTGGGGGGACAGAAGAACCCACCCCTAATAGTGAACAAAAAAGTGAAGTGAAACATAAGAGGTAATTAATAGCGTGATTTGGATGTGAAACCTGAATAAATTGGATATGAGGAGACAAATGAATAATGGGGAGGAAAAGTGGAATGTGGGGTGAAGTGAAAAATTGGGTATGCAGGGGACAAACATGATTGGGGAGGGAGGTGAGGATGGATGGTAAAAAGTAAGAATGGCGCATGGGTAGATGCTGATCCAATACTAAAAGAAGGGTTTGTCTGAGGGGTGATTTAATAAAGCGTAAAAGTAAACCTGTAAGGTCGAATAAATAAACGTATTTATATTTGTGGGGCCATATGCAAAAATATATGTATAGAACGAATGAGGTGTGTTGTGTGAATGAAAAAGAAGGAATTGTGAAGAAAAAAAAAAAAAAACCAAAGGTGAAGTGTGAACGGTGAAGTGATGAGAGATTACTACATAGTAAGTGCCATGCAAGGCTGCCAGTCAGCCAAATTACCTGTAAGCTATGGGGTTGGCGTATACAGTCTCTAGTTTATCATCCGGTCACTGAGATGTTATTCCAGTGACCCTCACTCTCAGGGGTATCAACTCCTCACAGGCGCAGGGAATAATAATTGCTAAGTCATGGGGTCATTAAGTACCCTTAGCTATAGGTGACAGTGATAACCTGGAGGGATTAAATATGAGCAATCAGGTATAAGGATGGAACAACATAGGGGGAGCAAAAGCATCCAGTAACCCCCACCCCAGGAATTCCTAGGTGTCTTACCCTGCTCCTTCGAGGTGTGTCATCCCGGGATGTGAGTAGGACCTGCTGGCCAAGCGGTGCTTCACCGCTTTTAAATGGTCCTCCAACCTCGCCGCTGGCGTCGGCGCCAGGCCGACGCATAGTGTCACGAGGTCAAGGGTCCCGCAGCGCGCCCGCCATTGGGCCGCACGAACACACGCCCGCCGATACGCAAAGCGCATGCGCGAGTCACTAGGAGCCGCGCTACCGCATAGAGAAGGTGAACAGTGCGCGCGCGGGAACCATGCGCGCGCACTGCGCTCATGCCCCATAGCCCTGGGCCAGCCTGAGCCAGGGCATATGCAAGGACATCGCGTGGAGTACACCCGCCCTAGAATATGGGCGGGGACTCCATGCATTCCCAGGGGCCCTACCAATCGCCCAGGAGGTGTAGCGGATGATACCATGTAGCCAGGGCATCCAAAAAGGGGGAGGGGCAAGAAAAACCCCTTCAACAAAGACTGCTACAAAATATATAATTTAACAACATGAAGTACTGCATTATTAATAATGAGATGTATCATTACAATCGGATATACAAGACATAATGCATAAAGCAATATTTGATGATGACACAATAATAGAAAAAAAGACACGTTTGGTTTTGACAATCATTAATGAACGGTCTTGGGCATTTCTGGTCACGTCCTCCAACAGAATATGTCTCTTTGAAAAACTAGAAAACACTCAGAACAAGGCAATAAATTCTCAGATTTCATACAATAAAATTCAATACAATGAATTTGTAGAATAGCTTCAATGCATTGGGACACAAGGATAAAACCAGGAGAATGCATAGTCATTTCATAAATTCAAAATGCATAATTCGATCACAAAGTGTGGGCAGGACGGTGGGGGATTCCAAGGCAGGGGGCCGGATTTAGAGTGATTGTTTATAAAAAGGGTTTGAAGGAGTTAACCTCATTCAGGCCCGGGGGCACCATGGCGTCGAGCCTCTCTATCCATAGGGCCTCCTTTTGGAGTAAGATTTTATCACGGTTACCCCCTCTGATATCAGGGGGCACCACCTCCAGTGCTGCAAATTTGACTGCCTGGAGGTCAAATCTATGGTATAAACCAATGTGGCGGCCTATAGTTGTCAGTTTACCATTAGTGGTGTGGTAAACATGGTCCCCGACCCTCTGCCTTAGTTCCCTCACCGTCTTGCCCACATAAAATGCACCACAATTACAGGACATTAGGTAAATTACACCCGTAGTGTCACACCTAGCCGAAAACTGTGGGGTATATGTTTCTCCATTGGGTAGCAGGATATTTGCGCTAGTCGGTATCCAGGGTCATAGAGGACACTCGCCACAGGGGGCCGTGCCTCTATGGTGGCGGGTAGTTACTCGCTCAGGTCTATAATGACTACTAGTGAGGCTGTCTCTTAGGGACCGTGCTCTGCGAAAAACTATTTCTGGTGTATCTCGTATATATTGTGTCAATATATGGTGATCGGTTAAGAGATGCCAGTGTTTAGTAACGACGTTCCTAAATTGATTCTGGTGGGCAGAGTACTGGGTGATGATTTTGACTGTATTAGGGTTTGGGTCCCGTGGGCGTGGATAAAGTAGGGAGTTTCTGGTACGGCCTAAAGCTTTGTTGAAGGCTTTTCGGAGGTTTGTTTTAGTGTAACCTCTCTGGAGGAGGCGGTCTCTCAGAGCAGCGGACTGTCTAAAGAAATCTTCTTCTAATGTGCAGTTGCGACGCAGTCGCAAAAATTGTGCGTATGGAATGCTTTGCACAAGCGATTTTGGGTGAGCGCTTGAGGCATGCAATAGTGTATTGCCTGCCGATTTCTTTCGATAAAGATCCGTGCCTAAGGAACCGTCTTCTCCAATCCCTATCATCACGTCTAAAAATGGTATTTGGACTTTGTCTGATGATACAGTAAATCGTAAATTCATATCGTTTACATTGATGACCTGTATAAAATCGTCCAGAAGGGAAGGTAAACCCGTCCAGACGATAAACAGGTCATCAATGAAGCGATACCAGCACATTATATGATCGAGATAAAGTGAATATCGATCATTTGAGAAAATCTCTCTCTCCCACGCTCCCAGATATAGGTTTGCGTATGAAGGCGCACAAGACGTGCCCATGGCAACGCCTTGTGTTTGAAGAAAATATTGGTCCTTAAACAAAAAGACGTTGCGGGTTAATACAAAACTGAGAAGTTTTAAAATAAATTAATTCAGAGACCATGATGTGTGTTCCTGTTCCATCAGGAACATTCTGGCCGTTCCGACTCCCTCCTCGTGGGGGATGCTCGAGTAGAGCGCCTCGATAGCCACGAGGAGGGAGTCAGAAGGTACCCCCTCTATGCCCTCTATGTGTCTAAGGAGATCTGCTGTGTCTCGAATGTGCGATGGAAGGCTAGTGACATGAGGGAGCAGGAAGCTGTCTACAAATTTACTGGCATTATCTGTAAGTGACCCAATGCCCGATACTATGGGCCTTCCTGGAGGTTGAACTAGGTTTTTATGTGTCTTGGGCAGTGTGTAGAACGTGGGTGTACGTGGATGCTTTGGAATTAGAAAATTCAATGTATCCTTATCAATCAGGCCCTGCCAAAAGGCTCCTGCACATAGTTCACAAAGTTCATTTGTGAATATGGTTAGAGATGTGGATGCAAAGGTTGGTACCAGACCGTGTTTCTGAGTACATCGTAACACATTGTCTGGTATTGGGCATGTGACATAATAACTATGTTCCCGCCCTTGTCTGAAGGTTTAATAACCACATCATCTCTTTTTTGTAAATTTTTCAGGGCTCGTTGTTGGTTAGGGTTTATATGTGACATGTCCACCAGGTGGAACTCAACGTTGGCCATGATGCAGCGACTGAAAACGCAGCAGAGGGCCATCAATGAGTACCTGTGCAACTACGGCACCAGGACAGGGTCAGGGGAGCTCGGATTTTTTTCACCACGCCAGTGGAGCATGATCAGGTATGCATGCACTGTCCTGTCACCATTTGAGGAGGCCACAAGGATGGTGAGCAGTGACAGTGCATGCATCAGTGACACTGTACCTCTTGTCCACCTGTTGGAGCATACGCTGCGTGGAATAATGGACAGGGCACTTGAGACAGAACAGAGGCAGGAAGAGGAGGACTTCCTTGCCTCTCAAGGCCCCCTTTATCCAGACAGTGTTCCTTCTCTCCCACCCATCACACAGGAAGAGGATGAGGAGGAGGAGGAGGATTGTGTAAGCATGGAGGAGGAGCCTGGCACTCAGCATCAGCAGCAGCAGTCTTTTAGGAATGATTTACAGTCCCAAGAAACCGGTGGACTTGTATGTGGCTGGGAGGAGGTAGCTACGGATCATGTTGTCCTTAGTGACCCAGAAGACTCCGGACCGAATACCTCAGCTAACCTACGTTGCATGGCCTCCCTGATCCTGCAAAGCCTGCAGAAGGATCCTCATATTCTTCGGATCAAGGAGAGGGACCATTACTGGCTGGCCACTTTCCTTGATCCACGGTACAAGGGTAAGGTTGTGGACCTTATCTTGCCGTTGCAGAGGGAGCAGAGGATGAGACATCTCCGGGAGGCCTTGCAGAAAGGTGTGTGCAACACGTTCCCAGAGACTGGGAGGTTACAAACTCCTGGTCCTGGACCACGAGTTGCTGAGGCTTCGGTCAGTAGCAGAAGGAGCGGTGGGGAAGGTGGCCGTCTGACCGATGCGTTCAGACAATTTTTTAGTTCGCATCCCCAAGGTATGATCGGTTCCAGCAACCATCGCCAGCGTCTGATATACATGGTGCAGGAATACCTAGGGGCAAGGTCAGACTTGGACACCTTTCCCACCGAAAATCCCCTGGCTTACTGGGTCTTGAGGATGGATCACTGGCCAGAGCTTGCACAGTATGCAATTGAGCTAATGGCCTGTCCTGCATCCAGCGTTCTTTCGGAACGCACATTCAGTGCTGCTGGAGACTTTGTCACCGATCACAGGGTGTGCCTGTCCACCGACTCGGTTGATCGACTGACCTTCATAAAGATGAATCAGTCTTGGATCACCAACAGCTACCAGGCACCTGAAGCTGATATAACAGAATAATTTATTTTGAAATGTCACATCCCTTTAAGACTGCCTATGCTGATGCTGAGTGACTGTCCTGTTATGTTGACTGACTATCCTCTTCCTCCTCAATGATCCTGATGATAGCTTGAAAGAACATTTTTGTTTCTGGGTGCCACCACCAGTGGCTAAGGCCCAATTTTTCAGCCCCTGTTTAACCAGGGCGTGTAATTACAATTTGTTATGCAATGCTTTGCAACAGGTCTCATTGCTGTGCTCCAAGTACAGTATCTGTGAGGGGTTGCTGCAGTGTTGTGGCACCGGCACCAGTGGCTAAGGCCCAACTTTTCAGCCCCTGTTTAACAGGGGCGTGTAATTACAATTTTTTATGCAATGCTGTGCAACAGGTCTCATTGCTGTGCTCCAAGTACAGTATCTGAAGGGTTGCAGTGTTGTGGCACCAGCACCAGTGCCTAAGGTCCAATTCTTCTGCCCCTGTTTAACAGGGGAGTAAAATTAAAATGATTGATCTAATAATTCACAGCAGGGCCCATTCCTGCGCACACCAAGAGTAACTGTGAGGGCTTACACTGTTGTAGCACCAGCACCACTACCATCAAAGGCCCAATTTTTCCTACCACTGTTCAACAATGGCATGTAATTACAATTTCTGATATAATAGTTCACAGCAGGGCGTTCCAGCGCCCACCAAGAGTAACTGTAAGGGCTTATGCCCCGTACACACAGTCGGATCTTCCCACGGAAAATGTCCTATCAGACAATGTTGTCGGAAATTCCGACCGTGTGTAGGCTCCATCGGACTTTTTCCGTCGGATTTTCCGACGGACAAAGTTTTATCTCCTGCTCTCAAATTTTCCGACAACAAAGTCCTATCGGACTTTTTCCGATCGTGTGTAGCGAATTCCGACAGACAAAGTGCCACGCATGCTCAGATCACATTACAAGACCAAAGCTATTGGCTACTAGCCTCTACGTAGTCCCGTCGTAGGCAACAAACGTCATGATCGGATTTTCCGACAACTTTGTCGACCGTGTGTATGCAACACCAGTGTCGGACAAAATCCGTTGGAAAAAATCCGATGGATTTTGTGGTCGGATTTTCCGACCGTGTGTACGGGGCATTACAGTGTTGTGGCAACACCAACATCTAAGGGGCAAATTTCTGCAGAGTATATACGGCAGGCCCCTACTTTTAAACATCCAACTTACAAAGCCATGCCATTTTTCTCAAAGATTGTCATCCATATTGCCTGGACAAGACATGACATTAAAGCCGCAAGCAGTTTTAAATGGCTTCTTTTTTTCCTTTACAAATGTCATTTTGTGTAGGGACAGTTTTAAACACTGGAAACACATGCCACTTCACAGGCATACTTTAGACACCCCCCAGGTACCATATTTAAAGGAATATTTCACATTTTTTTTTCACTTTATGCATCATTAAAATCCAGAAAAAATGTCAGTTTTTAAAACTTCTTTTTGCATTGATACATGTTCCCTGGGGCAGGACCCGGGTCCCCAAACCTTTTTTAGGACAATCACATGCATATTGGTCGTCATAATTAGCACTTTAGATTTCAAACATTCGCGTCCATTGTAACTAATAGGGTTCTAACGTTCGTGCGAACTTTCGGTCCGTTCGCAGGTTCTGGTGCGAACTGAATCCGGGGGTGTTCGGCTCATCCATATTCTTAACAATAAATCCTCCTCAGACCCAAGGTACAAATTGGTCATGGCGTCTGAATGTTACACTTATGTCAGACCCAATCTGCCATAAGGCAATTGTAGAGGCAATTGGCAACTTTGTTTCTGATCATGAACAGGATGAAACTGCGTTGCCTTTAAAATGGGAAGCCCTAAAAGCCGTACTACAAGGGTTGTTTATTCAAAATGTCTCGTCCCTTAAAAAAGAAAAATCTATAATTATTCAAAATACTCTGTCAAAACTTAATTCCCTAGAAACTTTACATAAAGCTCATCATTCTGAAGAAACATTAGCCAACATATTGTCTACCAGGACATCTCTACTACAACTCTTTGAAACATCCCATAGTTCATATCAACAAAGACGTGCCTTGGGAAGGTATAGATTCCGGAATAAATGTGGGAGAGTGTTAGCTGTTATATTGCATCCGCGTCCTTCCCAGATTTTTATATCCAGTATAAAGAAGTCATCGGGGGAAATTACACCAGACCCACAATCCCTTCAACAAACTTTTAGGGAATATTTTTCAGTCCTCTATAACCTGGCTCCACCACCTTTTTTGGAGGATAAAGGAACTGGTACTTACCATATTGAAGAATATATACAGGAAACTGATATCCCAATATTAGATGATGATAAAAGGAAATCCTTGGATTATCCATTTTTACACAAGGAATTATTAGATGTAATTGCCAATATTCCAACAGGTAAGAGTCCAGGTCCAGATGGATTCACCCCAAAATTTTATAAAACTTATAGAGAACAACTGTCCCCATTTATTCTCCAAGTGTTCAATTCTATCTCTCCTAATAACCAATTTCCAACCCAGACACTAGAAGCCCATATCACCCTGATCCCTTAACCAGAAAAGGGTTTAACATTATGTTCTAGCTATTGACCGATATCTCTAATTGGGATAGACATAAAAATGTATGCCAAAGTGATTGCGCTACGTCTCCAAACTCTTCTCCCGAATTTAGTACATACAGACCAAGCAGGATTTGTCCAATGAAGAGAAGCACGTGACAACACAATAAAATTTTTTTACTAATGAATCACGCCCAAACAGCTAAAATACAAGTTTGCCTTCTCTCAGTTGATGCAGAGAAGTGGATGGCCTTTTCTTAAACACTCATTGATGCAAATAGGTCTGGGTTCTAATCTGCTTCATAAGATCTTTGCATTATATACAAAACCGGTGGCTAAAAAAAAGATTAATGGATCATTGACAACAAGTTTTACTATACAAAATGATACCCGTCAGGGATGCCCACTATCCCCTTTACTTTATGTCTTAGTAATGGAATACTTAGCAACAGCAATTAGACAGAACTCTTCCATTACTGGCATATAGATAAATCAAAAGGAAATAAAACTAGCTCTGTTTGCCGATGATCTATTACTCTATGTTACTAACCCACATGTTTCTATACCTTCTATTTTATTTGAATTTCAGCGATTTGGAACCTTGAGCAACTTTAAAGTAAATGTATCAAAATCAGAAATTCTTAATGTGTCACTTACACTACACGAAGTTACGGCGCTGAGAAATAATTTCTCATTTAAAATCTGCTCTTCGGCATTAAAATACCTAGGTATTAATATTCCGCCCGATCCGAGCCATTTATATTCAGCAAACTATATTCCTCTTATGCAACGTACCCTACAGGATCTTAAAAAACATGACGCTAATCAACATTCGTGGTTTGGGAGGATCAATATATTGAAAATGGATGTAATACCTTGGTTTTTGTATCTTTTTCAAACCACTCCTGTCTTTGCCTCTATATCTTTTTTTTCCACCTTACAATCGGCCTTTACAAAATTCATTTGGGGCTATAGGAAACCTAGACTACATAAGAAATTATTATCACTGCCTAAAACGAAAGAAGGAGCGGCCGCACCGGACTTATACTACTACTATGTTGCAGCTGTTCTGACCAGGCTAGTGAACTGGTTTAATTGCTCTGATACTAAACAATGGGTAATGTTAGAGCAATGGTTGAACCAACTTGATCTTAAGGCACTTCCCTGGCTAGATTTATCTACCAGTGATACTCACCGAGATTTATCACTTACTTTGCCCTCTCTTACATCCCACCTATTGAATATCTGGGCTAAAACAGCTTTATAGCTAGTAGGACCTACCTCCTATGTAGGACCTATGACACCATTATTTGGTAATCCCCATTTTCCGCCGCCACTTAACCGGATAGGTTTCCTTGCATAGAATCTCATCCAAGAGTGAGCCAGATTCTCTGCCAGGGAACATTTCTGTCTTTACTAAACTTATTCCCTATGCAGCAACCTTCATTTATGCAAAGGTTGGAATATTGGCAATTATTGTCATTTTGGTCCTCTATCCCCTCAAATAAATCCTTATATAGAGACTTAACTCAATTTGAACGTCTTCTGTTGCAAGACTCTAAACCAAAACATGTTTTATCAACAATATATAAGACACAAAAAAACACCCTGATCCTCCGGAATATACAAACACATGGGTGAATGAGCTTAATGTGCAAATTGAAGTTGAAGAATGGGAGAAATCATTCAATCTAACACACTGTTTGTCACCAACAATTAAAGCACAAGAGAAGAGCTATAAGCTCTTGTCTAGATGGTATTGGAGTCCATTGTCACTCCAACGTGTATATATATCCAGATACATCTGATATATGCTGGCATTGCCATGCAACCAAGGGCTCACTGCTTCATATCTGGTGGAAATGTCCCCAAATTTTTAACTTCTGGGAAAAGATTATGCAACTGTATACCACAGTTACTGGGAGTTAATACAAAATACGCCTCAAATTACCCTGCTCTCTATCCATCCAGGACCATATAAAAACATTAAAAAAAGTCTCCTTAGACACTGGTTGACAGCAGCGAGATAAGTTACACTGCGGCATTGGCGGTCAATACAATCCTCATCGATTAACGAATGGGCTATAGAAATCTTGGAGGAGGTATAGTGAATCAACAAGAGACTAGAAAATCTTTACGGTAAGAAAGTAAGGACTGTGAATGCGATAAGTAGGGTTTCAATATACGAAGCTTATTTGTTGCCATTTGCTCTCCCCCATCCCCACCTTTTTTTTTTTGTTGGTCTGTGTTTTTCTTCCTTTCCCCTTTAATGTTTTGTTAGTGTGAAATGTATCAATAATCTGTGTGAGGAAATGACCATGCTTTCTATTTATGTTTGAATTTGATCATGTCTGAACTTGTTTATGTTTGTATAATAATGTACAATAAAATTAGATTGAAGTAAAAGTAGTTGTCATTTTATTGTTCTCTCTCTCTCTATTCTCTCTCTATTGTTCTGCTCTTTTTTACTGTATTCTTTTCTGCAATGTTTTATTGTGTTTTATTGTTAACCATTTTTTTTGTTTTCAGGTACGCCATTCAGCTTCAGCACGGATTGACCATGCTTTCTATTTATATTTGAATTTGATCATGTCTGAACTTTATGTTTGTATAATAATTTACAATAAAATTAGATTGAAGTAAAAGCAGTTGTCATTTTATTGTTCTCTCTCTCTCTCTATTCTCTCTCTATTGTTCTGCTCTTTTTTTACTGTATTCTTTTCTGCAATGTTTTATTGTTAACCATTTTTTTTTGTTTTCAGATACGCCATTCAGCTTCAGCACGGATTTATTTATCTTGACAGCAACGGCGTTTACTCCCATGATACATAAAGCTGTGACTCCATCGCTGTTGGAGGTGATTTCACCACCACAGTTAAAAAAAAAGAGCATACATGCTGAAGCATGGGGGCAGAAGGGGTGGAGGAGTGATTTGCTCCTAACTTTTGGGGCGGATGCCCCCATGCTTCGGCATATATATATTTTATGCACAGGTTGCGTTAAAAAATGTTTTATTTTTTTACTATGTTTTTTTTGTATTCGCTTTGCAGGTATGGTAAGTCTTACTGTTATACTGTAATGTTACTTTGTTTTATTGTTAACCATCATTTGCTTAGCAGGTACACCATTTAGTTGCAGCGTGGATTTATTTATCTTGACTACAACAGCGTTTGCTCCCACGATACCATGACTCCAGTGCTGTAGGAGGTGATTTCACCACCACAGTTAAAAACAAAATGCTGCATGTATGCCCATCATTAGAAGTGGGTGGATGAAGGGAGGTATTCTAATGGTGGGCATACCCACCAATCAATCTATTTTTTTCATTCAGCCCACAGGCTGCATGAAAAAAAAGATTACAATATATGCCCAACAAGGACCAGCAACGTACTGGTATGTTGCTGGAATTTGAGTGGTTATACCAGAATGATGCCTGTGGGTTTAGGTATTATCTTGGTATCATTCTTTTCAGCCAGCGGTCTGCTTTAATGTAAAAGCAATCCTAGCAGCTAATTAGCCTCTAGACTGCTTTTACAAGCAGTGGGAGGGAATGTCTCCCCCTCCCACTGTCTTCCATGGTTTTCTCTGGCTCTCCTGTCCCAACAGGGAACCTGAGACCAGAATGGCTCCAATCATCTCTATGGCCTAAGAAACCAGAAGCTACGAGCATTTCATGACTTAGATTTCGCTGAATATAAACAGCCGCAGCGCCATTAGGAAATTGGGAAAGCATTTTATCACACCGATCTTGGTGTGGTCAGATGCTTTGAGAGCAGAGGAGAGATCTAGGGTCTAATAGACCCCAATTTTTTTCAAAAAAGAGTACCTGTCACTACATATTGCTATCATAGGGGATATTTACATTCCCTGAGATAACAATAAAAATGATAAAAAAAAATTAGAGGAACAGTTTAAAAAAAAAAAAAGCAAAATATAGTTAGTAAAGTTACGAATCGTTACGAATCGTTACGAATCGTTAACGCGGCTAATGAATTGTTGGTTCTCATAACACAGAGAACAATTCGAATCCAACTACAAATATCGAATTTCAATTTCAAGTTACGAATCGTTACGAATCGTTATGAATAGTTACGAATCGTTACGAATCGTTATGAATAGTTACGAATCGTTAGTAAATCCAACTACCAATATCGAATTTCAACTAATTTGAACGAAATTATTATAGCAGATATAACGAATGAATTCGAATGACAAAGTGTCATTTTTGCAGAAAAAAAAAAAGCGTAGGGGTCCCCCAAATTCAATAACCAGGCCCTTCAGGTCTGGTATGGATATTAAGGGGACCCCAGCCAAAAAAAAAAAAAAAATGGCGTGGGGTCCCCCCCAAATATCCATACCAGACCCTTCAGGTCTGGGATGGATTTTAAGGGGAACCCCGGCCAAAAAAAAAAAAAAAAATGGCGTGGGGTCCCCCATAAAATCCATACCAGACCCTTTATCCGAGCACGCAACCTGGCAGGCCGCAGGAAAGGAGGGGGGGACGAGAGCGGCCCCCCCTCCCGCCTGAACCGTACCAGGCCACATACCCTCAACATTGGGAGGGTGCTTTGGGGTCCCCCCCAAAGCACCTTGTCCCCATGTTGATGAGGACAAGGGCCTCATCCCCACAACCCTGGCCGGTGGTTGTGGGGGTCTGCGGGCGGGGGGCTTATCGGAATCTGGAAGCCCCCTTTAACAAGGGGACCCCCAGATCCCGCCCCCCCCCTGTGTGAAATGGTAAGGGGGTACAAAAGTACCCCTACCATTTCACCAAAAAAGTGGCAAAAATGGTAAAAATGACAGGAGACGGTCTTTGACAATTCCTTTATTAAAATCTTCTTTCTTCTTTCTTCTGGTCTTCCTTTCTTCATCTTCTCCTTCCGGCATCTTCTTCCATCGTCTTCTTCCTTCGATTCGCTTCTTCTTCCTCCGGTCTTCTCGTCCTTCTCGTCCGGCGTCGTCCTTCTCGTCCGGCATCGTCGTCTCTTCTCGCAGGCCGCTCCTCGCAATGGGAGGCTCCCGCTCTGTGAGGCTCCGCTCCGGGTGACAGGTCTTTTATAACGAAGGCACCTGGTGACCCCGCCCCCTCTGACGCACGGGGACGTCATGTGGAATTCCCTATGGCTTTCCCCATGACGTCAGAGGGGGGCGGGGTCACCAGGTGCCTTCGTTATACAAGACCTGTCACCCGGAGCGGAGCCTCACAGAGCGGGAGCCTCCCATTGCGAGGAGCGGCCTGCGAGAAGAGACGACGATGCCGGACGAGAAGGACGACGCCGGACGAGAAGGACGACGCCGGACGAGAAGGACGAGAAGACCGGAGGAAGAAGAAGCGAATCGAAGGAAGAAGATGACGGAAGGAGAAGATGACGGAAGGAGAAGATGAAGAAAGGAAGACCAGAAGAAAGAAGAAAGAAGATTTTAATAAAGGAATTGTCAAAGACCGTCTCCTGTCATTTTTACCATTTTTGTCACTTTTTTGGTGAAATGGTAGGGGTACTTTTGTACCCCTTACCATTTCACACAGGGGGGGGGGCGGGATCTGGGGGTCCCCTTGTTAAAGGGGGCTTCCAGATTCCGATAAGCCCCCCGCCCGCAGACCCCCACAACCACCGGGCACGGTTGTGGGGATGAGGCCCTTGTCCTCATCAACATGGGGACAAGGTGCTTTGGGGGGACCCCAAAGCATCCTCCCAATGTTGAGGGCATGTGGCCTGGTACGGTTCAGGCGGGAGGGGGGGCCGCTCTCGTCCCCCCTCCTTTCCTGCGGCCTGCCAGGTTGCGTGCTCGGATAAGGGTCTGGTATGGATTTTATGGGGGACCCCACGCCATTTTTTTGGGCTAGGTTCCCCTTAAAATCCATCCCAGACCTCAAGGGTCTGGTATGGATTTTGAGGGGGACCCTACGCCATTTTTTTTTTTTTTTGGCTGGGGTCCCCCTTAATATCCATCCCAGACCTGAAGGGCCTGGTTATTGAATTGGGGGGACCCCTACGCATTTTTTTATCAATGACTTCAATGAATGACAGTTCTCTGTATTACGGATCCAACAATTCATTTGCCGGCAATAGCGAGTGATTTTAAATAGTTTTTTTTTTTTCCTGCAAAAATGACACTGCAGGAACAGTTCTCTATATTAGATATACTGAATCTCGAATCATTCGAAGCATTCGTTATATCCGCTATTATAATTTCTTTCATATTAGTTGAAATTACATATTTGTTAGTTGTTGTATTCGAATTGTTCTCTGTATTACGGGAATCGGCAATTAGCCGCGAGTGATTTTAAATGTCTTTTTTTCCTGCAAAAATGACACATTGTACAGAGAGAGTTCTAAACATGGGAAACCTGCGCCTCTTCTATATACTATATACTCTATAGTATGCCTATGAAGGGGGTCATGTTTCCCGTGTTTAGAACTCTCTCTGTACAATGTGTCATTTTTGCAGGAAAAAAATACATTTAAAATCACTCGCGGCTAATTGCCGATTCCCGTAATACAGAGAACAATTCGAATGTTGTATTGTAACTAACAAATATCTAATTTCAACTAATATAAAAGAAATTATAATAGCGGATATAACGAATGCTTCGAATGCTTCGAGATTCAGTATATCTAATATAGAGAACTGTTCCTGCACAGTGTCATTTTTGCAGGAAAAAAAAACTATTTAAAATCACTCGCTATTGCCGGCAAATGAATTGTTGGATCCGTAATACAGAGAACTGTCATTCATTGAAGTCATTGATAAAAAAATGCGTAGGGGTCCCCCCAAATTCAATAACCAGGCCCTTCAGGTCTGGGATGGATATTAAGGGGGACCCCAGCCAAAAAAAAAAAAAAATGGCGTAGGGTCCCCCTCAAAATCCATACCAGACCCTTGAGGTCTGGGATGGATTTTAAGGGGAACCCTAGCCAAAAAAAATGGCGTGGGGTCCCCCATAAAATCCATACCAGACCCTTATCCGAGCACGCAACCTGGCAGGCCGCAGGAAAGGAGGGGGGGACGAGAGCGCCCCCCTCCCGCCTGAACCGTACCAGGCCACATGCCCTCAACATTGGGAGGGTGCTTTGGGGTCCCCCCCAAAGCACCTTGTCCCCATGTTGATGAGGACAAGGGCCTCATCCCCACAACCGTGCCCGGTGGTTGTGGGGGTCTGCGGGCGGGGGGCTTATCGGAATCTGGAAGCCCCCTTTAACAAGGGGACCCCCAGATCCCGGCCCCCCCCCCTGTGTGAAATGGTAAGGGGGTACAAAAGTACCCCTACCATTTCGCCAAAAAAGTGACAAAAATGGTAAAAATGACAGGAGACGGTCTTTGACAATTCCTTTATTAAAATCTTCTTTCTTCTTTCTTCTGGTCTTCCTTCTTCATCTTCTCCTTCCGTCATCTTCTCCTTCCGTCATCTTCTCCTTCCGTCATCTTCTTCCTTCGATTCGCTTCTTCTTCCTCCGGTCTTCTCGTCCTTCTCGTCCGGCGTCGTCCTTCTCGTCCGGCATCGTCGTCTCTTCTCGCAGGCCGCTCCTCGCAATGGGAGGCTCCCGCTCTGTGAGGCTCCGCTCCGGGTGACAGGTCTTGTATAACGAAGGCACCTGGTGACCCCGCCCCCCCTCTGACGTCATGGGGAAAGCCATAGGGAATTCCACATGACGTCCCCGTGCGTCAGAGGGGGCGGGGTCACCAGGTGCCTTCGTTATAAAAGACCTGTCACCCGGAGCGGAGCCTCACAGAGCGGGAGCCTCCCATTGCGAGGAGCGGCCTGCGAGAAGAGACGACGATGCCGGACGAGAAGGACGACGCCGGACGAGAAGGACGACGCCGGACGAGAAGGACGAGAAGACCGGAGGAAGAAGAAGCGAATCGAAGGAAGAAGAAGATGGAAGAAGATGCCGGAAGGAGAAGATGAAGAAAGGAAGACCAGAAGAAAGAAGATTTTAATAAAGGAATTGTCAAAGACCGTCTCCTGTCATTTTTACAATTTTTGTCACTTTTTTGGTGAAATGGTAGGGGTACTTTTGTACCCCCTTACCATTTCACACAGGGGGGGGGCCGGATCTGGGGGTCCCCTTGTTAAAGGGGGCTTCCAGATTCCGATAAGCCCCCCGCCCGCAGACCCCCACAACCACGGGCACGGTTGTGGGGATGAGGCCCTTGTCCTCATCAACATGGGGACAAGGTGCTTTGGGGGGGACCCCAAAGCACCCTCCCAATGTTGAGGGCATGTGGCCTGGTACGGTTCAGGCGGGAGGGGGGGCCGCTCTCGTCCCCCCCTCCTTTCCTGCGGCCTGCCAGGTTGCGTGCTCGGATAAAGGGTCTGGTATGGATTTTGAGGGGACCCCCACGCCATTTTTTTTTTTTTTTTTTTGGCCGGGGTTCCCCTTAAAATCCATCCCAGACCTGAAGGGTCTGGTATGGATATTTGGGGGGGACCCTACACCATTTTTTTTTTTTTTTTTTTTGGCTGGGGTCCCCCTTAATATCCATACCAGACCTGAAGGGCCTGGTTATTGAATTTGGGGGGACCCCTACGCTTTTTTTTTTTTTTTATATCAATGAATGACTGTTTTTTAAATAGCTTTTTTTTTCTGCAAAAATGACACTTTGTCATTCGAATTCATTCGAATGCATTCGAATTCATTCGAATGCATTCGAATTCATTCGTTATATCTGCTATAATAATTTCGTTTGAATTAGTTGAAATTTGATATTGGTAGTTGGATTCGAATAATTTGGAGCTGAAATTCGTAAACGGAATTTTTCCTGCAAAAATGACACTTTGTCATTCGAATTCATTCGAATCCATTCGAATTCATTCGAATTCATTCGAATCATTCGGCGACGAAATTCGTAAACGGAATTTCGTAAAAAAAAAAAATTTGTACTACAGATTCGTAAATTCGTACGAATTTCGAAAAATTCGTACGAATTACGAATTCGTACGAAACGAATCGCACATGTCTAACCGCCTGCACTGTATTAGAAACTGTACTACAGCTGCACTGTATTGTATACTGTGTACACCCCCAGAAGTGTAGTAGAAACTGTACACACTGTATTAGACACTGTGTACACCCCCAGAAAAGTAGTAGAAACTGTACACACTGTATTAGATACTGTGTACACCGCCTGCACTGTATTAGAAACTGTACACTGTATTGTGTACTGTGTACACCACCAGAATTGTAGTAGAAACTGTACACACTGTATTAGATACTGGGTACACTACCAAAAAAGTAGTAGAAACTGTACACACTGTATTAGATACTGTGTACATCGCCTGCACTGTATTAGAAACTGCACAATGGCTGCACTGTATTGTATACTGTGTACACCACCAGAAGTGTAGTAGAAACTATACACACTGTATTAGATACTTTGTACACCGCCTGAAGTGTATTAGAAGCAGTACACCACCGAATGCACTGTAGATATAGGCTACACTGGATGCAAAATATATATATATATATATACACAGTATCTCACAAAAATTTGTAAACCCCTTACATTTTTGTAAATATTTTATTATACCTTTTCATGTGACAACACTGAAGAAATTACACTTTGCTACAATGTAATGTAGTGAGTGTACATTTGTTGTCCCCTCAAAATAACTCAACGCACAGCCATTAATGTCTAAACTCAACAAAAGTGAGTACACCCCTAAGTGAAAATGTCCAAATTGGGACCAATTAGTCATTTTCCCTTGCCGGTGTCATGTGATTTGTTAGTGTTACAAAGTCTCAGGTGTGAATGGGTAGCAGGTGTGTTAAATTTGGTGTTATCGCTCTCACTCTCTCATACTGGTCACTGGAATTTTAATATGGCACCTCATGGCAAATAACTCTCTTAGGATCTGAAAAAAATTATTGTTGCTCTACATAAAGATGGCCTAGGCTATAAGAAGATTACCAAGACCCTGAAACCGAGCTTCAGCACGGTGACCAAGACCATACAGTGGTTTAATGGGACAGGTTCCACTCAGAACAGGCCTCGCCATGGTCGACCAAAGAAGTTGACTGCACATGCTCAGCGCCATATCCAGAGGTTGTCTTTGGCAAATAGACGTATGAGTGCTGCAAATATTGCTGTAGAGGTTAAAGGGGTGGGGGTCAGCCTGTCAGTGCTCAGACCATACGCTGCACGCTGCATCAAATTGGTCTGCATTGCTGTTATCCCAGAATGAAGCATTTACTAAAGATGAGGAACAAGAAAGCATGCAAACAGTTTGCTGAAGCCAAACAGACTAAGGACTTGGATTACTGGAACCATGTCCTGTGGTCTGATAAGACCAAGATAAACTTATTTGGTTCAGATGGTGTCAAGCATGTGTGGCGGCAACCAGGTGAGGAGTACAAAGACAAGTGTGTCTTGCCTAAAGTCAAACATGGTGGTGGGAGTGTCATGGTCTGGGGCTGCATGAGTGTTGCCGGCACTGGTGAGCTGAAGTTTATTGAGGGAACCATGAATGCCAACATGTACTGTGACATACTGGAGCAGAGCATGATCCCCTCCCTTCAGAGACTGGGCCGCAGGGTGGTATGCCAACATGCTAACGACCCCAAACACAGCCACACCTCCAAGACAACCACTGCCTTGCTAAAGAAGCTGAGGGTAAAGGCGATGGACTGGTCAAGCATGTCTCCAGACCTAAACCCTATTGAGCATCTGTGGGCCATCCTCAAATGGAAGGTGGAGGATCGCAAGGTCTCTAACATCCACCAGCTCCGTGATGTCATCATGGAGGAGTGGAAGAGGACTCCAGTGACAACCTGTGAGGCTCTGGTAAACTCCATGCCCAAGAGGGTTGAGGCAGTGCTGGAAAATAATGACACTTTGGGCCCAATTTGGACCTTTTCACTTCGGGGTGTACTCACTTTTGTTGCCAGCGGTTTAGACATTAATGACCGTGTGTTGAGTTATTTTGAAGGGACAGCAAATTTACACTGTTAGACAAGCTGTACACTCACTAATTTACAGTGTAGCAAAGTGTAATTTCTTCAGTGTTGTCACATGAAAAGAAATAATAAAATATCTACAAAAATGTGAGGGGTGTACTCACTTTTGTAAGATATTGTATATACGAGATGCCCTGCCAAACCCCTACCCTGCCCCGCCCCTAAACCCGCCCTCATAAATTATCTCATGAAATTACACTTTAATGCTTTTTGCAATTAAGTTATAAAAATATTAACAACTTTATCCATGCCCCCAATGCAGCCTGTATCCACTGTGTCCCATGTGCAGCCTGTGTCCCATGAGCAGCTCGTGTCCCATGTCCAGCCTGTGTCCCATGTGCAGCCTCTGTCCCATGGGCAGCCTGTGTCCCATATGCAGCTTGTGTCCCATGTGCAGCCTGTGTCCCATGCGCAGCTTGTTTCCCATGTGCAGCTTGTGTCCCATGGGCAGCTTGTGTCTCAAGTGCAGCTTGTGTCCCAAGTGCAGCTTGTGTCCCATATGCAGCCTGTGTCCCATGTGCAGCTTGTGTCCCATGTGCAGCTTGTATCCCATGTGCAGCTTGTGTCCCATGTGCAACTTGTGTCCCAAATGCAGCTTGTGTCCCATGTGCAGCTTGTGTCCCATATGCAGCCTACCTGTGGAGGGGAAGAGAGGAGAGCCGGCACTGAATGATCACAGCAGAGAACATCACCGTGTGCAGTTTTGTTGGCATGGACAGAGAGATAGCTTGAGTTAGATTAAGCAGGCAGGTTATTCAATTAGTGGCAGTGTATTTGATATATATATATATATATATATATATATATATATATATATATATATATACAGCCCTCAAAAATGACACTCGCACACTCAAATTTTTTGAGTGAATTTTGAGGGCTGGCGAGAAGGGCTGCCTGAGAGTCGGGGGGGGGGGGCGAGCACCGCCGATCACAGAGGGGAAGAGAGGAGAGCCGGCACTGAATGATCACAGCAGAGAACATCACAGCTTTTGTTTCAACAGCTGTGTGTTCCCCCGCAGCGCGCTGTCACATAAGCCCCGGTGAACTTTGATACATGTCACCCATCCTAGGATTGGACGGGTGATCTGTCTATCAAAGTTCCAGAAAAAGAGGTGGGGCTATGTGACGGCGCACGGCAGGGGAACACACAGCTATTGAAACGAAAGCTGTGATGTTCCCTGCTGTGATCATTCAGTGGCGGCTCTCCTCTCTTCCCCTCTGTGATCGGCGGTGCTCGCCCCCCCCCCCGACTCTCAGGCAGCCCTTCTCGCCAGCCCTCAAAATTCACTCAAAAAATTTGAGTGTGCGAGTGTCATTTTTGAGGGCTGTATATATATATATATATATATATATATATATATATATCAAATACACTGCCACTAATTGAATAACCTGCCTGCTTAATCTAACTCAAGCTATCTCTCTGTCCATGCCAACAAAACTGCACACGGTCGCCGTGTAAGCAGCCTTATATAGTGTGGGGTGTGGACTTAGTTCCCCTGACCCATGATTGGCCAAAGGCACCCTTTGGCCAATCGTCATACAGCAATGCACTGCGATCTCGCAGTGCATTATGGGGCATTCTGCGGCGCTTTAAGTTACTGCGAACGCCCCATAATGTTCCCTGTTCTGCGAACGGAAGAACACCCGATGTTCGAGTGGAACTTATGTTCGACCCGAACAGCAAGCTCATCCCTACCCTTCACCAAAGTGTGATCAACTAACTCAGAGACCCTGGATTCAACGGATATTTGGTTTTTATCATGCTGGTCCTTCTTTAGATCCAGTGATCTTCCAGGTAAGCCACACAAATTATTACTGTATATAACACCAGATTTGAATATGTTTAATGGATTTGTTGCAAGAGTTCATCTTCAAAACCAACAAAATGCCATTATGACAGTGCTCACAATTCTGTGTATATTTATTAAGACAGTCTTTAAATCAAAGTATTCAGATATGTAAATTGTTAGCATGTATGTGTCTCAATATTCTCTATGTTTTAGCCCAGCACAAATGCCACCATTGAGACAAAACAACCTCCACATATTACCATTCATCTTTTTTTAGTATTACACAATATCAAGATACAGACATTTCAAGTATTACAAGTATGATGCCTCTTCACAAGTGATGCTGTGGCAAGTGATCACCATAGAGAATTTCTGAATTTATTGCTTTAATATACTCCCCTGGTGAGAATACAGTCAGTATGTAAGTTATTGCTGTTTCAAACACAAGGTTTTATTTTCAGTTTTAAAATTTGAAGTGCTGTTTGACTGACTTCACAAGAGTCTCTTTATTGGACTTATTCTCTCAAAATACAAATGTTATTCAGCGTTAGCCAGAGTCTAGTGATGTATTATAAAGGTCTTTGTGTCCTAAGGCTTTAAATAGTCTGAGTGTTAAAAATGAATAATGTAAACTTTTTTGGCAATGGGTGTACTGGGATAAAAATTGTCACTGAACATTTTTTGTGATAGCTGCCGTAATTTAAGAGATGAATGGGTGGATTTTAAAAGTCTGAACGCTTTTTGGGATGCCTTTATTGGAAATAGAGCATATTACATAGAGGCTATGATGTGACACAATAATTACCATTTTTTTGCAGAATCAACCATATTTTCATTTCCCAGTCCTTGTTACCAAATACCATTATGGCTTTTACACTTAACTGTAGTTGGTTAGGACACAAGCCTGAAAAAGTATTGTGACTACCAGACAGAATTCCCTATTGTAACGGTAACAATAGGATTTGCTTTCCTGTAAAATCCTTTTCTTAGAAGTGCATCACAGGACACAGGGCACCATATTAATTACTGTGAATAGAACCACCACCATAGGACACACTTGTCTGCTTACCAGAGGTACGTGGTCCCTTGTTACAGGGGACCCGTATGGGCAGGTGGCTCTTAACCCCAGCCAGGGATACAACGGACTCTCAAACTTTAGCGGGTACTGATCATCGGAGTTCTCAATAGTGAAGTCTTCAATGGGGATCAGCTCAAGCCAAACAGTGTGCAGCAAACAGGTACCGATAAAGGACAAAAATGCTCACATAGTGTAAAACCTTCTTACGATTTATTAAATAAAACAGCGAAATGTACACTTACATAGCGCATAATTCAGTCAGGACAAAAGGCGAGCCGGCCGGTCTCGCTATACAGCCCGTGAATCCGGGACTACGAAAAGTTGCGGTAGCGTCAGGACATAGCTCCTCCACCCTACGCGTTTCGTCACTAGGCGGACGTCGTCACGGGGCACGGGCGGCGTCCTGACGCACCGCATTAAATAGTAAACCAACTGACCAAGCCTCGATGTGAATCCTAGACCCGGAAGTATGTCGGCCATCTTAACTATGGTAAACAGCGCATCGCAACCTATGTTAATAGGAGATAAGCCGGAGATGAGCTGTGTCGGCCATCTTTACTATGGTAAACAGCGCATCGCAACCTATGATACTAGGAGATGAGCTGAACATCCATGTATAACAGATCTTAGGTAATGGCGTCAGCCATCATAGCTACGGTCGACCGCTTTACTAAGTCTGTATTCCTAAACACTACAGCTAAAAATGTTATTAAAACAAATTAGAACACAATCTCAAAGGGATATGTGCAATGGGAACATCATGCACTGAAATATCCACAAACCCAAATGAATCAAAAAATAGCTAATTAATGCAATGGTAGATTGTGTCTGATAATGGATGGATAAGCAAATGGTTTAAAACATTTTATTGAAAAAAAAATTATATTTTAAATTGGTAAATAAAGAGAAGTGACTTCTCGTATACAAGCTTATATATAAAAAAAAATATATAAGTATTCTCTAGGCCAATTGGCAGTGGGTATTCTTTCGAAACTGACCTGGAAATGGTATCTTGATATGTTATGTGAAACAATAAAAATATTATATTAAGACAATTATGTAATGTATTGTTATCCAATTGGCTCAACTGCAACAATATGTCCGGCCAGTCGAGGATTCCCATCAATGGCTGGTCTCACATAAATTGTCTATACATTACGAGAATATAAAAATATAAAATGAAAAGTAAAAAATATAAATGAATATGAATACAGTTTCTAACAGAAACAAAAAAATGTTTAGAAGGTATTGACAGCAATTTTTCCCATATGATGGCATGATGTAGAATATGGTGCTCGCTGCGATCCCCACAAATTTGGAGAAAAACACAGTGGGCACTGGGAAACATGATCACTAGGAGTTGTCAATGAAGCAATTAATATCTACATCGATGTTAAGTCCAAAGGGGGTGTAACTTTTAATTTTATGGACCCAAGCCATTTCCAACTTGGAAATGCTATTTACCAGACCACTCCCTCTCCAGTGTGGTCGGAACTTGTCTATGCCTAGAAATAGCGTATTACTGGGGTCTCTGTTGTGAACTCGGAGGTAATGCTTTGATACCGAATGTTTGGTGAAACCTCTACGGATGTTGCCTATATGCTCATTAACCACTTCCCGACCGCCCCATGTACATATACGTCGGCAGAATGGCACGTACAGGCAGAATCACGTACCTGTACGTGCCATTCTTCAGGCGCGTGGGGGGTCCGATCGGACCCCCCCCGGCCGGCGGGGACGGTCAGGATCGCTTCAGGAGCGATCCGGGATGAGGGGACGGCCAGTGGTTTCTGGCCACCCCCTCGCGATCGCTCCTGGCGAATCAGATGCTTCCTCTGTCTGTGTCAATCAAAACACAGGCAGAGGAAGTGATGTCACGCTCGGTGCGCCGGTCTATGTGACCGGAACGCCGAGCTGTCAACATGTACAGGTTAGTGCACCAACAGTACACTGACACCAGTACACATAGGCACACAAAACACCCCCCTGTCACCCCCAGATCACCCCCAGATCACCCCCTCCCCCCCCAGTCACAGTGTCACTAATTGCAGTGATCATTTTTTTACTGATCACTGCATTTAGTGTCAGTGTGACTGTAATAACTGTCAGTGCAGTTAGTTTTAGGTCCAAGGTAGCCCCCTACCCCCCCTAATAAAGGTTTAACCCCTTGATTGCCCCCCAGGTAACCCTTTCACCCCCTTTTGCCAGTGTCACTAAGCGATCGTTTTTTCTGATCGCTGTATTAGTGTCACTGCTGTCGCTAGGTAACCATTTTTTTTTTTTAGGTAACCGCCATGTTTATATAGGTTCATAAATAGGTTTATAGGTCAGGTACCCCCATATTACAACCTAAATAAAGGTTTTAACCCCTTGATTGCCCCTAGAGTTAACCCTTTCACCAGTGATCACTGTATAACTGTCACTGGTGACGCTGGTTAGCCAGTTAGTTATTTCGTTATTTAGGTTCCCCGTCAGGTTTTTTATATAGCGTCAGGTACCCCCATATATTACCTAATAAAGGTTTTAACCCCCTGATTGCCCCTAGTTAACCCTTTCACCCCCTTTTGCCAGTGTCACTAAGCGATCGTTTTTCTGATCGCTGCATTAGTGTCGCTAGGTAACCATTTTTTTTTTTTTAGGTAACCGCCATGTTTATATAGGTTCATAAATAGGTTTATAGGTCAGGTACCCCCATATTACAACCTAAATAAAGGTTTTAACCCCCTGATTGCCCCTAGAGTTAACCCTTTCACCAGTGATCACTGTATAACTGTCACTGGTGACGCTGGTTAGCCAGTTAGTTATTTCGTTATTTAGGTTCCCCGTCAGGTTTTTATATAGCGTCAGGTACCCCCATATATTACCTAATAAAGGTTTTAACCCCCTGATTGCCCCTAGTTAACCCTTTCACCCCCTTTTGCCAGTGTCACTAAGCGATCGTTTTTCTGATCGCTGCATTAGTGTCGCTAGGTAACCAGTTTTTTTTTGTATTACTGTTACGGGTGACGCTGGTTAGTTAGCTTGTTTTTTATACTGTCAGGGCACCCGCCATTTATTACCCAATAACGGTTTAACCCCCTGATCGCCCGGCGGGTGATATCAATTAGGTTTTAGGGTCAAATAAGGTCTGCGTCGCCCCAGGTTAGTGCCAGTACCGCAAACACCCAAGCGCAAAGCATACACCTCCCTTAGTGGCACAGTATCTGAACAGATCAATATCTGATCTGATCAGATCTATACTAGCGTCCCAGCAGTTTAGGGTTCCAAAAAAAAACGCATTGTTAGCGGGATCAGCCCAGATACCTGCTAGCACCTGCGTTTTTCCCCCTCCGCCCAGCCCAGCCCACCCAAGTGCAGTATCGATCGATCACTGTCACTTACAAAACACTAAGCACACATAACTGCAGCGTTCGCAGAGTCAGGCCTGATCCCTGCGATCGCTAACATTTTTTTTGTGGTAGCGTTTTGATTCAGTCGCTTCAGTCAGGAGCTTTTTTACCTGTGAATCTCAAAAAAAAAAAAAAAAAAAAATAGTTGTCGTTTTATTGTTCTCTCTCTCACTCTATTCTCTCTCTATTGTTGCTCTTTTTTTACTCCATTCTATTCTGCAATGTTTTATTATGTTTTATCATGTTTTTATCATGCTTGCTTTTCAGGTATGTAATTTTGTTTACTGTGTTTTAGTGTTAAGCATTTTTTTGTTTTCAGGTGCGCCATTCAGTTGCAACGCGGATTTATTTATCTTGACAGCAACAGCGTTTGCTCCCACGATACATAAAGCCGCGACTCCAACGCTGTAGGAGGTGATTTCACCACCACAGTTAAAAAAAAGAGCATATATGCCGAAGCATGGGGGCAGCAGGGGGGGGGGGGGAGGAGCGATTGGCTCCTAATGCCACGTACATACGGTCGAAATTCCGACCGTGTGTACACGGCATAACTTTTGCGGGAGGATGCCCCCATGCATCGGCATATATAAATGGTGCATGTATGCCCATCATTAGAAGTGGGTGGATGAAGGGAGGTATTCTAATGGTGGGCATACCCACCAATCAATCTCTTTTTTTCGTTCAGCCAAGAGGCTGCATGAAAAAAAAAAGATTACAATATATGTCCAGTATGTTGCTGGACTTTGAATGGTTATACCAGAATGATGCCTGCAGGTTTAGGTATCATCTTGGTATCATTCTTTTCAGCCAGTGATCGGCTTTCATGTAAAAGCAATTCTAGCGGGTAATTAGCCTCTAGACTGCTTTTACAAGCAGTGGGAGGGAATGTCCCCCCTCCCGGATATAAACCGCGCCATTGGGAAATTGGGAAAGCATTTTATCACACCAATCTTGGTGTGGTCAGATGCTTTGAGGGCAGAGGAAAGATCTAGGGTCTAATAGACCCCAATTTTTTCAAAAAAAGAGTACCTGTCACTGCCTATTGCTATCATAGGGGATATTTACATTCCCTGAGATAACAATAAAAATCATAACAAAGAAAAAAAATGGAAGGAACAGTTTAAAAATAAAATAAAAAAGCTAAATAAATAAAAAAAAAACAAAAAAAAAAAAAAAAAGCACCCCTGCCCCCCCTTCTCTTGCGCAAAGGCGTTCACAAGCGCTGGTCTGGCGTCATATGTAAACAGCAATTGCACCATGCATGTGAGGTATCACCGCGAAGGTCAGATCGAGGGCAGTAATTTTAGCAGTAGACCTCCTCCGTGAATCTAATGTGGTATCATGTAAAGGCTTTTAAAAGGCTTTTAAAAATGTATGTAGTTTGTCGCCACTGCGTGTTTGTGCGCAATTTTAAAGCATGTCGTGTTTGGTATCCATGTACTCGGCCTAAGATCATATTTTTTATTTCATCAAAAATTTGAGCAATATAGTGTGTTTTAGTGCATTAAAATAAAAAAAGTGTATTTTTTCCACAAAAAATGCGTTTGAAAAATCGCTGCGCAAATACTGTGTGGAAAAAAAAAATGCAACACCCACCATTTTAATCTGTAGGGCCTTTGCTTTAACATTATATATAGTGTTTGGGGGTTCAACGTAATTTTCTTGCAAAAAAAAAATATGTTTTCATGTAAACAAAAAGTGTCAGAAAGGGCTTTGTCTACAAGTGGTTAGAAGAGTGGGTGACGTGTGACATAGGCTTCTAAATGTTGTGCATAAAATGCCAGGACAGTTCAAACCCCCCCCCCCCAAATGACCCCATTTTGGAAAGTAGACACCCCAAGCTATTTGATGAGAGCAATGTTGAGCCCATTAAATATTTTTTTTTTTTTGTCCCAAGAGATTGAATAATGAAAAAAAAAAAATATATATATTTTTTTTACAAAAAGTTGTCACTAAATGATATATTGCTCAAACATGTCATGGGCATATGTGGAAATACACCCCAAAATACATTCTGTTGCTTCTCCTGAGTACGGGGATACCACATGTGTGGGACTTTTTGGGAGCCTAGCTGCGTACGGAACCCCAAAAACCAATCACCGCCTTCAAGATTTCTAAGGGTGTAATTTTTTTATTTCACTTCTCACTGCCAATCACAGTTTCGGAGGCCATGGAATGCCCAGATGGCATAAAACCCCCCAAAATGACCCCATTTTGGAAAGTAGACACCCCAAGCTATTTGCTGAGAGGTATGGTGAGTATTTTGCAGATCTCGCTTTTTTGTCACAAAGTTTTGAAAATTGAAAAAAAAAAGAAAAAAAAATGTTTTTTTTTTCTTTACTTTTCTTCATTTTCAAAAACAAATGAGAGCTGTAAAATACTCACCATGCCTCTCAACAAATAGCTTGGGGTGTCTACTTTCCAAAATGGGGTCATTTGGGGGGGTTTTGTGCTATTTTGGCATTTTATGGCCTTCGAAACGGTGATAGGTAGTGAGGAGTGAAATCAAAAATTTGCACCCTTAGAAATCCTGAAGGCGGTGCTTGGGTTTCGGGGCCCCGTACGCGGCTAGGCTCCCAAAAAGTCCCACACATGTGGTATCCCCATACTCAGGAGAAGCAGCAAAATGTATTTTGGGGTGCAATTCCACATATAACTATGGCATGTGTGAGCAATATATCATTTAGTGACAACTTTTTGAAAAAAAAAAAATCTTTTTTATTTTTGTCTTTATTCAATCACTTGGGACTAAAAAAAAAAATATTCAATGGGCTCAACATGCCTCTCAGCAAATAGCTTGGGTGTCTACTTTCCAAAATGGGGTCATTTGGGGGGTTTTGTACTTCTCTGCCATTTTAGCACCTCAAGAAATGAAATAGGCAGTCATAAATTAAAAGCGGTGTAAATTCCAGAAAATGTACTCTAGTTTGTAGACGCTATAACTTTTGCGCAAACCAATAAATATACGCTTATTGGCATTTTTTTTACTAAAGACATGTGGCTGAATACATTTTGGCCCAAATGTTTGACTAAAATTGAGTTTATTAGATTTTTTTTATAACAAAAAGTAGAAAATCTCTTTTTTTTTCAAAATTTTCGCTCTTTTTCCGTTTATATCGCAAAAAATAAAAATCACAGAGGCAATCAAATACCATCAAAAGAAAGCTCTATTTGTGGGAAGAAAAGGACGCAAATTTCGTTTGGTTACAAAATTGCATGACCGCGCAATTACCAGTTAAAGTAGTGCAGTGCGAAATTGAAAAAAGACCTCTGGTCCTTTGGCTGCCAAATGGTCCGGGGCTGAAGTGGTTAAGACGCACTTGTAGTGGTCTCTTGGTCCGGCCCACATATTGCAGCCCGCACGGACATTGGAGCATATAGACAACACCGATGGTGGAACAGGTGATGAACGGTTCAATATCATGACTATGTGAAGTGATGGTGGCTGTGAAAGATGTAGTTCTTCTAGTTCTACACTTATTCAGAGAGCAAACTTGACATTTTCTACATTGGTAGTACCCCGTAAGTGCAGAGAAAAAACTTAACTTTGCATTTGGAGGGTTAAGAATGTTGGGGGCCAATTTATCCTTCAGAGAGGGAGCTCCTCTAAAAACAATCTGAGGCTTATCAGGGAGGAAAGTATTTAGTATTTTATCACTCTTCAGAATGTGCCAATGTTTGCTGACTATGTGCTTCACTCTGGAATGTTGGCACGAATAATTGGTGATAAAGGGCATCCGATGAGTATCGTCTTTCTGGTTTGACGGCCGATCAATCAGCAAGGAGTCTCTATCAGTCATGTCCACCATATTGAGGGTATCTCTAAGGAGGTTGGGGTCGTAACCTTTATCCAAAAATCTTTTAGTAAGAACTTCTGATTGTACGAGAAAAGTGTCACGATCAGTGCAATTGCGCTTAAGACTCAAATATTGGCTCTTTGGTACAGACCTTAACCAGGATGAATGATGACAACTATCCTTTGGAATGAAAGCGTTACGGTCTGTAGGTTTGAAATAAGTGGAAGTGGTAAACTGATCCTGGCCCACTGTGATGGAGAGGTCAAGAAAATGTATAGTCTCCATGCTAGCCTCATAGCTGAGGTGTATTCCTCTCTGATTGGAATTGAGGTGGAGCATGAAGTTGGCAAGTTCGGACTCACCACCATTCCAAAGGAGGAGGATGTCGTCTATGTAGCGAGCCCACAAGACCACTTCTGGTCTTGGCTGGGCATAGACGACATCCTCCTCCCATTTGGCCATGAAAAGGTTCGCCAAGCTGGGTGCGTACTTGGCCCCCATGGCGACTCCCTTGTCCTGCCGATAGAATCCGCCGTCAAACCAGACGGCGGATTCTATCGGCAGGACAAGGGAGTCGCCATGGGGGCCAAGTACGCACCCAGCTTGGCGAACCTTTTCATGGCCAAATGGGAGGAGGATGTCGTCTATGCCCAGCCAAGACCAGAAGTGGTCTTGTGGGCTCGCTACATAGACGACATCCTCCTCCTTTGGAATGGTGGTGAGTCCGAACTTGCCAACTTCATGCTCCACCTCAATTCCAATCAGAGAGGAATACACCTCAGCTATGAGGCTAGCATGGAGACTATACATTTTCTTGACCTCTCCATCACAGTGGGCCAGGATCAGTTTACCACTTCCACTTATTTCAAACCTACAGACCGTAACGCTTTCATTCCAAAGGATAGTTGTCATCATTCATCCTGGTTAAGGTCTGTACCAAAGAGCCAATATTTGAAGCTTAAGCGCCAATTGCACTGATCGTGACACTTTTCTCGTACAATCAGAAGTTCTTACTAAAAGATTTTTGGATAAAGGTTACGACCCCAACCTCCTTAGAGATACCCTCAATATGGTGGACATGACTGATAGAGACTCCTTGCTGATTGATCGGCCGTCAAACCAGAAAGACGATACTCATCGGAATCCCTTTATCACCAATTATTCGTGCCAACATTCCAGAGTGAAGCACATAGTCAGCAAACATTGGCACATTCTGAAGAGTGATAAAATACTAAATACTTTCCTCCCTGATAAGCCTCAGATTGTTTTTAGAGGAGCTCCCTCTCTGAAGGATAAATTGGCCCCCAACATTCTTAACCCTCCAAATGCAAAGTTAAGTTTTTTCTCTGCACTTACGGGGTACTACCAATGTAGAAAATGTCAAGTTTGCTCTCTGAATAAGTGTAGAACTAGAAGAACTACATCTTTCACATCCACCATCACTTCACATAGTCATGATATTGAACCGTTCATCACCTGTTCCACCATCGGTGTTGTCTATATGCTCCAATGTCCGTGCGGGCTGCAATATGTGGGCCGGACCAAGAGACCACTACAAGTGCGTCTTAATGAGCATATAGGCAACATCCGTAGAGGTTTCACCAAACATTCGGTATCAAAGCATTACCTCCGAGTTCACAACAGAGACCCCAGTAATACGCTATTTCTAGGCATAGACAAGTTCCGACCACACTGGAGAGGGAGTGGTCTGGTAAATAGCATTTCCAAGTTGGAAATGGCTTGGGTCCATAAAATTAAAAGTTACACCCCCTTTGGACTTAACATCGATGTAGATATTAATTGCTTCATTGACAACTCCTAGTGATCATGTTTCCCAGTGCCCACTGTGTTTTTCTCCAAATTTGTGGGGATCGCAGCGAGCACCATATTCTACATCATGCCATCATATGGGAAAAATTGCTGTCAATACCTTCTAAACATTTTTTTGTTTCTGTTAGAAACTGTATTCATATTCATGTATATTTTTTACTTTTCATTTTATATTTTTATATTCTCGTAATGTATAGACAATTTATGTGAGACCAGCCATTGATGGGAATCCTCGACTGGCCGGACATATTGTTGCAGTTGAGCCAATTGGATAACAATACATTACATAATTGTCTTAATATAATATTTTTTTTGTTTCACATAACATATCAAGATACCATTTCCAGGTCAGTTTCGAAAGAATACCCACTGCCAATTGGCCTAGAGAATACTTATATATTTTTTTTATATATAAGCTTGTATACGAGAAGTCACTTCTCTTTATTTACCAATTTAAAATATAAATTTTTTTTCAATAAAATGTTTTAAACCATTTGCTTATCCATCCATTATCAGACACAATCTACCATTGCATTAATTAGCTATTTTTTGATTCATTTGGGTTTGTGGATATTTCAGTGCATGATGTTCCCATTGCACATATCCCTTTGAGATTGTGTTCTAATTTGTTTTAATAACATTTTTAGCTGTAGTGTTTAGGAATACAGACTTAGTAAAGCGGTCGACCGTAGCTATGATGGCTGACGCCATTACCTAAGATCTGTTATACATGGATGTTCAGCTCATCTCCTAGTATCATAGGTTGCGATGCGCTGTTTACCATAGTAAAGATGGCCGACACAGCTCATCTCCGGCTCATCTCCTATTAACATAGGTTGCGATGCGCTGTTTACCATAGTTAAGATGGCCGACATACTTCCGGGTCTAGGATTCACATCGAGGCTTGGTCAGTTGGTTTACTATTTAATGCGGTGCGTCAGGACGCCGCCCGTGCCCCGTGACGACGTCCGCCTAGTGACGAAACGCGTAGGGAGGAGGAGCTACGTCCTGACGCTACCGCAACTTTTCGTAGTCCCGGATTCACGGGCTGTATAGCGAGACCGGCCGGCTCGCCTTTTGTCCTGACTGAATTATGCGCTATGTAAGTGTACATTTCGCTGTTTTATTTAATAAATCGTAAGAAGGTTTTACACTATGTGAGCATTTTTGTCCTTTATCGGTACCTGTTTGCTGCACACTGTTTGGCTTGAGCTGATCCCCATTGAAGACTTCACTATTGAGAACTCCGATGATCAGTACCCGCTAAAGTTTGAGAGTCCGTTGTATCCCTGGCTGGGGTTAAGAGCCACCTGCCCATACGGGTCCCCTGTAACAAGGGACCACGTACCTCTGGTAAGCAGACAAGTGTGTCCTATGGTGGTGGTTCCATTCACTCTGCAGCCTGCTGTGTTTGAGTTTACTGTGAATTTCTTCTGGAAGCCTGCTTTTTGTTTTGTTTCATTTTTAACAATTTGTATTGGTGCTCACCATATGAGATATCTTCTCTGAACATTGCATTAGGACTTTGTTTCCTTGTTTCGGCCACAACAATACATTGAGACATTTCAGCTCTATGTGGATTTTATATGTTCAGCCCTGAGCTCAGCATCCAATATCCTTTTTGGTGTTACAGGCTCGGCCTGTCGTTTAATAGTTTTAAATTATCATTTTTTCACCCATTCACGGTGTTGTTTTCACTTTCAGACATCTGATGTGGTTTTATGTATATATGGGACCACTTGCTGTTTTCTTTGTGTTCATATGTCAATAAGGTAGATACACTGACTCTGTCAGGTGTTTACCATTATATATTTTATGTGTCATTCACTGTTTGATATCACTCAATTACTTTATAATTTTAATCATTTTAATTTGTCACTTCACTGGTGTCACAAATAGAAATTGTATATTTTTGTCATTTGATACATGCTATATGTACAATAATTGTATACATTCACATTTGTTAGCGCAGCTCCCTTCTTTCCACTGTATTTGATGTTGTATAACATTTTGAGCAGCAGCTTTGTTTTTTAGGGATAGCGCAATTTTCGATTCACAACACAACCATATTAATTACTGAATGGGTTGTAGGTAGGGATGGGCGAATGGTTCGGCCCGAGCATAAGTTTGGGCCGAACTATGGTTGTTCGGATGTTCTGCAGAACCCCCGAACAATATGCGGTGTTCGGGGCAAATTCGAAAGCCGTCGGAACACCGTTAAAGTCTATGGAACATAAACATGAAAAATCAAAAGTGTTCATTTTAAAGGCATATATGCAAGTTATTGTCATAAAAAGTGTTTGGGGACCCGGCTCCTGCCCCAGGAGACATGTATCAATGCAAAAAAAAGATTTAAAAATGGCCGTTTTTTCAGGAGCAGTGATTTTAATAATGCTTCAAGTGAAACAATAAAAGTGAAATATTTCTTTAAACACTTGCCGACTGCCGCACGGCGATTTACGTCGACAGATTGGCACGGGCAGGCATATGGGCGTACCTGTACGCCCCTGCCTCCCAGTTGGCGGGGGGCCCGAGCAGGCCCCCCGGTGCCTGCGGTGGTAGGCTTTGTTCCAGGAGCGATCCGTTCTGAGAGGGAGGCCACCGATTCATGCCCACCCCCTCGGGATCGCTCCTGAGGAATGAGAAGCTTCCTCTGCTTCTGAACTGTAAACAGAAGCAGAGGAAGTGATGTCATCTCTCCTCATGGAGCCTTTTCGTTCTGGCGCCCGAGGAGAGAAGACATCAATGTGAGTTACACCAACACTACACTAACACCAGTACACATAGGCACAGAAATCCCCCCCCCCCCCCCCCCGATCACCCCCTGCACCCCACAGTGTCACCGCTTGCAGTGTTTATTTTTTTTACTGATCACTGCATTTGGTGTAATTTGTGACTGTTATAAGTGTTAGGGCAGTTAGTGGTAAGCCCCTTTAGGTCTAGGGTACCCCCCTAACCCCCCCTAATAAAGGTTTACCCCCTGATCACCCCCCAGTTAACCTTTTCATCCCCTGTCACCAGTGTCACTAAGCAATCTTTTTTCTGATCGCTGTATTAGTGTCACAGGTGACGCTAGTTAGCCAGGTAGGTATTTAGGTTCACCGTCAGCTTTTTATAGCATCAGGTACCCCCATATACTACCTAATAAATGTTTTAACCCCCTGATTGCCCCCTAGTTAATCCTTTCACCAGTGATCACCGTATAAGTGTTATGAGTGACGCTGGTTAGTTTGTTTTTTATACCCGCTGTTTATTACCCAATAAAGGTTTAACCCCCTGATCGCCCGGAGGGTGATATCAGTTAGGTTTTAGGGTCAGTTAGGGTCTGCGTCGCCCCAGGCAGCGTCAGATTAGACTGCCTTTGTGAGGCACATATAACTCTTTATGCACACTGTTGGCCCTGATTACTGCCTAGTCACACTCAGAAACGGAGATCCCTGGCTAATTTACTGGATCCATTATGTGGCAATTCATGTGAAATATATGCTTAATCAAAGGGGACTGCAATAATCTGAGTCTTGCAGCACTATTTGTCTTTAATGACTGGCATTTCAAAAAGGGGCTGATGTGGCTATTTGCTCCCACGTTTAAGAAAATAAGCTACATTATTTCCTCCTTATTGTATCAACTTATTTCCCGTTGTGGAGAGAACTATGCTAATATCTTTATATGGCTACATGATACTTTAACAATAAGGCAATTTGGAGGTTCCAATACCAAGATATCTTTATCGGGAGTTACATGCACCACTTTCATCTGAAGAAGGGAGACTGATGGTTTGGGGTGGTGGTATTTACAGTGCTCTGTGTCTGTTTTTTTACAATAACGTTATTGCTAACTGCAGAATGTTTTTATCATTGTGACTGGGTAAAGTGAGAGGTGTAGTTCTATAAAGAACATAGTGTTGCCTTTTATATTTCCCTATCATTGGGTGTGCATCTTTTTCATCAATAAAGTCTAATTAATTTCATCATAAATCTATGGTTGACCCTTCCCTTATCTGGCGTTTCCGGGACAATTTCTCTTTTTTTTTGTCCCATTCAGTTTAATTTTCACATAGCGTCAGATTAGTGCCAGTACCGCTAACACCCACACACGCAGCATACACCTCCCTTAGTGGTATAGTATCTGAACGGATCAATATCTGATCTGATCAGATCTATACTAGCGTCCTAAGCAGTTTAGGAATCCCAAAAACGCAGTGTTAGCGGGATCAGACCAGATACCTTCTAGCACCTGCGTTTTCCCTTTCCGCCCAGCCCAGCCCACCCAAGTGCAGTATTGATCGATCACTGTCACTTACAAAACACAACACACATAACTGCAGCGTTCGCAGAGTCAGGCCTGATCCCTGCGATCACTAACAGTTTTTTGGTAGCGTTTGATACAGTTGCTGACAGCCTAGGAGCTTTATTTATCTGTGAGTCTCCCTAGTGTACCAGTAAATTTAGAGCCCAAAATGGCAAATGGCAACTAGTGAAGAGGCCTACACGTTTCGGAGCATGACAGATAGTGAATAGGAAGTCACTCATCTGTCAGAATCAGGCTCAGAATACAATCCTGTAGACGACATCAGCTCCATGACAGATAGCTCTGACGACGGAGTTGTGGTCCCTGCCAAGGTCAGGCGTACCAGACCCCGATCTTCTCCTGCTGTTGTTGAGGTGCAAGAACCGCAGGGCTCTTGTATGGAGCAGAGAAGTACTAGTGCCGCTAATCCTTCTGGTGAGCTGGCAAGCACCAGCGGCCTAGTACACTCTGGTCGTACATCCAGCACTGCAGTATCACGTGGTGATGTGGTGAGTCCCATAAGTGCAGTTCAAACTGGTAAAGGGGGCAAGCACAAGTAGTGTCCCACTGCCACCAAGAAGACAAAGACAGGCCCGTCGTACCCATAGTGTACTTCCTGCAGAATTTGCCAATCTTAATTGGGACCCCACCACTTCTGCAGCACCCGTACTTCCCCCATTCACTGGCCAACCCGGAATTCAGGTGGAAACAGTTGATTTTACATCACTTGATTTTTATTTGCTGTTTTTCCCCGAAGATCTCTATAGATCTATTGTGGATCTATTGTGGATCTATTGTTTGTATGCTGGTCAATACATTGCCGCTACTCCCCAGTCCTCCATTGCCAGAGATTGGAAACCAATTACGGTTTCCGAATGTAAGACCTTTCTGGGCCTATCCCTCGACATGGGCATAACTAAAAAGAGTGAGTTGCGGTCATATTGGTTTACTGATCCAATTCACCATATGCCCGTGTTCTCTGCCTCCATGGTCAGGGCACGATACGAGCAGATCTTGCGGTTCATGCACTTCAACAACAATCAACGCTGTCGTCCTCGTGGAGACCCTGGATATGATCGGCTCTACAAAATTCGGCCCCTCATAAACCACTTCAACAAACGTTTTGCAGCCTTGTTTACTCCCCATCAAGTTGTCTGCGTTGATGAGTCCCTGATTAAGTTTCTGCCCGCTTGTCTTTCAAACAGTATCTTCCCAGCAAGCATGCCAGTTACGGGGTCAAGATGAACAAGCTCTGTGACAGGGCCACAGGCTATACATGTCGTTTTATGGTTTACAAGGGAAGAGATAGTCACGTAGACCAGGAGAACTGCCCAGACTACATAGGGAGCGCTGGCAAGATTGTGTGGGGCTTGGTGTCACCCTTATTCGGAAAGGGGTATGTGGACAATTATTACACGAGCGTGCAACTTTTTAGTCACTTGTTTGATCATCAGATTGGCGCATGTGGCACTGTGCGACCTAATCGCCGGGGCTTACCCCAGAGGCTTGTAGATTCCCATCTTAGGCTGCGGGAGAGAGCCTGCTTCAAGTGTAATAATTTGCTCGCTGTGTAGTGGAGGGATAATAAGAATGTTATCGTTCTGTCTTCCCTTCATGCAGACACGATGGTCTAAATTCCTACGGTGACTGGTGTTGTGGAGAAATCCCTCTGTGTCCACGAATACAACCTTAACATGGGAGGGGTGGACATCAACTACCTAATTGCCCGTAAGGCCAGATGCTGGTACAAGAAATGTCTGTATACTTATTTCAATTGGCTTTGCTGAATGCTCATGTGCTATACAGAGCTTCAGGACGGACTGAATCCTTCCTTAAATTCCAGGAAGAGATCGTCAGAGCCCTTCTGTTTCCAGACGGTGCTCCACCTCACCTTCCCAATCCAAATGCAGTAAGCCGGCTGCATGAGAGGCATTTTCCTTATGTCCTCCCGATTACCCCTACCCAACGAGCCCCCCCAAAAAAATGTTGTGTCTGTAGAAAGCGTGGATATAGGCGTGAAACCCGCTATTTTTGTTCCTCCTGTCCTGACAATCCTGGTCTTTGCATTGGTGAATGTTTTAAATGCTACCATACACTAGTGGAGTATTATCATAGGGTACAGCACTGCACAGACTAGGACACACTTTCACAGGGTCTCCCAAGATGCCATCGCATTTTTAGAGACCCGAACCTGGAACCGAACCGTTACAGTTACAGTTACAAATAAAGGTGTAAAAAAGAAAAACAAAAGTAAAAAAAATATATATATAAAATAAAAATAAAAAATAGTTGTCAGCATTAAGGCATTTGCTTAAAATGTTGCAAGATCGCAACATTGCATATCGTTGGACCTTTCCTTTCCAGTTACAAATCAAGAAAGATGGCAGGTGGCTCAACCTACGTGATCCGTCTGATATTCCTGTTATACAATCCACTCTGGGATTGCCAGACCTTCCATCAATAATTTGGCCCCAGACATACACACCTTTCAGATAAGTTGAACGTCGAGGGTCTGACATAATGAAACAGTACGAGAACCATTTAAAACCAGTCAAAGAGCCCTAGGACTAATTTGCCAACAATAGCAGTAGTAACAGTAGCTGCTGCAGTAAATGGTTTAGGAGTGGTTTAGGAGGGGTTTGAGAGGAAGGGAGAAGGAGGGGAAGAGTTTTCTCTCTCCTTCCCCCTTCTTCTTCCCCTCTCTCTCTCTTTTTTTTCTCCTATTTTTTGTCTTACTTGTCTTATTTATCTTATTGGTCTTTCTGGGTTTCTTTTTTTTTTTTTCCCCACCTTCCCCCATCCTTCCTTTCTCCTCCACCCTCCCCCTTTGTTTGTGTTTTTTTTCTCCTCTTTTGCTCTCTTGTTTTATTTGGGGCCCAATGGCACAGTGGCCGGGGAAGAAAGAAAGGAAAAAAATATATATAATAAAATTAATACAATACAACACAAGTAGGGAGATATAAATAAATAGAAGATATAGATATATAGATGCTTATGGTTGACAGTGGTTGACAGTGCTTGAATTTATTCATTCATTGGTGATCTCCTTATATTTTTTGGGTTATAGTGTTGTATATGTCTTATGCGGCGTACACGCGCTCGGACTTTCTGGCGGGATTGTCTGCCGGACCTAGTCCAGCAGACAAACTACCGGACTTTCCAGCGGAGTTCCGCCGGACTTTCTGACCGTGTGGACTTGCCCACATTTAGAACGTGACTCCAGGTAGAGGGGACTAACGAAGGCAGTGAATGCCGCTGCGCTAGCCCCGTCACCTGGTATGGATTTAAAGGGGAATCCCTACGCCAAAAAAACAGTGTGGGGGTCCCCCCAAATCCATCTCAGACCCTTATCCGAGCACGCAGCCCGGCCGGTCAGGAAAGGGGGTGGGGACGAGTGAGCGCCCCCCTCTGCTGAGCCGTACCAGGCCGCGTGCCCTCAACATGGGGGGTGCCCTGGGGAAAGGGGGGTCCTGCGGCCCCCCACCCCAAAGCCCCTTGTCCCCATGTTGATGAGGACAAGGGCCTCTTCCCGACAACCCTGGCCGTTGGTTGTCGGGGTCTGCGGGCGGGGGGCTTATCGGAATCCGGGAGCCCCCTTTAATAAGGGGGCGCCCAGATACCGGCCCCCCACCCTATGTGAATGAGTATGGGGTACAATGTACCCATTCACCTAAAGGAAAAAAGTGTAAATAAAAAAAACGACACAATTTTTTTAAAATATTTTATTGCACAGCTCCGGGGGTCTTCTTCCGTCTTGGGGGGTCTTCTCGCCAGACTCCTCCGCTATCTTCTGCTCTTTTACCTAGCTCTTTCACGAGCGGAGGAGCCTGGCTTTCTACTTCGTCGCCGCCGTCGTCGTCGTTCCGCCTTCGGGGGTCTTGTCCCGCTCTTCGGTTCTTCTTGCCGATGTCGCCGCCTTCTGCGTCGTCTTCTTCTTCTTCCCGCGGGAAAGTCCGCTTGTGTGTACGTGGCCTTAGAGGTGTAGATAAACAATTTATAAACAATTTATTATTCACTATCCATTATCCATTTATTGTCTATAATGAGCAGAGTAGAGGGATTGCATCTTTGGGGAGTCATCTGTCATCCATAACATGCATAATAGTATGCATAATACGCTGATTTTATAACTAAATATGGGATTTATTCCTTTTTGAAAGCAGCTAACTAAGAGAAGGGGAATAGAGAAGAGAAAGATAATTAGTTAGCATATGGAGGTATATGGAGGGTTAACAGATGGATAAAGAAACCCACAGGTAAAGTAGATAGAAGGTTATGGATGCTATTGCGCCTCATTTAGAAAGACACAGACAGACTGGGGAGGAACTGATTTATTTGTGCCCAGGTCCACATTGGTGTCGCTTCTGAAGCTGCGCTACGTTACTCGAGTTTCATAGTTTCATAGTTAGTAAGGTTGAATAAAGACACCAGTCCAACCTGAGTGAGGTGTCTACAACTGTCCCTATCCCTGTACATTGCACACTCACATCGGTCCCTACCCTCAAGGAGCCCACAATCCAAAGTCCCCATTCATATACTAGGGCCAAATTTTTGGACAGAAGCCAGTTAACCTACCTGCATGTCCTTGGATTGTGGGAGGAAACCCACGCAGGCACAGGGAGAACATGCAAACTCCAGGCAGGTAGTGTTGTGGTTGGGATTCGAACCAGTGATGCTTCTTACTGCTAGGTGAGAGTGCTAACCACTACACTACTCTTACCGTGATCCAGAAGTGACAGAGTGACATTTGACAATACTCAAAGACTTTAATTGCCCAGAGTCCCAGCGGTGAGGTATCTTCTGTGCACGTTAACTTTTCCCCCTTGTAGGTACACCAGCCCTCTGGTAGGGCTTGGTGTTTTTTTCTTTGGATATATTCCATACCCTTTTGTTTTTTTGTTTTTGTTTTTTTGTCTTTTTCCTAGTGTTATTCTTCTGCGTTTCCCATGGTAGCCTGGGGATTTGAGAGAGGAAGCCTCTCTATTTTTATTACCCCTCCCCTTTTTTTTCCCCTTAAGATGTTTTTCTTCTTCAGCTTCATTGAAACTCTGTATTTACAATGTCAAAGGCCTTAATAATTAATCAAAAAGAGGTCAGATTCTATATAGTTTGCATAAAGCTAAGGCAGATATCATACTCCTCCAGGAGACCCATTTCCACACTGGTAGTATTCCTGCGTGTCCGCGTAAGCATTATTCCCAATGGTTTCATAGCACTATACCTAGTTCTAAAGCAAGAGGGGTATCTATCGCTTTTCATAAACATCTACCGGTATATTACCTGAAACATATAGCTGATCTGAATGGTAGATATCTTTTTCTTAATTTTAATCCCAAATTTTAAATCCCAAAGATCGTAACTACACAAACTTTTCATTAGCCCATAAATCATATAGTAGGCCAGATTACTTTTTAACAGGCCCAAAGATGCTGGAATGGAATCCCTCAATGGAAATAGGATCATTTATCTGGTCTGATCACTCACCTGTATTCTTAACTAGGAATGAGCCCCGTGTTCGATTCGATCCCATGTTCGAATCGAACATCGGGCGTTCGTCCGTTCGTCGAGTCCAGAACTCAGCGGGCTGTTCGCATCAAATTTGTGTGATAAGAACGGCCCACAATGCACTGCGCCAGTCGCAGTGCATTGCTGGCTGATGATTGGCCAAGCATGCACTGTGACCCCCACACGCAAATGACTGATAAGAACACACTGTCCCTGCCTATCAATCCTCTTTCCCTGCATGCCGGAACACACTACACAAGGCCGCCGGCACGGCGCCTTATATAGTGTGGGGCGTGTATTAAACCCCCTGAGCTATAAGGGGCCAATGCTTGGCTAATCATAGCGCCAGCAGCGAGGAGAGCAATAATTGGCCACAGGCAGGATGCCTGTGGCCAATTATAGCTCAGGGGGTTTAGTACACGCCCCACACTATATAAGGCCGCCGCGCCGGCGGCCTTGTGTAGTGTGTTCCGAAATACAGGGAAAGAGGATTGATAGGCAGGGACAGTGTGTTCTTATCAGTCATTTGCGTGTGGGGAAAGTGCAGGGAAAAAGGATTGATAGGCAGGGACAGTGTGTTCTTATCAGTCATTTGCGTGTGGGGAAAGTGCAGGGAAAGAGCATCGATAGGCAGGGACAGTTGTTCTTGAATCTTTATTACCAGGCATTTGCAGGACTTAGTGTGTGTTCTGTGCCTCCAGCGCAGTATACACCTGTATCTACCCTTTAGTGGTGTTGTTCAGTGGTGTTGTTCTCTATAAATACAGCCATCTGCAGGAGTTAGTGTGTGCTGTTTGAGTCCAGCACAGCACAGTATAAACCTGCACCTGTATCTACCCTTTGTGCTGTTCTCCATTAATACAGCCGTCTGCAGGAGTTAGTGTGTGCTGTGTGAGTCCAGCACAGCACAGTATAAACCTGCACCTGTATCTACCCTTTGTGCTGTTCTCCATTAATACAGCCATCTGCAGGAGTTAGTGTGTGTGTTGTGTGACTCCAGCACAATATACACTACCCAATTGCTGTTTTTCCCATCTCCCTGCAGGCCATTACAATGTCTGGAAGGCCAACAAGGAGAGGCAGACAGTCACGAGCCAAGAAAAGAGGGCAAGCAGGCTCTGTGTCTAGAGACAACAGTGCTGGTCGTGGACGCGGTGCATCGTCATCAGTACGTAGCCAATGTGACACGCTTGACACGCAGGATGGGCCAGCTTAAGGGCAGCACACCAACTGAATCACACCGCAGAGCTCGGCCTGTGCAGGGCGCTGCCTCTGCGCGTTATTACAAAAGTTATTTGGTGTGGGCCTTTTTTGAGACGAGTGCATCAGATCGCACCGCTGATATTTGCAACATATGTCTCAAGCGTATCTCACGTGGCCAAAACATCAGCGGCTTGGGCACCACAAGCATGACCAGACATATGTTGACCTGCCATGCAGCTCGTTGGCAAGCGTACCTTAAAGACCCACACCAAAGAACAAAGCGGACCTCTCCTTGCTCCTCATCAGCTGGGATCTCCAACCCCACTATACCTTCAGTCCTCTCTGAAAGCTGCACTGAGAGGAATGAAGGTGTAGAATTAGGTGTGTCACAGCCAAGTACTTGCGGGCACTCTGCTAGCAGTACACCGACGTCCGATTGTACCAGGCAAAATTTCCTGCCCCAGCTGCTGGACCGTCGAAAGAAGTTCACTCCCAGCCATCCACATGCCCAGCGGTTAAATGCTAGCTTGGCTAAATTGCTAGCACTTCAACTGCTGCCTTTTCAGTTGGTAGACTCGGCCCCCTTCCGTGAGTTTGTGCAATGTGCGGTTCCTCAGTAGCAGGTTCCCAAACGCCACTTTTTCTCACGGAAGGCGATTCTGGCTCTCTACCGGCATGTGGAAAGCAATGTCTTGGCCTCGCTGGACAGGGCGGTCAGCGGTAAGGTGCATATTACCGCTGACTCATGGTCCAGCAGGCATGTACAGGAACCTTTTTACACCGCCTGATGAAGGAGCACGCATGCTCCGAACGCGAGCGATTCCAACCACGCCTACCAACGTCATCAATCCTGCTGACGTGCCTATCCTGGGACGCACTCACCTCGGAACCACGAGATGCAAGGGACCGGGGTGCGTTTCCCACCATAGCCATGACACCGGAGGACGGCCGAGGACTTCAGACAAAATAAAGATACCGCTACGTGCCTGATATTTTTAAACAAAGTGTGAGTACATACTTTCTTTTTATTTTCACATACAGTTCCCACTGTAATCAGACCCACTACACTTAGAGCGGCGCTGCTCTCTCTCTCTTTTCTCCTCTACACTAGAGTCTCTTCTGCTCTATGGAGCCGGCTGCCGCATCTTACAAGCACACACTGTTACTCCTGGACTGAGAATAAAACTGTCCAAAAAACACATCACAGTGTTTCTCCTCTTCAGCCCCCACTCTCTCTCACCCACCCTCAGTGTCAATCCATCTGTGACCCCCCATACTCACCCATCACTAGCTGTCGTCGGCACTCCATACTCCCCCTCTCCAGAGTACAGGGACGTTACCTATCTTTCACGGCCCATTGGGTCACTCTTTTGGCAGCTGGGAAGGATGCAGGACGAGGTGCAGTAGTGTTGGAGGTTGTTCCGCCACCACGCCTCCAAAATGCTACTACTGGTTGTGACACACCTCTCTCATCCACCCCTCCTCTTCTTCTTCCTCCATGGCCTCTTCAAGTGCTCTGTCTTTGGAACCAGCGGTGCTTCGTAGGCGTTCAAGGGGCTACGCAAGTACGCAGGCAAAAAGATGCCATGCAGTGCTTGCGCTGGTGTGTTTGGGGGACAGGAGCCACACTGGGGCAGAGGTTCTGTCATCTCTGCAGGGGCAGGCCGAGAGGTGATTGACGCCACGCCAGCTTAAGCCAGGAGTGGTTTGTGACAATGGCACCAACCTCCTCTCCTCTCTGCGACAGGGACAACTGACCCATGTGCCCTGTACGGCTCACGTCCTTAACCTGGTGGTGCAGCGGTTCTTGGGCAGGTACCCAGGCTTACAGGATGTCCTGAGGCAGGCCAGGAAAGTCTGTGTGCATTTCCGCTGATCATATAATGCCAGTGCTCGGCTGGCTGAGCTGCAAAAGGAGTTTAACCTGCCCAAGAACCGCCTTATATGTGACATGAAAACATTTTTGGCCTAACTTTCCGCATAAATCATAAAGTTAGAAAAATAAAAAAGTACCATCATCCGTGTGATATGAAGAAAGATTTTTGGGGGAACCCGGTCCCCAACCAGGGCCCTCCAAGGAGGGGGAGCTGTCGGACTATCGCGGTACAATACAATATGTTAACATGATTCATAAACCAGTGTATATAAAATACAAAGTTTTTATTTATACAAAATGAACTTTTCAGTTATAAAAACAAATGTGTACAAAACGTATTTCGACTAGTTTCGCTATAGAAATAGCTTCATCAGGAAATACAGTGTTTACATCTGCAAAGAAAAATTTGAAATTGGTAACTACATATGGTCAATTCACTTGGCTGCGTCAACATTCAGCAGCAATAATTCATTCTTAGTATGGGGAAAAGATACATAGAAGTAAACAGTCTCTTACCCTTATGGATGCACTTAAAGAAACATGGACGCGTCCGGCAGAGCCTTCCGTGGCGACTGGGGAGGGACCAATTAGGGTCACCAGGTCAATCTATAGTGTATAGAGGTGGTAGTAATGTTATGTCAATCTGAATGGTAAGATCTAAGTAGATACACCTCACCCAAGGATGGTCCAAGGTAACGGCATCAAGGTCCGTATTGGCACCGAAAAGGTGTAAAAAGAGTGATAAAGTAAATTTAAGAGGGCTGTTTGGCGATAATATATCTCCAGCAGTCCTCTGAAAGTGGTGAGTTAAGGATATACCGAAAGCTCCTGAAGGTGTCCTCACTCAACCGTGAGGGTAATAGTGATATTAAAGTTTGGGGTGACAGAAGAACCCCCCCTAATAGTGAACAAAAAAGTGAAGTGAAACATGAGAGGTAATTAATAGCGTGATTTGGATGTGAAACCTGAATAAATTGGATATGAGGAGACAAATGGGTGGTGATAAGAGCTGTGCCCAGTGTATGAGGGTAAGAAGGCACAGATGAACTTGTGCTTGGTGCAGATGAGAGAGGGAACATGTATGAGGGGAATAGATATGTGAATAAAAAGCACGAAAAAAGGAAAGGAGGGGGGAAAAATGTGGAGAAAACCAGGAAGGGAGGGGAAGGAAAAGAGGCCAAAATGAAGAAGGGGGGGAAAAAGGGGAAGTGAGAGAGGTGGGGGGAAGGGGAGAAGGGGGATGGAAAAAAGAGAAGGGGGGGGGGGAAAGGACAGGAAGGGGGTGAAGGAGGGGAAAAAATGAGGGGGGGGAGGGGGGGATGAAGAACAGAGAGGGAAGGGAAGAAAAGGAAGAGAGGGAAACAGGGGGGAAAAAAGGGGTGATAGAAGAGCATGTGATGGAAAAAGTATCCGGAAAGGAGGGGAAAAGGGGAGGGCAGGGAAAAGAAGGGGGGAATGAAAAAAGAGGGAGGGGGAAACGGGGAAAGAGATGGGGAGATAGATGGTAGGGGGTAGCATAGGGGAAAGGAGGAGGGGGAAAAAAGGGGGGGAGAAAATTGACAAGGGAAGGGGAGGGGGGGTGAATAATGGGGAGGAAAAGTGGAATGTGGGGTGAAGTGAAAAATTGGGTATGCAGGGGACAAACATGATTGGGGAGGGAGGTGAGGATGGATGGTAAAAAGTAAGGATGGCGCATGGGTAGATGCTGATCCAATACTAAAAGAAGGGTTTGTCTGAGGGGTGATTTAATAAAGCGTAAAAGTAAACCTGTAAGGTTGAATAAATAAACGTATTTATATTTGTGTGGCCATATGCAAAAATATATGTATAGAACGAATGAGGTGTGTTGTGTGAATGAAAAAGAAGGAATTGTGAAGAAAAAAAAAAAAACCAAAGGTGAAGTGTGAACGGTGAAGTGATGAGAGATTACTACATAGTAAGTGCCATGCAAGGCTGCCAGTCAGCCAAATTACCTGTAAGCTATGGGGTTGGCGTATACAGTCTCTAGTTTATCATCCGGTCACTGAGATGTTATTCCAGTGACCCTCACTCTCAGGGGTATCAACTCCTCACAGGCGCAGGGAATAATAATTGCTAAGTCATGGGGTCATTAAGTACCCTTAGCTATAGGTGACAGTGATAACCTGGAGGGATTAAATATGAGCAATCAGGTATAAGGATGGAACAACATAGGGGGAGCAAAGGCATCCAGTAACCCCCACCCCAGGAATTCCTAGGTGTCTTACCCTGTTCCTTCGAGGTGTGTCATCCCGGGATGTGAGTAGGACCTGCTGGCCAAGCGGTGCTTCACCGCTTTTAAATGGTCCTCCAACCTCGCCGCTGGCGTCGGCGCCAGGCCGACGCATAGCGTCACGAGGTCAAGGGTCCCACAGTGCGCCCGCCATTGGGCCGCGCGAACACACGCCCGCCGATACGCAATGCGCATGCGCAAGTCACTAGGAGCCGCGCCGCCGCATAGAGAAGGTGAACAGTGCACGTGTGGGAACCATGCGCGCGCACTGCGCTCATGCCCCATAGCCCTGGGCCAGCCTGAGCCAGGGCATATGCAAGGACATCGCGTGGAGTACACCCGCCCTAGAATATGGGCGGGGACTCCACGCGTTCCCAGGGGCCCTACCAATCGCCCGGGAGGTGTAGCGGACGATACCATGTAGCCAGGGCAAGAAAAACCCCTTCAACAAAGACTGCTACAAAATATATAATTTAACAACATGAAGTACTGCATTATTAATAATGAGATGTATCATTACAATCGGATATACAAGACATAATGCAATAAGCTATATTTGATGATGACACAATAATAGAAAAAAAGACACGTTTGGTTTTGACAATCATTAATGAACGGTCTTGGGCATTTCTGGTCACGTCCTCCAACAGAATATGTCTCTTTGAAAAACTAGAAAACACTCAGAACAAGGCAATAAATTCTCAGATTTCATACAATAAAATTCAATACAATGAATTTGTAGAATAGCTTCAATGCATTGGGACACAAGGATAAAACCAGGAGAATGCATAGTCATTTCATAAATTCAAAATGCATAATTCGATCACAAAGTGTGGGCAGGACGGTGGGGGATTCCAAGGCAGGGGGCCGGATTTAGAGTGATTGTTTATAAAAAGGGTTTGAAGGAGTTAACCTCATTCAGGCCCGGGGGCACCATGGCGTCGAGCCTCTCTATCCATAGGGCCTCCTTTTGGAGTAAGATTTTATCACGGTTACCCCCTCTGATATCAGGGGGCACCACCTCCAGTGCTGCAAATTTGACTGCCTGGAGGTCAAATCTATGGTATAAACCAATGTGGCGGCCTATAGTTGTCAGTTTACCATTAGTGGTGTGGTAAACATGGTCCCCGACCCTCTGCCTTAGTTCCCTCACTGTCTTGCCCACATAAAATGCACCACAATTACAGGACATTAGGTAAATTACACCCGTAGTGTCACACCTAGCCGAAAACTGTGGGGTATATGTTTCTCCATTGGGTAGCAGGATATTTGCGCTAGTCGGTATCCAGGGACATAGAGGACACTCGCCACAGGGGGCCGTGCCTCTATGGTGGCGGGTGGTTACTCGCTCAGGTCTATAATGACTACTAGTGAGGCTGTCTCTTAGGGACCGTGCTCTGCGAAAAACTATTTCTGGTGTATCTCGTATATATTGTGTCAATATATGGTGATCGGTTAAGAGATGCCAGTGTTTAGTAACGACGTTCCTAAATTGATTCTGGTGGGCAGAGTACTGGGTGATGATTTTGACTGTATTAGGGTTTGGGTCCCGTGGGCGTGGATAAAGTAGGGACTTTCTGGTACGGCCTAAAGCTTTGTTGAAGGCTTTTCGGAGGTTTGTTTTAGTGTAACCTCTCTGGAGGAGGCGGTCTCTCAGAGCAGCGGACTGTCTAAAGAAATCTTCTTCTAATGTGCAGTTGCGACGCAGTCGCAAAAATTGTGCGTATGGAATGCTTTGCACAAGCGATTTCGGGTGAGCACTTGAGGCATGCAATAGTGTATTGCCTGCCGATTTCTTTCGATAAAGATCCGTGCCTAAGGAACCGTCTTCTCCAATCCCTATCATCACGTCTAAAAATGGTATTTGGACTTTGTCTGATGATACAGTAAATCGTAAATTCATATCGTTTACATTGATGACCTGTATAAAATCGTCCAGAAGGGAAGGTAAACCCGTCCAGACGATAAACAGGTCATCAATGAAGCGATACCAGCACATTATATGATCGAGATAAAGTGAATATCGATCATTTGAGAAAATCTCTCTCTCCCACGCTCCCAGATATAGGTTTGCGTATGAAGGCGCACAAGACGTGCCCATGGCAACGCCTTGTGTTTGAAGAAAATATTGGTCCTCAAACAAAAAGACGTTGCGGGTTAATACAAAACTGAGAAGTTTTAAAATAAATTAATTCAGAGACCATGATGTGTGTTCCTGTTCCATCATGAACATTCTGGCCGTTCCGACTTCCTCCTCGTGGGGGATGCTCGAGTAGAGCGCCTCGATAGCCACGAGGAGGGAGTCAGAAGGTACCAGAATGCCCTCTATGTGTCTAAGGAGATCTGCTGTGTCTCGAATGTGCGATGGAAGGCTAGTGACATGAGGGAGCAGGAAGCTGTCTACAAATTTACTGGCATTATCTGTAAGTGACCCAATGCCCGATACTATGGGCCTTCCTGGAGGTTGAACTAGGTTTTTATGTGTCTTGGGCAGTGTGTAGAACGTGGGTGTACGTGGATGCTTTGGAATTAGAAAATTCAATGTATCCTTATCAATCAGGCCCTGCCAAAAGGCTCCTGCACATAGTTCACAAAGTTCATTTGTGAATATGGTTAGAGATGTGGATGCAATAGGTTGGTACCAGACCGTGTTTCTGAGTACATCGTAACACATTGTCTGGTATTGGGCATGTGACATAATAACTATGTTCCTGCCCTTGTCTGAAGGTTTAATAACCACATCATCTCTTTTTTGTAAATTTTTCAGGGCTCGTTGTTGGTTAGGGTTTATATGTGACATGTCCACCAGGTGGAACTCAACGTTGACCATGATGCAGCGACTGAAAACGCAGCAGAGGGCCATCAATGAGTACCTGTGCAACTACGGCACCAGGACAGGGTCAGGGGAGCTCGGATTTTTTTCACCACGCCAGTGGAGCATGATCAGGGATGCATGAACTGTCCTGTCACCATTTGAGGAGGCCACAAGGATGGTGAGCAGTGACACTGCATGTATCAGTGACACTGTACCTCTTGTCCACCTGTTGGAGCATACGCTGCGTGGAATAATGGACAGGGCACTTGAGGCAGAACAGAGGCAGGAAGAGGAGGACTGAATACCTCAGCTAACCTACGTTGCCGTGCCTCCCTGATCCTGCAAAGCCTGCAGAAGGATCCTCATATTCTTCGGATCAAGGAGAGGGACCATTACTGGCTGGCCACTTTCCTTGATCCACGGTACAAGGGTAAGGTTGTAGACCTTATCTTGCCATTGCAGAGGGAGCAGAGGATGAGACATCTCCGGGAGGCCTTGCAGAAAGGTGTGTGCAACACGTTCCCAGAGACTGGGAGGTTACAAACTCCTGGTCCTGGACCACGAGTTGCTGAGGCTTCGGTCAGTAGCAGAAGGAGCGGTGGGGAAGGTGGCCGTCTGACCGATGCGTTCAGACAATTTTTTAGTTCGCATCCCCAAGGTATGATCGGTTCCAGCAACCATCGCCAGCGTCTGATATACATGGTGCAGGAATACCTAGGGGCAAGGTCAGACTTGGACACCTTTCCCACCGAAAATACCCTGGCTTACTGGGTCTTGAGGATCACTGGCCAGAGCTTGCACAGTATGCAATTGAGCTAATGGCCTGTCCTGCATCCAGCGTTCGGAACGCACATTCAGTGCTGCTGGAGGCTTTGTCACCGATCACAGGGTGTGCCTGTCCACTGACTTGGTTGATCGACTGACCTTCATAAAGATGAATCAGTCTTGGATCACCACCAGCTACCAAGCACCTGAAGCTGATATAACAGAATAATTTATTTTGAAATGTCACATCCCTTTAAGACTGCCTATGCTGATGCCGAGTGACTGTCCTGTTATGTTGACTGACTATCCTCTTCCTCCTCAATGATCCTGATGATAGCTTGAAAGAACATTTTTGTTTCTGGGTGCCACCACCAGTGGCTAAGGCCCAATTTTTCAGCCCCTGTTTAACCAGGGCGTGTAATTACAATTTGTTATGCAATGCTTTGCAATAGGTCTCATTACTGTGCTCCAAGTACAGTATCTGTGAGGGGGTTGCAGTGTTGTGGCACCGGCACCAGTGGCTAAGGCCCAACTTTTCAGCCCCTGTTTAACAGGGGCGTGAAATTACAATTTTTTATGCAATGCTTTGCAACAGGTCTCATTGCTGTGCTCCAAGTACAGTATCTGAAGGGTTGCAGTGTTGTGGCACCAGCACCAGTGCCTAAGGTCCAATTCTTCTGCCCCTGTTTAACAGGGGCGTAAAATTAAAATGATTGATCTAATAATTCACAGCAGGGCCCATTCCTGCGCACACCAAGAGTAACTGTGAGGGCTTACACTGTTGTAGTACCAGCACCACCACCACCAAAGGCCCAATTTTTCCTACCACTGTTCAACAATGGCATGTAATTACAATTTCTGTTATAATAGTTCACAGCAGGGCGTTCCAGCGCCCACCAAGAGTAACTGTAAGGGCTTATGCCCCGTACACACAGTCGGATTTTCCGACGGAAAATGTCCTATCGGACAATGTTGTCGGAAATTCCGACCGTGTGTAGGCTCCATCGGACTTTTTCCGTCGGATTTTCCGACGGACAAAGTTTTATCTCCTGCTCTCAAATTTTCCGACAACAAAGTCCTATCGGACTTTTTCCGATCGTGTGTAGCAAATTCCGACAGACAAAGTGCCACGCATGCTCAGATCACATTACAAGACCAAAGCTATTGGCTACTAGCCTCTACGTAGTCCCGTCGTAGGCAACAAACGTCACCACGATCGGATTTTCCGACAACTTTGTCGACCGTGTGTATGCAACACCAGTGTCGGACAAAATCCGTCGGAAAAAATCCGATGGATTTTGTGGTCGGATTTTTCGACCGTGTGTACGGGGCATTACAGTGTTGTGGCAACACCAACATCTAAGGGGCAAATTTCTGCAGAGTATATACGGCAGGCCCCTACTTTTAAACATCCAACTTACAAACGATTCCTACTTGCAAACGGAAGAGGTGAAATGTTCTGAACAGGTGCACAGACAGGAAAACAATGTTACAGGGATGATAACCCTTCCCTATGTTCTCCAAAAAGCGTAAAAATAGATTTTTTGGCTGCAGCTACACTTAAAAATGTACCTGTTACAAATTACAAACAGATTCTACTTAAGAACAAACCTACAGTCCCTGTCTTTTTTTTTTTTTTTTTTTTTTTTTTTAATTCTTTATTTTTTCAAAAATTTTCCATATACAAACATCAGTAAATCATTCTTCATTTTATACATTTCATCCCGTCATATATCCCCCCCCCCCCCCGCCTTGCCTTGGTGGTCTTCGAGGTTTAATCTTTTTTTCCTTTTTTTGTCACTATAAGGCTCCCACTACAGTGTGTGAGGGAATTTCAACTCGTTAGTTCCAGGAAATACCTCCAGGAATTTTTAAAATTATTCCAGTCTATCCACTTGTTGACCGTCTCGGGTTGTCCCTCCCCCTCTTCCCCGGTTGGCCCCGTCCCTACCACCCTCTGTAGAGCGTTGACCCCCAAAATCCAATCCCTCAGAGTCGGGGCCTCCGCTTCTCGCCATCTCTTTGGTATTAAATCTTTCGCTACATTAAGGAAATCCGGGGTCAACGAGGCCCTGTATTGTCTTGAAGGGGTCGCGGTGGCATGGAACAGACACGTCCAGGGATCCCCTGGGACTACTACCCCAGTTACAGTGGTTATTAGCTCCCGAACACCGTCCCAAAATTTTTTGATGGCTGGGCAATCCCACCAAATGTGGGACATCGTGCCCCTGGTCTTACATCCCCTCCAGCACTCAGGGGACACTCCCGCCTGGAACCTACTCAGTCTGTCCGGAGTTAAGTACCACCCGGTAAGGCATTTATAGTTTGTTTCAACTGATTTTATTGAAAAAGATGAGCTATGTATTATTCGTAACATTTTTTCTACCCCCATCTTGTTACATAGTACTCCTGTTTCTTCCTCCCACTTATTGATATATGGCGGTACGGCCTTATCCTCATTTAAAATTTTATAAATTCTAGAGATATTATTCTTTGTGCTGTCGCGGAGGCTAAGCCGTTCCAGCGGAGTATAGTCGTTGACATGGCGAATCGGGCTGGGAAGGCTCGCTAAGAAATGTTTCAGTTGGGCATATTTCCAGAAATCGATCAACATCAAGTTCGTGTTCGTGAGAAGTTCGTGATATGTGCATAATTTCCCGTTTTTAATTATATCTTTCACCTGTGCATTTTTATCTTTAATCCAATTCCCACCTCCCTCGTGTCTCCCTGGCTCGAAAAGCAGGTTATCTTTTAAATATATTAGAGAGGAATTAAATTTCCACTTCTTTCTTTTATAAATATTATCCCATATGTCTAACGTGACCCGTGTTATCTCGTGTACGCTATTTCCTAGTGGCCTAAATTTAGGTGGATTCCATATATCGTGTCCTAGGTTTCTATTGCTAATTATTTTTTCTATGCTTACCCACCTCTTTTCGTTATCTATCTTTACCCATTCCATTATCCGTGACAGTGCTATAGCTTTAAAGTATTTTTCGAAATCTGGGGAGGATAACCCCCCCTGCTGCTTCCCCCTAGTCAGTATTCCAGCTGCGAGCCGCGGTTTTTTATTTGACCAAATAAATTTGGAAATAATTTGTTTTAATGTTTTAAAAAACTCTTTAGGAATCGCTACTGGAAGCATCTGGAATATGTAGTTGATCCTAGGGGCCAGAAACATCTTTACTGCATTGACCCGACCAATCCAGGAAAGAGGTCTAAAAGACATTGAACTACATTCTTTTCTAATTTCATCAAGCAATGGGAGGTAGTTAATTAGGAAGATTTTTTTTAAGGAGACTGTCAACCGGATCCCCAGATATCTAATATCTTCTCTCCAAGGAAAGTTAAATTCCTCCATGTCTTGTTTGCACCGTCCCTGTCCCTGTCTTGTTTGCACCGTCTGTATACTGCTGTTCAGAGTATATAGGGTTTTAGGTATAGGGTTTTATTTTGGGTGTAGGGTTCCCCTTAATATCCATACAAGACCCAAAGGGGCTGGTAATAGGCTGGGGTGGGGGGGGGGGGGTGGGGTAGCCATGCCATTTTTCTCAAAGATTGTCATCCATATTGCCTGGACAAGACATGACATTAAAGCCGCAAGCAGTTTTAAATGGCTTCTTTTTTTCCTTTACAAATGTCATTTTGTGCAGGGACAGTTTTAAACACTGGAAACACATGCCACTTCACAGGCATACTTTAGACACCCCCCAGGTACCATATTTAAAGGAATATTTCACATTTTTTTTTCACTTTATGCATCATTAAAATCCAGAAAAAATGTCAGTTTTTAAAACTTCTTATTGCATTGATACATGTTCCCTGGGGCAGGATCCGGGTCCCCAAACCTTTTTTAGGACAATCACATGCATATTGGTCATTATAATTAGCACTTTAGATTTCGAACATTCGCGTCCATTGTAACTAATAGGGTTCTAACGTTCGTGCGAACTTTCGGTCCGTTCGCAGGTTCTGGTGCGAACCGAATCCGGGGGTGTTCGGCTCATCCATATTCTTAACAATAAATCCTCCTCAGACCCAAGGTACAAATTGGTCATGGCGTCTGAATGTTACACTTATGTCAGACCCAATCTGCCATAAGGCAATTGTAGAGGCAATTGGCAACTTTGTTTCTGATCATGAACAGGATGAAACTGCGTTGCCTTTAAAATGGGAAGCCCTAAAAGCCGTACTACAAGGGTTGTTTATTCAAAATGTCTCGTGCCTTAAAAAAGAAAAATCTATAATTATTCAAAATACTCTGTCAAAACTTAATTCCCTAGAAACTTTACATAAAGCTCATCATTCTGAAGAAACATTAGCCAACATATTGTCTACCAGGACATCTCTACTACAACTCTTTGAAACATCCCATAGATCATATCAACAAAGACGTGCCTTGGGAAGGTATAGATTCCGGAATAAATGTGGGAGAGTGTTAGCTGGTATATTGCATCCGCGTCCTTCCCAGATTTTTATATCCAGTATAAAGAAGTCATCGGGGGAAATTACACCAGACCCACAATCCCTTCAACAAACTTTTAGGGAATATTTTTCAGTCCTCTATAACCTGGCTCCACCACCTTTTTTGGAGGATAAAGGAACTGGTACTTACCATATTGAAGAATATATACAGGAAACTGATATCCCAATATTAGATGATGATAAAAGGAGATCCTTGGATTATCCATTTTTACACAAGGAATTATTAGATGTAATTGCCAATATTCCAACAGGTAAGAGTCCAGGTCCAGATGGATTCACCCCAAAATTTTATAAAACTTATAGAGAACAACTGTCCCCATTTATTCTCCAAGTGTTCAATTCTATCTCTCCTAATAACCAATTTCCAACCCAGACACTAGAAGCCCATATCACCCTGATCCCTTAACCAGAAAAGGGTTTAACATTATGTTCTAGCTATTGACCGATATCTCTAATTGGGATAGACATAAAAATGTATGCCAAAGTGATTGCGCTACGTCTCCAAACTCTTCTCCCGAATTTAGTACATACAGACCAAGCAGGATTTGTCCAATGAAGAGAAGCACGTGACAACACAACTAATGAATCACGCCCAAACAGCTAAAATACAAGTTTGCCTTCTCTCAGTTGATGCAGAGAAGTGGATGGCCTTTTCTTAAACACTCATTGATGCAAATAGGTCTGGGTTCTAATCTGCTTCATAAGATCTTTGCATTATATACAAAACCGGTGGCTAAAAAAAAGATTAATGGATCATTGACAACAAGTTTTACTATACAAAATGATACCCGTCAGGGATGCCCACTATCCCCTTTACTTTATGTCTTAGTAATGGAATACTTAGCAACAGCAATTAGACAGAACTCTTCCATTACTGGCATATAGATAAATCAAAAGGAAATAAAACTAGCTCTGTTTGCCGATGATCTATTACTCTATGTTACTAACCCACATGTTTCTATACCTTCTATTTTATTTGAATTTCAGCGATTTGGAACCTTGAGCAACTTTAAAGTAAATGTATCAAAATCAGAAATTCTTAATGTGTCACTTACACTACAACAAGTTACGGCGCTGAGAAATAATTTCTCATTTAAAATCTGCTCTTCGGCATTAAAATACCTAGGTATTAATATTCCGCCCGATCCGAGCCATTTATATTCAGCAAACTATATTCCTCTTATGCAACGTACCCTACAGGATCTTAAAAAACATGACGCTAATCAACATTCGTGGTTTGGGAGGATCAATATATTGAAAATGGATGTAATACCTAGGTTTTTGTATCTTTTTCAAACCACTCCTGTCTTTGCCTCTATATCTTTTTTTTCCACCTTACAATCGGCCTTTACAAAATTCATTTGGGGCTATAGGAAACCTAGACTACATAAGAAATTTTTATCACTGCCTAAAACGAAAGAAGGAGCGGGCGCACCAGACTTATACTACTACTATGTTGCAGCTGTTCTGACCAGGCTAGTGAACTGGTTTAATTGCTCTGATACTAAACAATGGGTAATGTTAGAGCAATGGTTGAACCAACTTGATCTTAAGGCACTTCCCTGGCTAGATTTATCTACCAGTGATACTCACCGAGATTTATCACTTACTTTGCCCTCTCTTACATCCCACCTATTGAATATCTGGGCTAAAACAGCTTTATAGCTAGTAGGACCTACCTCCTATGTAGGACCTATGACACCATTATTTGGTAATCCCCATTTTCCGCCGGCACTTAACCGGATAGGTTTCCTTGCATAGAATCTCATCCAAGAGTGAGCCAGATTCTCTGCCAGGGAACATTTCTGTCTTTACTAAACTTATTCCCTATGCAGCAACCTTCATTTATGCAAAGGTTGGAATATTGGCAATTATTGTCATTTTGGTCCTCTATCCCCTCAAATAAATCCTTATATAGAGACTTAACTCAATTTGAACTTCTTCTGTTGCAAGACTCTAAACCAAAACATGTTTTATCAACAATATATAAGACACAAAAAAACACCCTGATCCTCCGGAATATACAAACACATGGGTGAATGAGCTTAATGTGCAAATTGAAGTTGAAGAATGGGAGAAATCATTCAATCTAACACACTGTTTGTCACCAACAATTAAAGCACAAGAGAAGAGCTATAAGCTCTTGTCTAGATGGTATTGGAGTCCATTGTCACTCCAACGTATATATATCCAGATACATCTGATATATGTTGGCATTGCCATGCAACCAAGGGCTCACTGCTTCATATCTGGTGGAAATGTCCCCAAATTTTTAACTTCTGGGAAAAGATTATGCAACTGTATACCACAGTTACTGGGAGTTAATACAAAATACGCCTCAAATTACCCTGCTCTCTATCCTTCCAGGACCATATAAAAAAATTTAAAAAAGTCTCCTTAGACACTGGTTGACAGCAGCGAGATAAGTTACACTGCGGCATTGGCGGTCAATACAATCCTCATCGATTAACGAAGGGGCTATAGAAATCTTGGAGGAGGTATAGGGAATCAACAAGAGACTAGAAAATCTTTACGGTAAGAAAGTAAGGACTGTGAATGCGATAAGTAGGGTTTCAATATAGGAAGCTTATTTGTTGCCATTTGCTCTCCCCCACCCCCACCCTTTTTTTTTTTTGGTTTGTGTTTCAATAATCTGTGTGAGGAAATGACCATGCTTTCTATTTATGTTTGAATTTGATCATGTCTGAACTTTTTTATGTTTGTATAATAATGTACAATAAAATTAGATGAAGTAAAAGTAGTTGTCATTTTATTGTTCTCTCTCTCTCTATTCTCTCTCTATTGTTCTGCTCTTTTTTACTGTATTCTTTTCTGCAATGTTTTATTGTGTTTTATTGTTAACCATTTTTTTTGTTTTCAGGTACGCCATTCAGCTTCAGCACGGATTGACCATGCTTTCTATTTCTATTTGAATTTGATCATGTCTGAACTTTATGTTTGTATAATAATTTACAATAAAATTAGATTGAAGTAAAAGTAGTTGTCATTTTATTGTTCTCTCTCTCTCTCTATTCTCTCTCTATTGTTCTGCTCTTTTTTACTGTATTCTTTTCTGCAATGTTTTATTGTTAACCATTTTTTTTTGTTTTCAGATACGCCATTCAGCTTCAGCACGGATTTATTTATCTTGACAGCAACAGCGTTTACTCCCATGATACATAAAGCTGTGACTCCAGCGCTGTTGGAGGTGATTTCACCACCACAGTTAAAAAAAAGAGCATACATGCTGAAGCATGGGGGCAGAAGGGGTGGAGGAGTGATTTGCTCCTAACTTTTGGGGCGGATGCCCCCATGCTTCGGCATATATATATTTTATGCACAGGTTGCGTTAAAATTTTTTTTATTTTTTACTATGTTTTTTTTGTATTCGCTTTGCAGGTATGGTAAGTCTTACTGTTATACTGTAATGTTACTTTGTTTTATTGTTAACCATCATTTGCTTAGCAGGTACACCATTTAGTTGCAGCGTGGATTTATTTATCTTGACTACAACAGCGTTTGCTCCCACAATACCATGACTCCTGTGCTGTAGGAGGTGATTTCACCACCACAGTTAAAAACAAAATGCTGCATGTATGCCCATCATTAGAAGTGGGTGGATGAAGGGAGGTATTCTAATGGTGGGCATACCCACAAATCAATCTATTTTTTTCATTCAGCCCACAGGCTGCATGAAAAAAAAGATTACAATATATGCCCAACAAGGACCAGCAACGTACTGGTATGTTGCTGGAATTTGAGTGGTTATACCAGAATGATGCCTGTGGGTTTAGGTATTATCTTGGTATCATTCTTTTCAGCCAGCGGTCTGCTTTAATGTAAAAGCAATCCTAGCAGCTAATTAGCCTCTAGACTGCTTTTACAAGCAGTGGGAGTGAATGTCTCCCCCTCCCACTGTCTTCCATGGTTTTCTCTGGCTCTCCTGTCCCAACAGGGAACCTGAGACCAGAATGGCTCCAATCATCTCTATGGCCTAAGAAACCAGAAGCTACGAGCATTTCATGACTTAGATTTCGCCGAATATAAACAGCGGCAGCGCCATTAGGAAATTGGGAAAGCATTTTATCACACCAATCTTGGTGTGGTCAGATGCTTTGAGAGCAGAGGAGAGATCTAGGGTCTAATAGACCCCAATTTTTTTCAAAAAAGAGTACCTGTCACTACATATTGCTATCATAGGGGATATTTACATTCCCTGAGATAACAATAAAAATGATAAAAAAAATTAGAGGAACAGTTTAGAAAAAAAAAAGCAAAATAAAAAAACAAAACAAAAAAAAAAGCATGAACTGAAGCGTCGGTCTGGCGTCATAAGTAAACAGCAATTGCACCATGCATGTGAGGTATCACCGCAAAGGTCAGATCAAGGGCAGTAATCTTAGCAGTAGATCTGCTCCGTAAATCTGAAGTGGTAACCTGTAAAGGCTTTTAAAGGCTTTTAAAAATGTATGTAGTTTTTTGCTGCTGCACGTTTGTGCACAATTTTAAAGCATGTCGTGTTTGGTATCCATGTCCTAAGATCATCTTTTTTATTTCATCAAACATTTGGGCAATATAGTGTGTTTTACTGCATAAAAATTTAAAAAAGTGTGTTTTTTCCCCAAAAATGCGTTTGAAAAATCGCTGCGCAAATACTGTGTGAAAAAAAATGAAACACCCACCATTTTAATCTGTAGGGCCTTTGCTTTAAAAAAAATATATAATGTTTGGGGGTTCAAAGTAATTTTCTTGCAAAAAAAAATATTTTTTCATGTAAATAAAAAGTGTCAGAAAGGGCTTTGTCTTCAAGTGGTTAGAAGAGTGGGTGATGTGTGACATAAGCTTCTAAATGTTGTGCATAAAATGTCTTGGACAGTTCAAAACCCCCCAAATGACCTCATTTTGGAAAGTAGACACCCCAAGCTATTTGCTGAGAGGCATGTCGAATCCATGGCATATTTTATATTTTGACACAAGTTGCGGGACACAAAGGGCCTGGTAATGGACTGGGGGGATCCCATGTCGTTTTTTTCAATGACTTCTTTTATCTGTATTGCCAGTACCGACAATTCATTATAGCCGCAAGTACTTTTAAATTACTTTTTTTCCTTTAGAAATGTCATTTTGTGCAGGGACTGTTCTAAACACGGGAAAAATGCGACGCTTTACAGGCATACTATAGACACCCCCCAGGTATGACATTTAAAGTAATATTTCACTTTTATTGTTTCACTTTAAGCATTAATAAAATCACTGCTCCCGAAAAAACGGGCGTTTTTAAAACTTTTTTTTGCATTGATACATGTCCCCTGGGGAAGGACCCGGGTCCCCAAACACTTTTTATGACAATAACTTGCATATAAGCCTTTAAAATTTAAAATGAGCACTTTTGATTATTCATGTTCATGTCCCATAGACTTTAACAGTGTTTGTGTGTTCTGACAAATTTTTTGCCTGTTCGGTATGTTCTGGTGAGAACCGAAGCCGGGGTGTTTGGCCCATTCCTAGTTATAGGCCACCAGGTGATGGACACTGGCATATTTAAAGAAAGGAAGTCCCACTCCCTATATAATCCCTCCCATACCGGGAGTATCTCAGTTTTTGGAGCAAAGCAATATAAAGCAGTATAAATATATCTCAAAAAGAGGGGAGGTACCTCTGTGTCCCGTAATATACTTCTAAGAAAAGGATTTTACAGGTAAGCTGTTATAAAAATCCTATTTTCTTTTTCGTACATCACAGGACACAGGGCACCATCTTAATTACTGAATGGGATGTCCCAAAGCAATGCAATCTGAGGGGAGGGGGACACAAAAAACAAAATGCAGACCTCCGTCAGACATGAAAACCTATACTGCTGCCTGCAGAACACTGAGCCCGAAGGTGGCATCCTCTTGCTGACCTACATCCACTTGATAGAATTTCGTGAATGTATGTACTGATAACCATGTTGCAGCCTTGCAAACCTGAGCCATGGAAGCTTGATGATGCACTGCCCAAGAAGCACTAACTGCCCTGGTAGAGTATGCTCTAGGATGAAACTTTCCCTTTTAGATTGTAGGCCTGAATGATGACCTGACGAATCCACCTAGAAATGGTTTATTTTGATGCTGCCTGCCCTTTTCTGGGGCCTTCTGGCAAGACAAACAAGGCGTCAGTTTTCTGTATCTGAGCAGTTGCTTCCAGATAGAAATTAACTACTCTTACTACATCAAGGGAGTGTAGTAAATTTTCTTCTGCAGAACTGGTTTTGGAAAAAATGAAGGTAAAGAAATATCCTGATTCAGATGAAAACTGTATACTACCTTAGGTAGAAAGGATGGGCGAGGACGTAAGACCACTTTATCCTTATGAACAATCAAGTATGGCTATTTACAAGAAAAAGCAGCCAACTCTGAAACCCTTCTTGCGGAGGTTACCACAACCAAAAATACTAACTTCCTTGTTTCTAGGACCAATGGAGCATCACACATTGGTTCAAAGGGTGACTCCTGAAGAACCGACAAGACCTGGTTTAAATCCCATGGGCACAGAGGAGATTTAATCGGTGGATTTATCCGCGATACTCCCTGTATAAAGGCCTGAACTAAGGAATGTGAAGTCAGAGGTTTTTGGAAAAAAACTGACAAGGCTGAGACTTGACCTTTGATAGTATTCAAGGCTAGTTTCATCTCTACTCCTGATTGTAGGTAGTTGAGAATTCTATTTATGACATACTTGCGAGCATGCCAAGAGACATAGGCCTTCCAGACCCTATAATAGATAGCTCTAGAGGCCAGTTTTCTTGCATTAATCAGGGTAGTTACTACTGGGCCTGAAAGCCCAGACGCCCTAGAACGAGGGTTTCAGCAGCCAAACCGTCAAATTTAGCGTTTGTGAGGCAGGATGGAATATTTGCCCTTGCAACAGCAAATCTGGGCGGGACGGAAGAGTCCAAGGATCACCCACTGCCATTCTCATGATCTCCGCATACCAGGATCTCCTGGGCCCAGCTGGAGCAACTAGGATTACTAGCTTCCGTTCCCCTTTGCTTTCGCGTCTTCTACGCAGATTAATCAGACTGGAGGAAATGCATAGATCAGTGAAAATTGATCCCAGGGAGTTACTAAGGCATCTGTTCTGCAAGCGAGTGGATCCCTTGTCCTTGACACAAAATTGTCCAACTTTTTGTTGAACCTGGACGCCAATAGGTCCACGTCCGGGATACCCCATCTTTGACATATGGCGGGATGCAGATGCCATTCTCCTGGGAGCAATTGCTGGTGACTCAAGAAGTCTGCCTGCCAATTTTCCACACTTGGGATAAATACCGCAGATAGGCAGGGCACATGCTCTTCTGCCCAAGCTAGAATATGGTTTACCTCTACCTGGGCGGCACGACTTTTGGTGCCCCCTTGAAGATTGATATAGGCTACTGCCGTAGCATTGTCGGACTGAATCCAGACAGCATAGTTCCGTAACCTGCCTGTCCAGGTCTTTAAGGCCAGACGTGCTGCCCGAATTTCTAGAATGTTGATAGGCAAGGACCTTTCGGATTCCGACCACTTCCTCTGGACAGTGTTCCCTTCCAAGACTGCTCCCCAGCCCAAGAGGCTGGCATCGGACGTCACTATCTTCCAAGTAATGGGTATGAAGGTTTTCCCCTTCTGCAAATTTTTGGCTGACAACCACCAATTGAGACTCTGATGAACACTTGGAGCCAGGCGCATTGGACAATCCAAATCCTGATTTTTCCTGCTCCAAACTGCCAGGATATTGTTTTGCAGAAGCCTTGAATGGAATTGGGCATAGGGAACCACCTAGAAAGAAGGCTACCATTTTCCCTAACAACCTCATGCAAAGGCGGACAGAAGGACTCTATTTTGTCCTGACCGTGAGCCCCAGTTCTCTTATAGCGCAAACCTTTGCCAGGGGTAAAAACACTCTCTTGTGGGTTGTGTCTATGACTAAACCCAAGTACTCCAGTCTTTTTGCTGGACGTAAGGATGACTTCTCTAGGTTGATAACCCAACCTAACTGCTTCAGGTATTTGACCATGTTTACCACATTCTGATCTAGCCCTTCTATGGACTGATCTATCAGAAGCAGGTCGTCTAGGTATGCCACTAACGTTATACCCTGAGCTTCTGGAGACCTGACCCCTGTTCCCTCTCAAGGCAGCTGACAATAAGAGGAAGAAGCAGCCCTAAGTGCAGCATGACACATCTATCCAAGGGACAGCATGGAATGTTATAACACTAGGTATGTTATTTACACCCTCTAGTGGTTGACAAAAGTCAAACAGGCAGACAACATCTACTCAATAAAAACAAGTCCATAGGAATTTAACCCAGGATCTTCTTTAACTTACCATTCCCGCCGCAGGGTACATGCAGGAATATCACAGAGACCCAATCTTCACCCATCACAGCGGGTTGGAGTAATGCCAGACCTTCAAAGACGGGTCCCCTTTGAATGTAGGGTCCACTGCCTTGGACCTGTATAGCGCTCTGCCAGGCAACCTGTGGTATAGAAATGTGACCAGAGCCCAGCTCTCCTTAAGAGAAACGTTACAGGCAAAACCTCGTTCTTCAGTATAAAGGCTTGGGTACGATCCACTTTAGCCTTTGTTTTTGGCTCTTTTGAATGGATCCAATTGCGCAGCTCCTTTGACCCAGTCAGGACCATCCAAGGAGCTTTCTTAGCACAAACTTAACCGTGACCAACACCATAGACACTGGCAAAAAAAAACTGAGGTACTCCCTGTATGGGAGGGGTTATATAGGGAGTGGGACTTCCTGTCTTTAATTATGCCAGTGTCCATCACCTAAATGTGGCCTATAACCTATTCAGTAATTAGAATGCTCTGTGTCCCGTGATGTACAAAAAAGAAATAACAATTTATGCCAGTTTTTGGCTAACATTGTCAGCAGTGGCAAACACAATTCTATGACTGATTTGAACAGGTAAGAAGGCAATAAGTCCTTCTTTTTTTTTTTTTCAATATTTTTATTGTATTTTCGAAAACACAGTAAGATAAATATAAAGAGAGTAACATAATTTTGTTGTGATACGTCAGCATAAAGTTAAAGGAATGAACATTTAACCATTAATAGTTGATGTCCATTATGTATAGATACAGTATCTCACAACATGTAAGTCATATATCCTGGTAACATCACATCAAGTTTTTGTTCTACAGCTATATCCTACTCGTTTACCTTTTAGTTTATAGCTTTGATTTTACTTAATTTAGTTTTTTTGTGCTTGGCAATGGGTCTTTTGAAAAAGTGGCAAGAAAACATGTTTGAGATGCAACAGAGTATAACAGCCAAGATCTACCATATTGAAGCAAGGACTCAATTTTCTTTATTCTAAAGCACTGTGTTCTGTAGCTGGCACAATAATTAGGCAGCATTAAAATGTATAAATATATTTCTTTTACAAGAAAGACCTGTTTGGGTGTTGTAAGTAGTTTTCTAGCAAAAAAATGCTGACCAAATGCCAGGGGAAACAATCATATATATTATTTTTTTGGGGGTTTGAAGACTTATATTTCTTGCATGCATTTTGGAATCTGATATAAGATTTGGAAAGTGCAATGTGCTGTGCTCCACGTGCAAGAACACAAACTCCAAAATGCCTAATCATAATCCTTTTACTACACTTTAAAGCAAGCAGCATGATGTGCTCCAACTGGTGCAAGAAATATGCAGAGTTTAAATGTACACAGTTGTAGCAATAGGCAATCCAAAGTGTAGTCTTTTGAGTATTGTGGGTATACTGTGGTGGGCTAAGTGTAAGGTGATGCATGGTGGGATGTAATTCTTCTTCACAAATTATGTGGTAAGGGTAGGGTCTCTTTTGAGGTCTGATGATCACAGATGCTGCACGCTTCTTCTTTAACAGCCACCGCTTGATGACAATTAAGGGATGAGTTACTAAAACTGGAGAGTGCAAAATCTGGTGCAGATGTGCAGTAGCCAATTAGCTTTTAACTTCACCTTGTTCGAGTAACAATACTTTGTCAAACAATATTTGACCAAAAAAAAAATGAAAGCTGAGCTGCACCATATTTTGTACTCTTCAGTTTTAGTAAATCAACCCCTTGACGTCTTCAGAACTTAAAGTTGAACTAAACTCAAAGATTTAACTGATTCCCAAAACAATTACATTCAATGCATGTCATAAATGATAACTTGCATCACTGTTGCTTGTGCGCTCAACCAAACTCTCAAGCCATCAAATGGCTAGTGTCCATGGCAACTGCAGATCAAACAAAGGTGAACATGGAAGTTTTCTTGCCTGTACTGGACAGGCAGGTTTAGTTCCACTTGATTATCAAAACGTATAGAAGGCCATTCCCTGATAGCTGTGAGCTAAGAAGTGGAGAAGTCAAGGTGGTATAGCCAAGGTCATTGCTTCACGTAGCAAGAGCCAAATGTCTAAACCACAGGGTTGAGCAAGAATGCAGTCATTAACAAAGCACAGATCAGGGCAGGATGTGTACTAGCATGGTCAGGTCACACAGGTGGTCAAATACAAGGAGTTCAGCTGGTCAGGAATAACAGGCAATGTAGGTCACAGAGACTAGAAATTAGCAGGATTCAGGACTGAAATTAAACAGGGCCTGGAACTAGAAACACTTCAGGGACAGGGTAACAAGAGTAAGACACGGATACAAGCTACAAGATAAATAATATACATATCAGGGTTACATGCTAGTTTGATGATATAATAGGCAAATAGGCAATTGAAACATGGATAATAGTGCCCTATTAAACATTATACAGAGCAAAAGGGGGTCATGCCCTTAGTCATATTCTTGCAGGCTTGCAGCCCACCTGAATAGATTAACAGGGCAGCTACACTTGCATCAGAACACAGGAAAATTACCTGGAATGCAGTGAGACAGATTTGATACAGGCAGACAGCAGGACCCTGGGAGGTCAACTGGAACAGTAGCAGACAATGGGAGCAGAGTATAGGTACATTCCTGACAGATGTGCATTGTTGTGGACTGAGAGATGTGCTTTCTGGTTCCAGCTCTAACTGTCTTCACTAGTGTACACCACAGCTGGCTTGAAATGACCCCTTTCATTAGCTGGCCTAAAGGACCTGACCATCTTCTAAGACAAGTAATATTTTGCTCTCAGTTTTTCAAAAGCTTGTATAGTTCTTCCAGGAATTTTTGGGCTAGCAAGGATAAAATGTCGGTAAAGCATGTGAATTTTCCCAAGCACAAGAAGGCGATTATAGTCAGGCTGCTGACATTGAATATGTTGACCACTTTAGATGGCAAGGGGAAATTACTGATTTGCTGGTGGAAACATACAACTAGTCCACCATATATTTTATACTCTCAGTTTCATCAGATGCAGTACTGCAAATCAGCACTTTACATGTTGTGTACAAAGATTGTAAATCAATACTCAGAGAGTGTTTTTGTCAGTGAAGAATAGTTATCTTGCAAGAACTTGCAAGAAAAAAGAAGAACAATGGTTACAGAACTATTTAATTGCTTGGCCCAGGTAACCATCAAAAGAAAAATCATTGGAATTTTTAAAGACTATTTAAGACACTCATTAGAATTCCATAATGTCTCCACAAGACAAATGTCATTGCAGGCAACACAGGTACATGAACCTGGGGCAGGTACCACGTATAGTGGTTCACCAAGGCTGGAGTGTCCATATGCAACTGCTGTAGCTCCCAAACAGACAGCGCAAAGTTTTGAAGCTGGATGGGTGGAGCCTTATGGGGATTTACAGACACTAGTTCCCCATCCGGTCCACTCCCCTTGTAATGGACAGTAAGTTTGCTATCAATCACAAGGAGAGAGCCAACCTAATGTAGAACTAATGTTGCAGCTTCCCCTATCAGGCTCTGCCCAGTAAGTGTCATTTGTTCTTAGGATGCTGTATTGGTGGTATTTAACAACCACCAACAGGTGGAGATGGGAGCGGGGTAGCAGCAACAAATATGCCTATCTACTATACAGGACACAGAGATGGGCACTCTGCCTGTCTCTGTATGCCAACTTAGAGTTGGTATTAATTACCTTGTTTCCTTATCTAGAGGTCATTCTTTTTAATTTGGTGCATTAATAGTTCCACATTATAAAAGTTGCTCTATTAAGAACTACCTGAAACTGCCACACATGTCAGTAAAGCTAAAGAGATTTTTGAATCTGGTGCAGGCCATTTTGAAGGGACATAGGTGGAGATTTACTAAAACTGGTGCACACAGAATCTGGTGCAGCTGTGCATAGTAACTAATCAGCTTCCAGGTTTTATTGTCAAAGCTTTAGGCCGGGTTCACACTGGTACGACACAACAGTCGTACCACTTTGGACTGTGACTTGAAGTCCGACATGCGTCTGACTTCAATGAACAGGGATCCGACTTTGATCCCCGACAATACTGGGCACTGTGTCTGGTATGAATCTTTAGGGGGAACTCCACGGCAAATTAAAAAAAAAAAGAACGGCATGGGTTTCCCATCCAAGAGCATACTAGGTCTGATATGGATTTTCAGGAGAACACCCACACCAAAAAAACGGCATTGGAGTCCCCCCAAAATCCATACCAGACCCTTATCCGAGCACACAGCCGGGTAGGTCAGGAAAGGGGGTGGCGACAAGCAAGTGCCCCCCCTCCTGAACAATACCAGGCCACATGCCCTCAACATGGGGGGGTGAGTGCTTTGGGGCAGGGGGGCCCTGTGCCCCCCACCCCACCTCAAAGCACATTGTCCCAATGTTGATGAGGATAAGGGCCTCTTTCCCACAACCCTGGCCGTTGGTTGTTGGGGTCTGCGGGCAGGGGGCTTATTGGAATCTGGGGCATGATGGGAGGTGACATCATAAGAGGCGTGCCTCCGGTGACCCCGCCCCAAGCCAATATAAGTAGTGGCACATTGTGCACCCAACATTAGAGTGGGAGAGAGCGTCGAGTCAACATCAGAAGAAGAACAGAGGGAGAAGACAGCGGAGAAGACCCGGCAAAAGAGCGAGCAAAAGAACAAGAAGATAGTGGAGACATGGCAGAAGACAGCGGACAGGGAGAAGAACCGGAGAGGGGAGAAGAACCAACAGAGGCAGAAGACGTCAGCGGAGGACACAGAAGAGCCATAGAGGGAAGAACAGACTGGATGAGACACCGAAGCTACCTAATAAATTACTTTAAAAACATGTGTAATGTGTTTTATTTTTGACACTTTTTTTAGGTGAATGGGTAGGGGTACAATGTACCCCATACTCATTCACATAGGGTGGGGGCCAGGATCTGGGGGCCCCCTTGTTAAAGGGGGCTTCCAGATTCTGATAATCCCCCCGCATGCAGACCCCGACAACCAACGGCCAGGGTTGTTGGGAAGAGGCCCTTGTCCTCATCAACATGGGGACAAGGAGCTTTGGGGTGGGGGGCACAGGGCCCCCTGTTCCAAAGCACTCACCCCCCCCATGTTGAGGGCATGTGGCCTGGTATGGTTGAGGAGGGGGGGCACTCGCTTGTCCCCACCTCCTTTCCTGACCTGCCAGGCTGTGTGCTTGGATAAGGGTTTGTTATGGATAATGGGGGGACCCTCACGCCGTTTTTTGGCGTGGGTGTTCCCCTTAAAATCCATACCAGACCATAGGGCCTGGTATGCTCTTGGAGGGGGAACCATGCCGTTTCTTTTTTAAATTTGACGTGGCGTTCACCTTCAAGATCATTAGAGCACAAGTCCCATGCCAAAGTCAGATCAGTCAAGACGGCTACTATGCACAACAGCCCCAGATTCCATGCGCACCAGTTTTAGTAAATCTCCCCCATAGTGTCAGAAAAGCGTCATCAGGGATTTGTTAAATTACCCTGAATGTGTACCTTGACAGTACACAATCACAGAACTGGTTCATAAAATAAATTACCAGCAAACCCCCCCATGTTGAGGGCATGTGGCCTGGTATGGTTGAGGAGGGGGGGCACTCGCTTGTCCCCACCTCCTTTCCTGACCTGCCAGGCTGTGTGCAACACAAATATACTGTGAGACAGTTTGGAAATAAATGTAATGCAAGCAGCATTCGTGGAAATATTTCACAAAATTGTTTTGCTTTGGTGGCTTGGACTGTCTTGATAACCAAAAACATATACCATATTTATTGCCGTATAACATACATTTTTTCCCCATAAAATCGGGGGTGCGTGTTATACACTTATCCCTGCTGTCTCTGAGGGAAGACGAGCGAGCGCCGATGAATTACATAGGACCGCGACCTCCTGTGTAACCGGCGCTCCGTCGTGCACAGCCACGCCTCCTGGCCCCGCATTGGGCCACTGTTCTGTCTATCATATGAGCAGGGACAGGAGGCGTGGCTGTGAGTGGCGGAACGCCAGGTACACAGGAGAACGCGGCTCTGTGTAATTCAGTGGCACTCGCTCCTCCTCTTCCCTCAGAGACAGCAGGGATAATCCAACACTGGCAAGGCTGCAATGATGGGAAAGGTGAGGCTGCAGATGGGCACTGAACAGGCTGCATTGTTGGTCAATTTATAGGCTGCAGATGGGCACTGAACAGGCTACATAGTTGGTCAATTTATAGGCTGCAGATGGGCACTGAGCAGGGTGCGTTGATGGGTAATTTAGAGGCTGCAGGTGGGCACTGAGCAGGGTGCATTGATGAGCTGTGACCCTAATTTTGCTTTATTTAAAATGTAATTTTTTTTCCTTAAACTTCTCTCTTAAAATTGGGGTGCGTGTTATACGCCTGTGCGTGTTATACATCGATAAATACGGTAATTCATATAGTTGTAAGAGCCTATTAGCCAGTGTGGGTTGGCATTGTTCACTGTGACTTTATGTTGATCTGCAGTTATCGAACTATTTCATGAAATGGGGAGTTTATGATGATTTGCTGTGCCCAGGTAACCAGCAATATACAATTAATGCAGCTACAGAGAGCTACAGTAATAATTTGAGATGCGAGGTTCAGCTTTTGATTTATTTTCCAACACATTAAGGTCTATTTTTATAAAACTGTATCTATATATCCTAGGACTGTCAGCTCTATCCAGTGGCCATAATGCTGTATTTTCTTAATACCTTAATCAGGAAAGTACCGCATTATGGCCACTAAATGGTGTTTATTAGACAAAATATAGGAATGATTTATAACATTTATTTAAATGCGTGTGATATTCCGTGTGTTATTTGTTTGATAAATAGACCCATTACAGACCCACAAAATCTTTCCCTAAATTTTCATAATCTTTCTCTTTCTTTGTAATTGAAATGTATATGTTGTTGCGCCTTTTATCCAATGAATGTGCAAACAGGTGAAGTGTCATTTACTTAACAACATGTCAAGTTCACAGTATCTTCAATATATAAATCAATATATAAAGACAATAAAGTGCAAAACATTCCTTTACATTAATATCTAGTGATGAAAGTGCTAATACAGTCCAGTGATCATAAATCACAATTGATTATCTTCATACATTGTCCTTATTAAAGTCCATAAAAACCGTGCATTATGAAAGTGAATCCACAAATCGAAAACCAAAGTGCAATAGTGCTTCAGTGTCTCTCACCACCTGTCAAACTACCGTATGCGCTCACCTCTTATTTTGACCTCTCGTACTAGGTCAATTACGCTTTTCCCCTATGCTGGGGCATGACTGGTGGGTTCCTCCTCCTCCTTTGTTCCACTGGATATCCTAGATGTTATACTTCTTAATTTTAACAGAAACATTTTTATTGATCTCCAAACAAGGAGAAAAATATAGGTACAATACAACAGTGCATCATACATTATACTTAAAAGAACAAAAAACAGTTGGTGTACCTTCACTCTCTCATATACAACAAAAAATTATATTCTAGACCATCCTACACAGTCATTTAAAAGAATAGTTTAAGAAATCAGACCTGGCATATATTTCACAAGTTACATCACCTTAGACAATTGTAACTACCCAATGGTATCCTATCTGTGGAGGGGGGGAGGGGGGGATGAATGGTGGAAGCAAAAGGAGGAGCGAAAACAAAGGTTACCTACTGGAGGAGGGGGGGGGGGAAAGAAGGGGGGGGAACCAAATACAATTCCTAGCTTTCTCCACTCTCATTGTATATCTTACTCCCCAACCCAGCATCCCCAGATCTTCTCAAATTTTGAGGGGCACTTCCGGCTCATGTAAGTAAGTTTATATAGCGGAAGAACAGAATCAATCAGTGCTCTCCATTGCGACACGTTGGGGGGGTCTGTTTTTTTCCAATTCAGAAGGATAGTTTTCCTAGCATAGAATGCTGTGTAAAACACGAATGTTCGTTTATGAGTTTTAGATGCCACTCTGTCACACACTCCCAGGAGCAGAACCACTGGGTCCAGACCCAGTGAGAGATTCCCTACTGCGTTCACTACCCCCACCACATCCTTCCAGAATTGTTGAATAAGCGGGCATTCCCAGACCACATGTAGAAATGTTCCTACTTCAGTGGTGCACTTTGGACACCTGTCTGAGCATGAAGGATAAATACTCGCCAGCCGCTGCGATGTATAGTACGCTCTATGAATGAACTTGAGCTGAATGAACCTGTCCCTAGCCGAGATCATCATGGGTATATATTGCTGGATCCCCTCCTCCCAGTCATCATCCGCCAGCGCTGGAATATCCGCCTGCCATTTAGAAAACAATTTAGGGCCAGCACTTGACATCTCTGACGAGATTCTAAGGTATAGGAAGGAAAGGATCCTGTCGACATTCTTTGAGACCAGGAACTTCTCCACCCCGTGGGAGCACAAGGAGGTCCCCGTGGGAAACTGAGCGCGGATTGCGTGTCGCAATTGGAGGTAGCGGAAAAACATCCGTGAGGGGAGGTTAAATTCTTCCCTTAGGGTATCAAAGGAGAGGAGCGTACCACTAGGCATAACCTGTCTAAGAATTTTGATGCCATAGTTGGCCCATAGGTTAGGATCCGGGATTGTGTTAAGGTGCTGTAGTCTGGGGTTGCCCCACAGCGGGGTATAAGGCGATACAGTATTCGGGGCACTTAGTTTAGCCGTCAGTTGTGACCATACCCGAACCGTAGGTCGCATCGGCGTGGTGATCTCGGGGTGCGCCTTCGGCCCCCTAAAGACCAGATTGCTGAGGGTCGCATAGGACCCTAGGACTGCCGCTTCCAGACTGACCGAGGGATTGGATCGGGATTGGCGGAACCACCATCTCACCGACACCAAAACCGCCGCCCAGTAATACTGCTTCAGACATGGCAAGGCTAGTCCCCCAAGGGAGAGGGGTAACTGGAGAGTTTGTTGCGCAATTCTAGGAACTGTTCCCGCCCATATAAAGGAACTGACTACCTTGTCTACTTTCGTAAAAAAGGAGTTTGGGATCGGGACGGGAGTGTGTCTAAAGACATATAGGAACTTGGGGAGGAATGTCATTTTCAATAGGTTTACTCTGCCCACCGGGGATAAAGGGAGGGATTTCCAGGCTTGGCATTTATCAATCAGGTTCTGTAGTATGGGGAAGACATTGTCTACTAGGTACAATTTGGGGTCCCCCTGAATCTCTATTCCCAAATACCGGAATTTAGAAACTGTTTTTAAAAGTGCATGTGAGTGTTCAGGTCGGGGTTTACCGGAGAGTGGGAACAAAACGGATTTATCCCAGTTGATTCTCACCCCTGAGTATGCCCCGAATTCGTTTATAATTTCAAGGGCCGCAGTTAGGGACGAGACCGCGTCAGGGAGGTATAAAAGTGCATCGTCAGCATATAGGGATATTTTCTCTCGCAACGGGCCCACCGGTATCCCCCCAACCGCAACCGACTGTCGCAGAAGTGTGGCAAGGGGTTCTATGGCTAGGGCAAAGAGGGCTGGGGACAGCGGGCACCCCTGCCTCGTTCCCCTGGTTAGGGGGAAAGTAGCAGAGATCAGGCCGTTAGTGCGTAGTCTGGCTACAGGTTTTGCATATATTAACTTAACCCAGGAGATGAAGTTTGGGCCAAAATTGAAACGTTCCAGGACCTTCCAGAGGAATTGCCATTCGACAGAGTCGAAGGCCTTTTCCGCATCTAATGAGGCAACAATTCCCTCCGTGTGTCCCGACCCTGCCAGGGAGATATGGGTGTACAAGCGACGTAGGTTAATGTCTGTGCTTTTGCCTGGCATGAAGCCCGTTTGGTCTCCATGGACCAGCTTCAAGATCACAGAGTTCAGTCTAGTCGCAAGGACCTTCGTCACGATCTTCGCGTCAACGTTGAGAAGCGAAATCGGACGATAGGAAGAGCAGAGGGTAGGGTCCTTGTTTGGTTTAGGGATCACCACTATTATTGCCTCTGACATCGTGGGTGGGAGTGATTTTTTACCCAGCATAGCTGTCAGTGTAGCATGAAATTGTGGCGCAATGAGTTCTGCATGAGTTTTATAAAATACCGCCGGTATGCCATCCGGACCTGGTGTTTTAGCATTTTTAAGGGAAGATATGGCCGCCTGAACCTCCTCAAGGGTAATAGGGCTGTCTAAGCGAGCTTGGTCTGAATCGGGGAGTTCAGGTAGTTCCACTGAGTTCAGATAGTGAGTGAGTGCCTCAGGGGTAGAACTATCCCTTGAAGTATAAAGGGTCTCGTAGTACTGTGCGAATCTAGCATTAATAAGGTAGGGGTCAGTCAACATCTCACCTCGGTCACCTTCAATCCTAGCTATATGGGACATCGTGTTCCTTTCCTTAGACAGCCATGACAACATTCTACCTGTCCTCTCCCCCTGTTCGAAAATTCTTTGAGTCTGGCTCAACAGTATTTTCCTACTGGCACCCGCTCTAAGCAAGGATATTTCCCTATGAACCATTTGTAGTTCAGAGTATACCGTGACATCTCCTCCCCGTGTGTATGTGGCCTCTAGTCTAAGTGCTCTCAATTCAGCCGCCTGCAGAGCAAGTCTGGACTCCTTCCTGGCTTTGGAAATCAGGGTCTGGTATTGCCCTCTGGCATAGGCCTTGTAGGCATCCCAGAGAACTGGTGGCTCCACCGTACCCCTGTTTTCAACCCAAAAGTTTCCGAGCTCCACCTCAACCCTGGGGGCCACGCGCTCATCCGTCACCCAATAGCCCGAGAGGCGCCAGATGGCCGTGCCAGAGGTAGGGCCTATCTCCAGCTTGAGCAATAGTGGCGCGTGGTCGGAGATGCCCCTAGGCAAAATCTCCACCTCCAGGGTGCGGGACAAAGTGAAGTCGTCAGCCAGCAGCAGATCTATTCTGGAAAAAGAGGCATAAGTGGCAGAGTGGCAAGTAAACTGTTTAGCATCAGGGTGTTTCCACCTCCATATATCATGTAGGCCATAGACCTCCATCCATTTCAGCAGAGGAGAGTCCAAAGCCACCCCAGCATTAAACCTGTCCACAGACGGGTTAGGAGTCATGTTAAAATCCCCCGCCAGTAGTACCCTAGCTCCTGGGTATAGTGCTATCAGTGTTGTCAGTTTATGGAGCAATTGCATACTGGCGGGGGGCGGCACATAGACCCCTGCTATAAACATTTCCTGTCCATTACAGATCGCATGAAGCACCACATATCTACCCCCTGGATCCAAATGTAGGTCCAGCAGGGAGAACTGGAGTGACCTATGGACCAGAACACTGACCCCTCTAGAATAAGTTGAGTATGTGGAGTGGTAGTAAGAACCCACCCATGGTTTCTTGAGGGCCAGTGTTCTTCCTCCCAGCAGGTGTGTCTCCTGAAGTATACAGATCTGTGGGGAGTATTTCTTAATGTAGGTGAAGACTAATGACCTTTTAACTTTGGAGTTCAGTCCCCGCACATTCCAGGACAATATAGTCAGTGGAGCCATCATTACACCATAAGAGAATACATATTGTGGGGACGGGTCACAGAGATACCGACCGGGACCCTAGGCGGCCGCCACATCCAGGTGAGATCTGGCATCTTCATCATGTAGTGGAGCCCCCCCCCCCCCCATTGCAGGGAGAGAGCGCCACCACACCGAGATGACCAGCAAACCAATACATAGTACAAATAAAAGTAAAAATATACCAAGCATTGCAATGATAGGAATGAACCATAGATACTGATAGAACAGAGAGCAGTACACCATAACTCCCCCCCCCACCCCGACAACACCCCCCAAACCGTGGTGTGTCTCCTTCCCAAAACATAAACCCCAGGTATCCACCGTGGGGGCGTGCAATAGGTCGAGCACCGTGAGAGTCAAAGTCCTAGCACATCAAGTCCGGCCAGGTCTATGTTCAGGATAAACGGTCCCTGCAGAATATATGACAACTGTTCACCCGATTAGATCGGGGGCACAAACTTCAACTAAAACTGTGTTCATGTAAACTCGGGTAGGTACTCAGTGCAGCATGTAGCAAGTAACATAAGGCTTCAGGATCCCCATCAGCAGTGTAGAAAGAAGAGGGGGGCACTGGCAACCAACATATCAGAAAAAAGTGTGTCATTACCTGCAGCATCGCAGCATGTTCATGAAAGAAGGGGGGATCACCAGTCAAGGGACTTGACCTTCAAGCCAAGCCAGCAGATAACACGAGGCACTGTGATCCAGCAGCAGAATCAAAAGCAAGATCAAAGAAAAAAGGGGTGGGTGACATCCCAGGGTCATCCTCTAGGTAAGGTATCTATCCAGTGAGATGCGTCTTCAGGAGAAGTAAAAAATCTCACCGTCTCGCCATCTTGAACACGCAGTCGTGCTGGAAATAGCATACTGTATTTAATATGCCTGTTGCGGAGGTTCAACTTGACCTGGTCAAAGGAACGTCTCATCTTCTGGGTATCAATGGAGTAGTCTGGAAAAATCATCAGGCGGGATCCTTCATGGTTAAGAGCTTCCATCTTCCTGGCCTCACGAAGGACCAGGTCTCGGTCCCTAAAGTTAAGGAGGCGTAGTATAAAGGTGCGAGGAGGAGCTCCGGGGATACCCCTGGCAGCAGGCATTCTGTGTGCCCTCTCTACCGCAAAGAATGGCGAGAATTGCGCCCTTGACAGCAGGGTCTGGAGGAGGCGCTCTGTAAAGGACGGGGGATCTGTTCCTTCTGCTCCCTCCGGCAGTCCGACAATGCGGAGGTTATTCCTCCTGTTCCTGTTTTCAGAATCCTCTGCTCTGCTCTCAAGCAGTTTCACTCTGGTTTGCAGGGTTCTCAGGGAGCCGGAGTGGTCCCGCAGCGTATCTTCACTGTCCCCCACGCGCCGTTCCGCCTCAGCCAGCCTGGCGCGGAACGCGTCCATGTCCCTCCGGACGAGGCTAATGTCCAGCTGGACAGATTCAATCTTCCCCGTGAGGGTGGTCTGGCAGGTGGTAATAGCCTGCATCAGAGCAGTGATAGCATGCGGTCTGGAGGCTTTGGAGTCGGAGGTAGGCCCGAGCTAGGCCGGGACTTAGATTTGGGCGCTGCGGTGGACTTACGGGTGTTCGAGGCTCCTTTGCCCTTGGACATCCCCTCCCGGGTCTACTCTCGAGCAGTCTGGCAGCTCCAGGGGTGAATTCTGCAGGGATACGGCTGTAATAGCAGGGTAGGTGGCCGGAGCTCACACTATGTGCGTCCGCTCAGTCGGCCATCCAGGACACGCCCCCCGTTGTACTTCTTAATTAGGTGTATGGCCCTTTGATGCCGTGATTATTTCATTAGGTGGCTCATGTAAAAAAAAAAAAATAAAAAAAAATAAAAAGAAGGGGGGTCTTCATAGTGTAATAGTTTCAATAAAAAGGTTTATTAAAAAACAGTAACTTACATTCACAGTAAAAACATACGGCTCCAAAACAGTCTGACAGGGGGGCTTCGAGGCTCCCACGTCACTTCCGGTATCGTCAGCGTCACTTGGCTCCACCCCACACGTATCGTCATGGTCATGTGACTTCCTCAGGAGTTTAAATTCTTTTGCACATTGTGGGAACACGATTTGGTTGTGTGCAGCCACCCATTATAAGATACAACTTAACATATAATACACTACGAGGTAGTGCGGGATAATTAATTTACTTTTTACATACAATATCTCTCTTTATATACCTATATATTTTTCTCAGACCTCATTTTAATCTGACTTAGAGGTCCTGTCCCTCCCCTAGCCTGTAAATAGGCAGTAAAAATAGAAGCAACAGACTGATAAGATCCTCTCTTTGTCACTGAGCTCACTCTTCCTATCAGCATATTTCTGTTAGCACAAGAGCACTGTAGCACAACTAATCAGCTCCTTGAACTGATTCTCTCTTTCCCAGTCTAAGCTCTACTGTACAGTGATTTTAAGGGGCTTATACCAGGTCAAATGAATTAAAAAAAAAATGCATTTATTCATGTACACATTGTACTGTATGAATGAATACAACGTTATATTGATTTTCATCTTTTACATTTTTTGCATTTTTTTGTAAATTTGTTTTGTCATTGTAGCTATAGCATAGAGCGCAATGCATGCAGCATGTAAGCATAAGTAGTATTTTTATTTAGGCAAGGCTTTTTTTTTTTTTATAACATTTAGTAATAATCTCAGTATGCAGAGCTACAGACACTGATGAATGCTACCTTTATAAATCACTTGTGATAAAACACTGTGATAAATAAAAAAAAACATAAAAAGGGATACAAATTTGGATTACTTTATGTTTCCCCCTTTTAATGCTTTTCTTTAATAACTATAAGTTATTACAGCAAGAAAAATAATGTCAGCCAGTAAAAACTTCAGTTCCCAGTCCATTTCATGATTAATGCTCCTCACCAAGGGCATGTGCCTATACTGCAGTATAAACTTTCCTCTGTATGCCAAGCTAGCCTTCAACCTAATAGCAAAATAACCCCATCCATTACAAAAGTGGGACAGAAAGGGGCTATCACAGCAAAGAAAAAAAGGAAACCATAATGAGTAAAGCTTAATGAGTATATAAAAAATAATTAAAAATGTGGTCACTGTGCTGAAAAAGATCTCAGAAATGTACTTACAGAAAGGGATCCGTGGAGAATGACTTCCCCTATTGACTATGTGGTCTATAATTCATAGGAGGATAAGTCCCAAGTGGGCAATGAATTCACTAGCAATTTCCACACTGGTAAGCTTATTTCTATCAAGGATACATTTCATTTAGTATTAACATGTACAATGAAAAATGTATTCTAAACAAATTATGCTTGACTTAAATAAAGGTTTAAAATGCAATAAACTGTATGCCAGTGACTTCTCAAAAAGCTGTTCTTTCATCTGTATTTTTGGATTGAGCATTTTTTAATTGTAAGCTTTTGTTTCTTAACTGTCTGGAATTTAAAGTGACATTAGGCACTTTATTTTTAAGCACTGTTAGCAGGTGGTTTAATCACTTCTTTATTTAAAATGTTTTGCCTATGTCCCTGTTTAAGCAGGTGGCTCCTTTCCCTTGCAGCCACCCTTTGAAGTCACCCTTGCATGCATGGACTAGAGTCGAGTCTCCCTACAGTGTGCATCAGTAGAAACACACAGCCCCATAGCCTAGGTTGGCAAGACACTTCCTCCCCCCACTTCTCCAAACTAACAGACTGGATTGAAACTGCACTGTCAACTGTCAACTGCTACCTGTGATGTTTGAAAGTTCAGGGAAGCAGCACTGAGAGAGAAGCAGCCAGCATCATTGGAAGTTTTAAAATGTAAGTTCTAGGATAAGAATTTTAACAAATAGTTTTCTGGAGAATGTTTATTGTGTACAAAAAAATAGTTTTTTGCAAAAATTGTCTACTGCCTTTAAAAGGGGAAAGGTCATTTAATAGCTTTAACCTTAGCAAGTGACTGTAGTACATCAGTAAAGCAGAGGACAGAAATTAAAGCAAAATCAATGCAGACCTGAAAAAAAGTATGTAATTATACATCTTTCTTCCTTTTTTAGGCATTTTGCAGAATGTTATTGAATTTTATCAACGGCTGTAAACAAAATACCATTAAGCATATTGAGTCCTAAGTTTATGTCTATTTGTAATACTTATGCTACTAGCATTAGTAAATAGATAGTTTCATGGGCATTTCTTTTCTTTCATCTGGAGGAGGGGCTTTCTCAGCTAAGCACACCATCCTGCCTGCATGCCTGAGCTAAGGGCAGATGGATTCCAGGAAGTAAATGCTACTAGGGTTGCACCAATACCGCTTTTTTATACTTTCGGTTAAGTACTCGCTGATAACGAGTATCGAAACTTGTGTGATTTGTGTCAATACAAAATAAGTGGGGGCAAATCGCACTGCAAAGAATCGCATGTGATTTGAACAGGAATGCAGTTCAATTTCTGCCTGAATCGCAGGCGATTTCTCCCACCGCTCCTGTGTGTGTGTGGGTGTGTGTATAGAAAGGGAAGCCCCATCTAGTGGGCAGTTTATTAAAAATGTACATATCTGGTCAAATGCACAATCGGCATAGTGTTCCGGTCCCACCGATGATAGAAAATCACGGCTGCTGGAGGTGCTCACAAGGCTGGAGGCGAAGTTTTGGGACCCCTGTGGGTATAGGGCAGAAGTGATGTCAGCTTGAGGGCGGACCACCTCTACATCTCCTCCAGCCCTGTGAGCACCTCCAGCGGCCGTGATTTTCTATCATCGGCGGGAACGGGACACTATGCAGATTTTGCATTTGACCAGATATGTATCCAATGTGAGTTAAAGCAGAGTTCTACCTAAAAATGGAACTTCTGCTTTAAGGGAGGGTCCCTGACATGCCACATTTGGCATGTCATTTTTTTTAGGGGGGGGGGGGGGGGGGGGGGGTAGCGGAAACCCTCTTTTGAGCGTGTTCCCGCTCTCACTTCTTCCTGGCGCACCAATGGCGCCAGAAGGAACATCACCTCTCCCCCTCCCTCTCTGCAATCTTCTGGGACACGTCACAGGTCCCAGATCATTGCCAGCCAGTCACAGCGCGCAGCGTGGCTCACACATGCGCAGTGCGTGCCCGGCTGTGAAGCCACAGTAGGGCGCCCACAGTGACAATGCCGGCACTGCAGAGAGGAGGGGAAGACGAGTGGGGCTTCGTTATCCCGCATCGCTGGACCCTGGGACAGGTAAGTGTCTGATTATTAAAAGTCAGCAGCTGCAGTATTTGTTGCTGCTGACTTAAATTTTTTTTTTAATGGAACTTCGCCTTAAAACATTTTTTAATAAACTGCCCACTAGATGATGCTTCCCTTGGTGGGGGAAATCACATGCGAATCAGACAGGAATTGCACAAGTACGAGTACACTAGGATAGTAAGATAACTCCCTCTGTATACAGGTAACTTGAGAAGTTTCTGGATGATAGCTGTGGAGCTATGCAGATGGCAGCATAAATATTGGTACCGCCCCATCCTATCCCAGAGAGGCATGCTCTGAAGGTGGGCTGAGTGACTGTATTTATTCTGGGAGCACCCAGACCTCTGGGTCTTGTCCCAGAGTGGAGGAGTCTAACCTGAGAGGGGCATGCTGCCCTCTCAGTTACAATCTGCCATGAGGAGGCCTCAGGTGGATGATCTGAGGGATGAATTCTGAGGCCCAGGTGCTTGGAAGAAGTTGACTGAGGGGAGCTGCCTGCCATAGATCAGTCTGGTATCACTGGAGGGCATCGTTTTGGAAGGCGCTCCATCTGTCCTTGGGCTTTGTAAGTACAGACATTGAAAGATCTTGGGGGCCTTGTACTTTAGCTACCCCTCTGATGTCTAGTTATAGTAAGCTGTGGGTCTGTTAAAGAGGATACTGGCTGGTATCTTGAAGAGCTCTGACCAGACACTTAAAGGGACTTTGCTCTAATTAGTCTACTACTTAAGTTGAAGTCTACTGTATGTTACCAGCACGGACTTCACTAAAGCTTGCTCAGAAAAGAAAACCAAGTCCTCAGTTGTACATAGTTCTTATCTTTGGTGCATCCCACCACTTCCTTCAACCCTATCCAAGTTCCCCAAAAAATAAAAACAACTTCCCCTAGACTGGTCCTTGAAGGAGTGAACAAGACTGTTGTATGCCTGGCTGTGGGGCAGAAGTCGGGAAGACCAGGACAGTTGCTTAAAGACCAGCGGTGTACTTATAAAAAAAATTCAGAGCTCTTTATCCTGTGAAACTGCTTGAACATTTATACTGTGGGAACGCCGGCAAAATTAAAAGTCACTAAGCTATTTTCTCCAAAGGTCACAATCTCTTTATTCATAGGAATAGCGTGAATTAGGGAGATACTGTAATATGGCCACAACGGTGACCAGTATAGATTTTAGTGTCCCCAGCAGTGACCAGCACAGATCTCAGTGTCCCTAGAAGTGACCAGTACAGCTCTCAGTGTCCTCAGCAGTGACTAGTATATCTCTCAGTGCCCACATGAGTGACCCTTAGGCCGCGTACACACGAAGGGACAATCCCGCGGGATTATCCGCTGGACTTCAGTCCAGCGGATAATCCCCTCGTGTGTAGGCGCCGGCGGACTTTTTGGCGCCAAAGTCCGGCGGACTTTTTGGCGCCAAAGTTTTAAGTTTGGTTTTAAAATTATCCGCTGGACTTGGCAGTCCAGGGGACAATCCTGCCGTTAGTAGGCAAGTCCGCGGGACTTTTGAAATGAACGGACTTGCCGCTCCCGGAGGATGCTGGGACTGTGACATCACAGGGGGGCGGGGTCACCATGTGACATGAGCATGTGACTCTGTCCCCATGTCCCTATATAAGTCCTAGCACAGCGCGCCTCTGCCATTCCGGGCAGAGAGAGCATCGGGTCAACATCGGAAGAACAAGAAGAACAAGAAGAAGGACAAGAAGAAGAAGAAGGCGCCGGCGGCGCGGAAGACGACGACCGCCGCAAGAACAGAAGAGACCCCCGGAAGACCCCCGAAGGCGGATCGAGACCCCCAGACGACGGCGGCGACGACGAAGAAGGTAGCCGGACTCCTCCGCTCGTGAAAGAGCTAGGTAAAAGAGCAGAAGAGAGCGGAGGAGTCCGGCGAGAAGACCCCCAAGACGGAAGAAGACCCCCGGAGCAGTGCAATAAAATATTTTTTCAAAAGTGTGTGTGTTTTTGTACTTTACATTTTACACCTTAGGTGAATGGGTAGGGGTACATCGTACCCCATACTCATTCACATAGGGTGGGGGGCCGGTATCTGGGGGCCCCCTTATTAAAGGGGGCTCCCAGATTCCGATAAGCCCCCGCCCGCAGACCCCGACAACCAACGGCCAGGGTTGTCGGGAAGAGGCCCTTGTCCTCATCAACATGGGGACAAGGTGCTTTGGGGTGGGGGGGCCGCACGGCCCCCCTTTCCCCAGGGCACCCCCCATGTTGAGGGCACGCGGCCTGGTACGGCTCAGGAGGGGGGGGGCGCTCGTTCGTCCCCACCCCTTTCCTGGCCTGCCAGGCTGCGTGCTCGGATGAGGGTCTGACATGGATTTGGGGGGAACCCCCACGCCGTTTTTTCGGCGTGGGGAGTCCCTTTAAATCCATGCCAGGTCACGGAGCTAGCGCGGCGGCATTTACTGCCTACGCTAGCTACGTAACCTGAAGTTACGTTCTAAATGAACGGACTGCTCCGTGTGTGGGCAAGTCTGTTCATTTTCAAAAGTCCCGCGGACTTTTGGCCGGCGGATTATCCGCCGGAGAAGTCCGTGCGTGTGTGGGCAAGTCCACACGCTCGGAAAGTCCAGCGGACCCAGCTGGAAAGTCCGGCGGGATTGTCCGCTGGACTAAGTCCGCCGGCAAAAGTCTGCACGTGTGTACGCAGCATTAGTGTCCCCAGCAGTGACCAGTAGCTCACAGTGCCCCAGGATTGACCAGTACAGCTCTCAGTGTCCCTTGGAGTAACCAGTACAGTTCTCTGTGTCCCCAGGAATGACCAGTACAGCTATCAGTGTTCCCACCAGTAACTATTTCAGTTCTTAGTGCCCCAGCTGTGACCCTTACATGCTATATGAAGGAAAAATTATAATCTCCACCAAAGGGACAACATAGCGCTCTGGCTGCCAACCCTCACATGATTGAACAAGTTGCTGTCCTAGGCCCCTTTTACACAGGGCAAGCGGATCCACCTGCTAAGTGGGGGATCTGTTCTCTGATCCCTGCTGATGATAGGTCCGTCTCCACTCTGCATAGCGCACAGCCCACTGTTCTCTGTGATGTGGTCGGATAAAAACGAACCACCAGTCATCTGATCTGATCAACTAGGTAGATAGGAGCAAAGCATCGTAGCCCTGTGATTTGTGTACACCCACAGCATTGCCTCTGTAACGGGGGGAGCAGTCGGGGGACATTAAAAACTGAGGCTCAACCACAAGGCTATACCACCACCCAACTTCACTTGCTCTAATACTGTGGCCAGTCACAGTTAAACCACTCACCACCACACCAGTCCCAGTGTCACCATAAGGCCTTGTTCACACGTGTGGTACTCTCTGAAGAGCGATCCGTGTTCTCTCCCAGACTCCACTTTTTCACACCTAGATAAGCAATGATCAAAGAGCAAACTATCACTACCACCACCATCTGGTCAAATTTCAGTGCTTGTCTCCTTCTCATATCGTTTCACTACTAAAATACACATGAGCCGAATGTCGGGCAGCATCAATAGAAACCAGCCAACATTCGGCCTGTATGTACTGCAGACGGTCCGACAGAAGCCAGCCATTCTGACGGCTTCTGTCGATGGGGCATGACTGAAAAAGGTCTGCCGATCGTCTCCCAATCAGCGCTCTCAATGGCTGAGAACGCTGACCAGAGTGTCTCCGATAGGGGGGGGGGGGTGTCCCCTTGTCAGAACCCAATAGCATAGCAGGGGAGGTCACTGTACTAACGTCGGATAGTTAGTACAGCAGCTCCTCCTGAGCTGTCAGTTATACTTAGTTCAGCCCTACTGAACTGCTAGTGTGTGCTAGGCTTAAAGTGATTGTAAAGTCTATTTTTTTTTTGTTTAAAAAACTTACCTGCTCTGTGCAGTGAATTTGCACAGAGCAGCCCTGATCCTCCTCTTCTTGGGCCCCTTTTTCTGTGCTCCTGGCCCCTCTTGTTTAGTGCCCCCACAGCAAGCAGCTTGCTATGGGGGCACCCGACCCGAGCCACAGCTCCATGTTTATTCAGACACGGAGCCCCGGCCAGCCCCTCTCCCTTTTTCTCCTCATTGGATGACTGACTTTGATTGACAGCAGCAGAAGCCAATGGCGCCACGCTGCTGTCTCTGCCAATGAGGAGGGGAGTCCCGGGCAGACGAGACACTCCTGCAACATCGCTGGATAGAGAGGGGGCTCAGGTAAGCATTAGGGGGCTGAGGGGGGCTGCTGCACATAGCAGGCTTTTTATCTTAGGGCCAGTTCACACCATAGAAACTCAGTTCGAATGCGTTCCAGGTGCTTTTCTGCATGCGCGTTTTTGATGCGTTCCAGTGTTTTTGATGCATTTTTGATGCAGTCCAGTGCTTTCCCCCCCCCCCTCTTTTTTTCTTAACCTTAAATAAGCATTCCAATGCAGAAAAAAATGCAGCATGTTCTACTTTTTTTTCTGGAACTGGAACGCACCGAAACTGCAAGCACCAGTGTAAACTATGCCATTGAAAACTATATAACCTACTTTTCATGCGTTTTTGATGCAGAAAAAAACGCACTTGACTGCATGTGGTGTGAACTGGCCCTTAATGCATAGAATGCATTAAGATAAAAACCTTCTGCCTTTACAAACCCTTCAGGTTTAATTCATCACCTCATTCAAAACATTGTTCAACTTGAGATGTCTCTGTCGCTACCACCTGGCTAGACAAAAGTACATTTTTCAATCAACTTTTGTCAAAAGAACCAGGTGGAAAATTGCTGGCTGAACAGCACTTCCATCCAATAATGCGGCGTACACACGGTCGGAATTTCCGATGAAAACAGTCCGATGGGAGCTTTTCATCCGATTTTCCGACCGTGTGTATGCCCAATGGTCTTTTTCTGTCGGAATTTCTGACGGACTTTGGATTGAGAACCTGTTCTCAATTTTTCCGATAGAAATCGGATTTTCAGATCGTGTGTATGCAATTCTGACACGCAAAATTCCGACGCATGCTCGGAAACAATTTGACGCATGCTCGGAAGCATTAAACTTCCCTTTTATAGTGCTGCCGAACGTGTTTTATGCCGCTGTGTTATTGACCATCGGAATTTGGTGTGATCGTGTGTAGGCAACACAGCTTGAGCGGAATTCCGTCGGAAAAACCGGCAGAGTTTTTTCCGACGAGAATTCCGATCGTGTGTACGTGGCATAAGATGTCTGGCTATTCTGAGTCTGACAGCAAGGCGAGCCGACTCTCAAAATACAATAGTGTGTAGTGTGGATGGAGGAGTCTGTTAGATTTCTAGAAATGAAAAAAGTCTACAAATCCCAAAATGCCGGGTTTTTGAGATGTAAAAAATATCAGACCAACCTAAATCACTTTTGAATCTTTTCCACCTTTAATGTGACAAAAACAAGCTGAACTTTTTGAAGGGGGTGGGGATGAAAATAAATAAGACTTTTTAATAATGTGGTTGCACAAATATGCACTACCTTAAACTAATATTTTGTCGATTCACATTTAGATTTTTACCAGAATTCAGTCTGTCTGTGCTCTTGGCTGGGCCATTCCAAACCTTTCAACTTCTTCTGGTGAAGCCATTCTTTTGTTGATTTGGATGTATGCTTTGGGTGGTTGTCATGCTGAAAGGTGAAATTCCTCTTTAGCTTTTTAGCAGACGCTTGAAGGTTTTGTGCCAAAATGGGCTAACATTTGGAAATGTTCCCTTCACCTTGACTAAATCGGACACGATCGGACTTTCCGACGGGAAATGTTCGATGACAGGCTGGTGTCGGTAGATCCGACCGTGTGTATACTCCATCGGACAATTGTTGTCGGACTTTCTGCCAACAAATGTTGGCTAGCAGATTTTCTAATTTTACGTGGACAAATGTGTGTTGTCGGATTTTCCGACCGTGTGTACACAAGTCCGTCGGACAAAAGTCCAAAGAACAAACACGCATGCTCTGAAAAGGACGAGCCAGAACTGGTTGGTCTTGTAAACTAGCGTTCGTAATGGAGAATTAACATTCGTGACGTGGCAAATTATAAAATCTCGAAATGCAGCGCACATTCTCTTCTTTAATGGGATAATAATGAAGCTGCTTTGCTGGTGATACTGAGGGAGTTAGTGCAAACAAATTTTCAAAGGATTTTATTTTCTAGTGATATCAAGAATAATATTATTATGCTTTTTTTTTTTTTTTATTTAGGCAAGTTACCACAACACCATTATCCCTTGTCAATTTTACATTGTATTTTTTTAAATGTAACTGCCTACTCCCAAACTGTCATTTGAAGTCATAGCCAAGTATTATTCTCTACATTTTTTTTATTGTGCATTAAAAAAAATTAAAAATAATAATAAAATCAGAGAGGCTATCTACCAATAAAACTTAAAGTGGAGGGGCACCCAAAAAATTTAAAAAAAGCATTAATAATCTTAAAAAAAAAAAAAAAATGTATTTACCTGAAACCGCTGTTGCAAAGCAGTCTTCCTAATCTGCCTCTTCCTATTCCACGACGCTTCCTCCTCTTCGGTGAGCGGCCTCATTGCCTTCTGGGACATGTGTGTGTCCCAGAAAACAATGGAGTCATTCACAAAGCACCGCGCGACTCGCGCATGCGCAGTAGGAATTGGGCAGTGAAGCCGCAAAGCTCCACTACCTGTTTCCCTTCGTTAAGATGGAGGCGCCGGCAGCCGATCCAAAGGACGGACAGGTAAGTGTCCTTATTAAAAGTCAGCAACTACAGTGTTTGTAGCTGCTGACTTTTAAAAAAAAATGTCTTGGCCGGAACGCCCCTTTAATCAAAAAGTGCATTCTATGCATCCAAAAATATAGAAAAATATAGAAAATATACCAAATCAAATCATTATTCAAACAAAAAAAAAAATAATGTCAGAGCAATAACTCCAAGGCCAATAATAAATAACACGTTATGTCCTCCGATTCGGCAACATGTCTGGTTGACAAACGGTAGATCAGAAACGGACTGAATAGCACGAAATGAAAAGTACAAACTGAAAAGCTCTAAATGAAAAATACGAAAAGAAAAGCGCAAATCAACACTCGCCAAACTTCTACTAACACGAAATTAGCAGAAGGAGCCCAAAGGGTGGCGCTAAAGAGCTGAAAAACCATGTAGTACATCTAGTACGTCACTACGTTCGGAATTGTTGGCCAACAATTGTGTGCTGTGTGTATGCAAGACAAGTTTGAGCCAATGCTCTTCGGACAAAATTCCACGGTTTTGTTGGCGGAAAGTCCGATCATGTGTATGAGGCATAACACTCCACATCCAGTTGAAAAAAATAGGGTATAGGGGTATAGTGTTTTTTTATTTTTTGGTGATGCAAGGTGTTAGTTTTGTGCCAAATACACTTTTTGGAATTATTGCCAAAAAGGTCAATTTTGCTCTCATCAGACCATAAACACTTATTCCCAGATGCTTTTGGCAGACTTGATGTAGGTTTTTGCAAAATGTACTGGGCTTGGATGCTTTTCTTAGTAAGAATAGGCTTCTGTCCCGTCACCCAACCCCATAGCCCAGACATATGAGGAATACAGAAGATTATTGTCACATATAGTACACAATCAGTACTAGTTGCAGCTCCTTTAACCCCTTGCAGACTGCCCCACCTACATTTACTGTGGGACAACAGCTCCTGTGTGCAAAATCACATAAAAATACATGATTCTGCTCATCTGGGTCTGGGGCTTGCACACTGTGATTGGACACAGTGGGAGCCAATCAGCGGGTCCGGAGGACCCGATGTCCACCAGGACCAGCTGATCGTTCCGGAGAGAGGCAGAACAGTGGTCTGCCTATGTAAACAAGGCAGATCGACGATCTGTCAGTAGGGAAGACAGATCCTGTGTTTCTGCTAAGCAGGAACACGGATCTCTGTCTTTCCACAGTTAAAGCACCTCCCCCACACAGTTAAAAAGCACTCACAGGGAACACATTTAACCCTTTGATTGCCCCTGATGTTAACCCCATTCCCTGCCAGTGTTATTAGTACAGTGACAATGCATATTTTTAGCACTGATCACTGTATAAGTGTGACTTGTTCTCATAAGTGTCACTTGTCTGATTTGTCTGCCGCAACGTTGCAGTCCCGCTATAAGTCGCTAATCGCCACCATTACTAGTAAAAAAAAAAAAATTCCAAGAAAATATCCTAGTCGGTAGCCGCTATAACTTTTGCGCAAACCAATCAATATACGCTTATTGTGATTTTTCTTACAAAAAACATGAAGCAGAATACATATTGGCCTAAATTGATAAAAAATTAGATTTTTTAAATTTTTTATTGATATGTTTTATAGCAGAAAGTAAAAAAAATATATTTTTTTTCCAAATTGTCTGTCTTTTTTGGGTTATAGTGCAAAAAAAAATACAGTGGAGGTGATCAAACACCAAAAGAAAGCTCAATTTGTGGGAAAAAAAGGACATCAGTTTTATTTGGGTACAGCATCGCCCGACAATTCTTCTTCTTTTTTTTTTTTTTAAATCATTTTTGGAAGAACGTCCAGTTCTTGGTAATATCATATTGTGCAAAATTTTTTCCACTTGTTTAATGACCATCTTCACGTTGTCCCGTGTTATATCTAATGTCTTGCATTTTTTTTATACTTTCTCCTTACTGATACTTTCCAACAATGAAATCTCTTTTTACAATAGATGGCACAAGATGATAAGACATTATACTGTTGTTTCTTACTGTCGCACCCACTGACACTTTATTTTTTAGGTAACTTTTTTAAAAGTTAAACTGCCCTCTATAAGTATTTGTATATTAATAATGACAGAAGATTGCAAGTCTGATTGAGACACTGCAACAATATTTTTCCAGTATAACCTAATATGTGCAGAATAAAACTAAACTATTTACTTGTGTACAAGGGAGAAGATTCAGAAAGAATAAATAATATACAATAATCCTCTTAGCACTTCAAGATCCTACTGCAGTAGATAAGTGCATATCTAAAAGTTTTATGGCATTGTAATACATGCAGTAGAATAAAAGACTACAATGTACAAAACCATAGGAATTATCCAATACTGAGTGCTAATGACATTAAGACCACTTATTGACAGCCCTCTATATGTTCACTTTAAATCATGTGATACCATTATTTAGAAAGCATAAAAAGATAGATCTTGGAAAAGTCTAACTTCTGTTGTGTATGCATTATTTGAGGGTGTACTGGGAGATGATATAAAATATATTTAAAAGTATAACCTAATATTTGAAAATCTCCAAAGCATCATTAAAGGATAAGTTCACCTTTACAAAAAAAATAATAAATGCATATTTTTATTGCTGGTAAAAAAATGCATTTATTATTGTTTTTTGTTAGGAGCCTGTAATGCATTGCACCCACAATCAGCAGATCGTGGGAGCCATGACATTGTCCTGAAGTCTGTCTGTATAGCTGTATGACCGTAACCTTCAATACCAGCAGGCATTTACTGAATGACCGGAATCTCAATGAACTTCCTAGAGTGCCCAACTGTGCCCTGGTAGTTCATTGAGAACTACATGCCGACAGCCACAAAGGCTGTCGGTACTTGTTGTTTTCACATTCACAGAACACTGTGAATGAATGGTGTTTTTTTTAAATTGTGACGAGTGGGGGGAGAAGATCCCCCACTCACTGTCTAAATGGGGAATCCGAGGGGTGTGGAGGCTGGCGCATCTGTAATATATTACATGTTACACCCTGAATATGGGTGTAACCTGTAACATGTTACAAAAGGTGAACCTATCCTTTAAGTATATGTCTGACGTGATCTGCTTTTATGGGGGAGACACTCTGTCCCACATTGCGGCACACCTTGTCCTTCAGAATTTAGCATTTAGAGGGGGAGACCCCTGAGCCTTTGTCCTGCTCCATCAGTCTAGAATTACTCTGCCACCTCACTCCCAGCGACAGAATGGGGTCCCGCTATGCATTAGGCGTGGACCACATGCATGCACCTAATTAACCCCTTCAGTTATCCTGTATCTGCGTTCTCACCAATTCATGGTTACCTGTAGAAACTGCACACTTTTCGATAACTCCTCTGCTGAGTTAACCTTTCTTTGTGGCATATGTGCTTCCAGGCCCTGGAATAGATTCTTCTAGATTCTTCTAGATTCTTCCAGATACGCCATGTACCTTCATGGACCCCTTTTGTAATGACTTCAGATCATATGAAAAACAGTTGATCAGAGTTTACTTAAAATCTTGGCAATAAAATCCAACAGCACAATCACAGTACAGTTCCTTCCTAATTAGCTAGATCCAGGCTGTCTGGTGCATGCCTTCCCCAAGGTAAGAGTCCACATATGGAAATTTCCTGGTTCAGATAGACTTTTCTAGCATGCACTCCAGATGTTGCTGGTGTTTACTTCTTCATGCTTGACCTCTCAACTCCTTCCTATGCATGCCACGGCTGAAAACACCCCACAGGATGGAGGGCAGAGCCCAGAACTGCCTGGGTAAAATGCAGAGATTGGATTAACCCACAGACAAGCTTTAAAATACATCACTTTGATGGGCTGTAGAGAATAGAATACTGAAGATAGACAGGTACAACTTCTGTAGGAGGATTTGTTTCATCTGTGTATCAGCCAAGGCCAGTCACTTAACTGGGTATACGTAAGGGTTTACAACCACTTTAGTGGAATACAGTTGTAGAAAACATGTCATACAGTAAACTAAACAATGCCACCATATGCCAAATGGCAGGTATAAAATAAAACATCTTGTCATGTATGAAAAGGGAAATAATAGCATATTATGTGAATACAGTATTGTTCCTGTAAAAGTCACTTGTAAAGCCATATTTTGAATAAACAGGGGACCCTGCTTAAAGGAAAAATATAGCCTAAGCTTTTTTTACTAGGCTTAAAACCTAGGACGTTCAGTAGGATCCGGCTGAATTTTGATCTGTCCATGGCCAGCTTTCAAAAAATTGATGTAACATGGATGATTTTTCTAAAAAAAGCATTTTTTTACTGACCATCTTTCATCAGCACACATTTACAAGTTCAGAGAGCATGAAGAAAGTTGGGAAATGGAAAAGGAGCCTTAGTCAGTGAATTGTGGTATTGATTTGTGTAAATCAGATGTAGAGAATTGGTACTGCATTGGCACCAGTGGTAGCATGCCAGTATAAGAGTTTCTAAAACCTATAAATTATGATTTTGAAATAACTATATTTAGTTATTGGAAGACTCTTGTGTATATTCAGCTTCTTTTTAATATTTATTTTATTTCATTATTTTAAGACTATATGAATATGTACCCACTTTAGTGCATTTGTATATTTGAATTATTAGTATATTTGAACTCCACATTAGCACCATCATATTCCCAGGGCCGGCGCTACCAATAGGCAAGGTAGGTGCCGGCCCAGAGCGCACATCAATCGGGGGGGGGGGGGGGGGGGCTGCACGGGGCCACGTGTATTTCTGGGGCCGGCACCACTCTCCGGCCGTCCGCTGATCCTGGCTCTTTTTTGTTCACTAGCCTTGACGTCTGACAGTGCATCAGACTGCTGTAGGCAGAAGACCTGCTCCTGTCTATTGTATGACCTCCTGCGGTAGCGTGAGTACTACCCTATCCTGTGTATATACTACCCTAGCCTGTGTATATACTGCCCTAGCCTGTGTATATACTACCCTAGCCTGTCTGTATACTGCCCTAGCTTGTGTATATACTACCCTAGCCTGTCAGCATACTGTCCTAGCCTGCCTGTATACTGCCATAGCCTGTGAATATACTGCCCTTGCCTGTCTATATACTGCCCTAGTCTGTGTATATACTGCCCTAGCCTGTCTGTATACTGCCCTAGCCTGTGTATATGCTACCTAGCCTGTCTGTATACTGCCCTAGCCTGTCTGTATACTGCCCTAGCCTGTCTGTATACTGCCCTAGCCTGTGTATATACTGCTCTAGCCTGTGTATATACTGCCCTGGCCTGTGTATTTACTACCCTAGCCTGTCTGTATAATGCCCTAGCCTGTGTATATACTACCCTAGCCTGTCTGTATACTGTCCTAGCCTGCCTGTATACTGCCCTAACCTGTGTATATACTACCCTTGCCTGTCTATATACTGCCCTAGTCGGTGTATATACTGCCCTAGCCTGTCTGTATACTGCCCTAGCCTGTGTATTTACTGCCCTAGTCTGTGTATATACTGCCCTAGCCTGTCTGTATACTGCCCTAGCCTGTGTATATACTACCTAGCCTGTCTGTATACTGCCCTAGCCTGTCTGTATACTTCCCTAGCCTGTGTATATACTGCTCTAGCCTGTGTATATACTGCCCTGGCCTGTGTATTTACTACCCTAGCCTGTCTGTATACTGCCCTAGCCTGTGTATATACTACCCTAGCCTGTCTGTATACTGTCCTAGCCTGCCTGTATACTGCCCTAACCTGTGTATATACTACCCTTGCCTGTCTATATACTGCCCTAGTCGGTGTATATACTGCCCTAGCCTGTGTATATAATGCTCTAGCCTATGTATCTACTGCCCTAGCCTGTGTACATACTACCCTAGCCTGTCTGTATACTGCCCTAGCCTGTGTATATACTACCCTAGCCTGTCTGTATACTGTCCTAGCCTGCCTGTATACTGACCTAACCTGTGTATATACTACCCTTGCCTGTCTACATACTACCCTAGCCAGTGTATATACTGCCCTAGCCTGTCTGTATACTTCCCTAGCCTGTCTGTATACTGCCCTAGCCGGTCTGTATACTGCCCTAGCCTGTCTGTATACTGCCCTAGCCTGTCTGTATACTGCTCTAGCTTGTGTATCTACTACCCTAGCCTGTGTATATACTACCCTAGCCTGTGTATATACTACCCTAGCCTGTGTATATACTACCCTAGCCTGTCTGTATACTACCCTAGTCTGTGTATAGACTGCCCTAGCCGGTGTATATACTACCATAGCCTGTCTGTATACTACCCTAGCCTGTCCATATACCTTCAGACCACGGCTGGCATGAGGAAGTGAGCCAGTGCCGCCATTATTTGTTTTCAGGCCGGTTACAGAGGCGCAGGTGTGGGTCTGCAGACCACGGCTGAAGAAATAGGTGGAGAGGCGCCACAAAAATCTCCACCGTATACATGGGCAGGGAAAAGGGGGTGGGGTCAGGGGCGGAGCTAATGGGGGTTAGGTTTCGCCTAGGGTGTCAAAAATCCTTGCACCAGCCCTGCATGTTCCTTTGTATATAAAGTTAAAATAAATACTTTGAATACATTTGTATTCTCTTTGTGCCCTGACACCAGCTCAGTGTTGTCATTATTTATGGGGCTTACATGCTCAGAGTTTATCTTCTTGCCATCTATATATTAAAAGATTTTTTAGACTGTGTCTATCTTTCTTTGGGATCCTGTCTTTCACAAAGTATTTTACCACGCTGAATTCATTTATGCAGCTCTTATTGTATTCTTCGCATCTCTCAAACAATGAAAGTGTCCCTAAAGAATTATATTGTTGAATGCCATTTAGTCTTATCATTTATTGACTTTTTACATTAGAAGAAAGCCAGATAAGTTTATTTTTTCTTGAATGCTTGAATGCTTGATGTCCATATAAATTGCATAATGCATTTAAAAGGGTTCTATGAAACATTCTTATGTTTTGTCTTTTTTAAAATATTTCCTGTCTATGTGTTGAAGCACAACCCTAATCCATTGGAAAACTGGCACTTTACCATGTACTTGTTTTTTTATAGCTTAAAGTGGGAGTCCCCAGGATCTAAGTGTGTCTTGTCCGAGGGGCGTGGCCGGACATGAGAGCTGTGTGTGCAGTGAGGCGCGATGTGTGAAGGATGAGGAGCCGTCTGTGTGATCTCTCCCTCGTTCTCCCTTAATGTACCTCTTAGAAGTCTCTGGTCTGAGAAGCTGATATGCCCCTTTGATACACCGGGATCCACCTGAAGCCTGCGCAGCCCCCCCTCCCCCTCTTCCGTTGCAGAGAAGCATAGTGCGGGTGATGCGAGGGAGCTGAGAGCCGTGAACTGTGAGTTCGTTCCCGGGGTAACCCGAGCTGTTGCAAGCCCTCTCGAGCCTGCCCGGAGATAGCCGAAAGGCTGAAAATCAAAAGGTGACGTCACACGCCGGATAGCCGCTGCATGCTGAGAGGTTGAGAGCGGTAAGGAGCATCCTGGAGTGTGTATCTCGGCTGGAAACCACCATACCCCTCGCATCCCTGAAAGGCATAAGACGCAGTGAGTACTAAACAAACAAACAAAACAATAAAAGCAGATAAAGAAGTGTTTATAGTAGGAAAAATAAAGTTACAAAAGACTGGATTACTGCTTTCTGTTTGCTGCTGGAGGGCTGAGGTGGACAAGAGGCTGCTGGTGGTGGACAGTGGACAGTGGAAACTTCGTTTTTTTTATTTTTTTCTCCCAGAAATATAAATATTTATAGCTTAGTTATAGTGCTTGTAGCTATCTCCAGGAGCTGTTGCAAAACAATTATCCACTGGGAACAATAAAATACTAATTATTGTTGGACTACTCTATAAAAATGCATGTTTGAAACTTAGTTATCGCATCTGTCCAAAGTTATCGCATTGAAAAAGCAGCATCAGAGATCAGTGGAGTGACTTTTTCTTTTCCCTGTGGGTTTTTTTTTTTTTTTTTTTTTTTTTTTCAAGGTACTGGCTCTCTGTCTGCTTAAGGAAATCTTCCCCTGCGCTCAGGGGCGCGAGGAGTGAAGTCAATTATCTTATTATCTTATTAAGTACTGTGTTATTATGAGGACTGTGAGAACCTGAACCTGAGAACTCGAATACACTCTGTTACTGTTTACCCTGAGATTAACTATATATTAATTATATCTGGGCGGAGGGAGAGAGAGCTCTTTCTGGAATAAGCATACAGCACACGGCACACAGCACACAGAAAGTACGCGCTCAACTGAGAGATTACTGAGAGTCTGCTATACCCCAACGGAGTACCCCCTAGATCTCCCAGATCCCCCAGCAACGACCAAAAAATCAGCTACACCCCAGCGTTGATTAAAACAGGAGGGCTCATACCATATCAGGTCGCAAAATGCAGCAACAGTTACGGTCAGGCAAAGATAAAAATCTACAGCAAGCGGGAGCTGCAGCAGCCGCTAAACTAGAACAATATGCACATCCCTCCGCACAATCCCCCACAAAGAAAGGGGGGGCGCAACTTAAGGCACAGCAAGGAGGGGCGCTGGACAGGAGAAGCCATGGTCAGAATCAAGCTACTCTTTTAACCCCTCGGGCGTCGGCCCATCCCAATAAAATAGGGGGCAATAAGAACTCAGCCCCTCCCGACCACAGCACTCAGGGTACACAGAGCCCCGCTGGGCCAGTGGAAGGCGCAACGGGGATCATTATACCACCACCGCAAGAACCGACTCTGACTGATGTATTAATGGCTGTAAGGGCATGTAATGAATCACTCAAGGACTTATGTGAGCAAATGAAAGGGGTCAAACAAGATTTAAACATGGTCAGGCTCGATGTGCAAAAGACAGCAGAAAGAACTACCGAGTTGGAAGGGAGGGTGTCCCAGATTGAAGATGAGTTATTGCCTCTAATAAGAGAACTCAAAGACATGAAAAAACAGATGCATCGGCAGGAGTTTAAAATGGAGGAATTAGAAAACAGGAGTCGGCGGGACAATGTGCGGGTGGTGGGGATTCCGGAAAAAAGCGAAGGTAGAAACCCTATTGAATTTCTAGAGAAGTGGCTGATCGAGACCTTTGGGAGAGAGACTTTTTCACCAATGTTCTGCATTGCGAGAGCACACAGAGTACCTTCCAGACCTACCGTTACAGGGGGTCATCCTAGAACTTTACTGATTAAATTCCTGAACTTTAGGGACAAGATTACCTTGTTACGAAAAGCCAGGGAGGCTGGAACCATCCAGTATAATGGTACAAAAATTTCATTTTATTCAGATTTCTCAATGGATTTACAGAAGAAACGGGCGGAGTTTATTCATTCTAAAAGAAACCTACAAAAACGTAAGATCCCCTATGCCCTCTTTTATCCCGCAAAACTCTGCGTGACTGCCCTAGGAACTAACCTGTTCTTTGAAACCCCGGCTGGGGTGGATAAATGGCTGGAAGAAAACAAGGACTCATTCCAAATAACCTGATTGGGAGAGGGGGGGGGGGTGGATGAAACAGGGGGGAGCAAGGGGAAATGTACTTGAATACTTATATGTATGTGTATAAAAATAGCACCAATATGATTTACGAAAAGGGAGAAGGGAGTGGAGGGAGGGGGATGAGCACACAGCGTATGGATGAGGGGGTAAATGTTGGATGAGAAAGAATGGAAGATTGAACAAAAGGAGTGGGTAAAGGTCACTAATAGCCCCTTTGGGGGACACCAAGGAAGGTGGAGGGAGGAGGGAGGGGGGGAGGATGCAGAAAGGAAGAGGGAGGGGAAGGGTACATTACTACACTTAAATGATTTTTTATTAACAAAAAAAAAAGAGAGATGCACTAAAAACACAGATTTAAAGCTAGTAATAACACAGTGTAGGATTAAGAATGACAATATTTTTCAAGGTTTTGTTTTTGCATGCAAAAGGAGGAGTGAAACACGTGTGAACCTAAAAATAGATAACTGGGTGGGTAAAAAAAAGATAAAAAGCCATAATGCAAAAGGTAAAAAGGGAAAAAAAAAAAAAAAAAAGAGAAAGGAATGGGGCCACTTGAAGTAAGACAGAATGGAGAGGGTCCTTGATGCAGGTTAAGACACTACGAGTGGGATCTTGGAACGTAAGAGGCTTAGGTACAGCGGGCAAGAGGGCGGTGGTATTCTCTATGATGGAGAAATACGGAGTAGAATTGATCTGCCTGCAGGAGACGCACCTCACTAAGGATACAATGTCTCAAATCCGGGCAAAAAAGAAATTCCAGGCACAGTACCACTCAGTCTACAGCTCTTATGGCAGGGGGGTGAGTGTGCTGGTAAAAACAGGGGTGAATTTCTCCTGTAGGCAGGTCTGTATAGATGAACAGGGCCGTTATATTTTTCTTCTGTGTACCATCAATAATAAAATGCTAGTGGTGGCCAATATATACATCCCCCCGCCCTTTAAATTGGACGTCATGTTAAAATTAAATGACTTTTTGATGGATAAACAGGATATTCCAACAATGATAATAGGAGATTTTAACGAGGTATTAGACGACAGGATTGACAGACTTCCAGGAAAGGGGGGGCTAGGAACCATGGACCGTAATAGGCTAAGTCGGTTACTGACGGAGGTAGGCTTGCTGGACCTGTGGAGGGTGAGACACCCCGGGGTTCAACAATACTCCTGTTACTCTGCCACCCACTCCACTTTATCTAGAATAGATATGGCACTGGGGAACGACAAAATGTTACAGCTTACGGAGGAGATCAGGTACTGGCCGAGAGGGATATCAGACCACTCACCACTAACGATAGCATTAAATTTGGGGGACCAAAGAAAACGGGAGGAATGGAAAATAAATGCATATTGGTTCGAACTATTCAAAGACCCAAGAGATATCCTCGCCAACTTGAGGGAATTCGTAGAGAGAAATACTGGTACTGCAAGCACCCGGACAATATGGGACACATTAAAGGCCTTTCTAAGAGGGGTTCTTATACAGCAAATCGCCAAACACAATAAAGCAGAAAGGGCACAAGAGGAAAACATAAGGGCGGAAGTGACGCTAGCAGAAAATAACTATATAACGGACCCATCCCCAGACAAGAAAATAGCATGGTTAGCCAAACAGCAGGAATATAGGTTGATAAATATACAGAGAGAAGAGAAAAAACTGCTACTGCAGCGCCAAGTCTCCTTTATGGAAGGAGAATCTATGGGTAGGATGCTGGCGCAGTTGGTGAAGACCAACGCGCCATCATCCACAATTACGGTAATCAGGACCGCAGGACAGGAGGAGACTTCAGACCCTTTTCAGATTTTACAGACTTTTAAAGAATATTATCAAAAACTTTACACAGCCCAAAAGAAAGGCAGAGAGGAAACAATGGAAGATTTCCTGGGCAGCCTGGAAATCCCAATTGTTTCACAAGAAGATAGAGATTCATTGGAAGCCCCAATAACTCTTGCGGAGTTACAGCAAGCAGTGGCAGAGATGGCCAACCATAAGTCTCCGGGTCCTGACGGGTTACCCATAGAGACATATAAGCACTTTGGCGAGATACTCTTACCGGAATTGCTGAAAGCATTGGAGGGGGCGAGGGAAATGGGACACTTGCCCGCCTCAATGCTAGAAGCTACCATAACCGTACTACACAAAGAGGGGAAGGATCCAAAAGACGTGGGGGCATATAGACCGATATCATTACTGTGTGCAGACGCAAAAATTTTAGCAAAAATACTGGCAACTAGGTTGAAAGGGCTTATCCAGGGATTGGTCCACCCAGACCAGGCAGGGTTTATACCAAATAGATCCACTAGCACAAACATCAGAAGGACCTTTCTAAATTTACAATCCCCAGTAAAAAATAGGGGGGATAGAGCGATACTGTCTCTGGACGTGACAAAAGCTTTTGACACCATAGAATGGCAGTATATTTGGAAAATATTGGAGAAATTTGGATTTGGCCCCTTATTTATCGGTTGGATCAAATTGCTCTACGATAAACCTACTGCAAGATTAAAAATTAACAACAAACTATCAGACAGGATATTACTGGAAAGGGGCACAAGGCAAGGATGCCCACTGTCCCCACTGCTCTTCGCCTTGGCCATGGAGCCCCTGGCTATCACCATAAGAAAGTGCACCGACGTAAAGGGTTTTCAGAGGAGCTCAGGAGAGGAAAAAATCGCGTTATACGCGGATGATATCCTTTTGTTCCTGGGCGACACGAGTCAATCCTTGGGCAGGGCGATGAGAGTAGTGGAGACATTTGGCAGCTTCTCAGGGTTGGAGATTAACTGGTCTAAATCAGAACTAATGCCGATAGATTCACAGGGGGAAATAAGTTTGCCAGGGAACCCCCAGTTGGCAGTGGTAGATGCATTGAAGTACTTAGGAATAGTCATTACTACAGATCCTAATCAATACATTAAAAAAAATCTTCTCCCTCTTTTAAAAAAATTCAGGGAAAAAAACGACATCTGGAGACGACTACCCCTATCAGCAGCAGGTAGATGCAGCCTGATCAAAATGATCTGGCTGCCTCAACTGCTGTACGTACTACACAATGCGCCTGTGTGGATTGCCAAAAAATGGTTCAGTAAGACGGAAGGCCTCTTCAGAGAACTGATATGGAAGGGGGGACAATCCAGGATAAGCCTACGCACATTACAATTACCCACAGGGGAGGGGGGAGTGGCACTTCCCAACCCAGAGAATTATTTTTGGGCGGCACAATTACAGCAATTGGCGGGGTGTGGGGAGGAGAACGGCGGTACCCCGAACGGGAAAATTCTGATGACAGACAACCCGCACGACTCACTAGTAGAGGCATTAGAGGCAGATTCCTTTCCTTGTAGGTACCCGACAATTCGGATGCTTGCGAAGATATGGAATGCATCTAAAAAAGCCCTGAACTATAATGGGTGGAACGAGTTCTCGCCCATATGGAATAATAACAAGTTACAAGAAATATTACCGATTGGCAGAAGTAAAGAATGGGTTGGGCATGGAATAAAAAGATTGAACCAACTTTACATGGGAAATAAGCTTAAAACATTTGCAGCCCTGAAAACAGAATTTAAAATACCCCAGAATACGCATTATACGTACCTCCAAATAGTGCACGCCCTGAGATCTCAGTTTAGCGGCCAAACACCAAATTGGGTGGATACCCCCCTGTTACAACGACTATCCCGGCCGGGCCCCATGAAGGGCTTAATCTCGGCAATATATGGGCAGATCAATACAACAACTAAAAGTAACGAGAAACTTGATCTAGTAAGAAGCAAATGGGAACGGGACATAGGGGAAGTATCACGGGAGCAGTGGAGAAGAGTCCTTGAGATGAGCCCAATGGTGTCAGTTTCAGCCTCGCAAAGGATATCCCACTTAATGCTATTAAACAGAGCCTACTACACCCCAGAACGCCTGCACAAATTTGGTAAAAGAACAGATGACAAATGCCCTAGATGTCAGGGAACAGGGGACCTCCTACATATGGTATGGAGATGCCCGAAACTTTTTCGCTACTGGGAGGGAGTGACCCAGACCCTGAGGGAAAAGTTCTCTACGGGGCTGGCAAACGAGGCGTTGGTGTGTATTCTGGGGTATAGACAGGAGCAAGGGGAAAGGAAGAGCACCACGGTTGCTATTTTGAGGAGTTTGTTCCAAGCAAGGAAGATGATTACACTGAGGTGGCAATCAAAGCACCCACCGACAGTTGAGAATTGGGTAGAAGGCGTAAATGAAACACTCATGAAAGAAAGAGTAGCCTACATGAAAAGAGGCAATTGTGCAGAATTTGAGAATATGTGGAGATTATGGATGTCAAAGAGTTAATATAAAGTAAAATGGGGCGGGGAAAGGTGGGGGGGGGGGGGGCGGATGGGGAGAGAATAGACGAGGGGTAGAAAAGGAACATAACAATGTTAAATTATCGGGGTAATAACAGGCAGGATAAATTACTGTATAAATTTGGTATACGCTTTGATAATATAAATGTTTGTAAGATTAAAAGAAATATGTTTAACCACTTGCCGACCGCCCCCTGTATATATACGTCGGCAGAATGGCACGTACAGGCAGAACCACGTACCTGTACGTGCCATTCTTCCGGCGGGTGGGGGGTCCGATCGGACCCCCCCCGGCCGGCGGGGACGGTCGGGATCGCTTCAGGAGCGATCCGGGATGAGGGGACGGCCAGTGGTTTCTGGCCACCCCCTCGCGATCGCTCCTGGCGAATCAGATGCTTCCTCTGTCTGTGTCAATCAAAACACAGGCAGAGGAAGTGATGTCACGCTCGGTGCGCCGGTCTATGTGACCGGAACGCCGAGCTGTGAACATCTAAAGGTTAGTGCACAAACAGTACACTGACACCAGTACACATAGGCACACAATCCACCCCCCTGTCACCCCCTGATCACCCCCCAGATCACCCCCTCCCCCCCCAGTCACAGTGTCACTAATTGCAGTGATCATTTTTTTACTGATCACTGCATTTAGTGTCAGTGTGACTGTAATAACTGTCAGGGCAGTTAGTTTTAGGTCCAAGGTAGCCCCCCACCCCCCCCTAATAAAGGTTTAACCCCTTGATTGCCCCCCAGGTAACCCTTTCACCCCCTTTTGCCAGTGTCACTAAGCGATCGTTTTTCTGATCGCTGTATTAGTGTCACTGCTGTCGCTAGGTAACCATTTTTTTTTTTTTAGGTAAACCGCCATGTTTATATAGGTTCATAAATAGTTTTTTATAGGTCAGGTACCCCCATATTACAACCTAAATAAAGGTTTTAACCCCCTGATTGCCCCTAGAGTTAACCCTTTCACCAGTGATCACAGTATAACTGTCACTGGTGACGCTGGTTAGCCAGTTAGTTATTTCGTTATTTAGGTTCCCCGTCAGGTTTTTATATAGCGTCAGGTACCCCCATATATTACCTAATAAAGGTTTTAACCCCCTGATTGCCCCTAGTTAACCCTTTCACCCCCTTTTGCCAGTGTCACTAAGCGATCGTTTTTCTGATCGCTGCATTAGTGTCGCTAGGTAACCATTTTTTTTTTTTAGGTTAACCGCCATGTTTATATAGGTTCATAAATAGGTTTATAGGTCAGGTACCCCCATATTACAACCTAAATAAAGGTTTTAACCCCCTGATTGCCCCTAGAGTTAACCCTTTCACCAGTGATCACTGTATAACTGTCACTGGTGACGCTGGTTAGCCAGTTAGTTATTTCGTTATTTAGGTTCCCCGTCAGGTTTTTATATAGCGTCAGGTACCCCCATATATTACCTAATAAAGGTTTAACCCCCTGATTGCCCCTAGTTAACCCTTTCACCCCCTTTTGCCAGTGTCACTAAGCGATCGTTTTTCTGATCGCTGCATTAGTGTCGCTAGGTAACCAGTTTTTTTTTGTATTACTGTTACGGGTGACGCTGGTTAGTTAGCTTGTTTTTTATACTGTCAGGGCACCCGCCATTTATTACCCAATAACGGTTTAACCCCCTGATCGCCCGGCGGGTGATATCAATTAGGTTTTAGGGTCAAATAAGGTCTGCGTCGCCCCAGGTTAGTGCCAGTACCGCAAACACCCACGCACAAAGCATACACCTCCCTTAGTGGCACAGTATCTGAACAGATCAATATCTGATCTGATCAGATCTATACTAGCGTCCCAGCAGTTTAGGGTTCCAAAAAAAAACGCATTGTTAGCGGGATCAGCCCAGATACCTGCTAGCACCTGCGTTTTCCCCCTCCGCCCAGCCCAGCCCACCCAAGTGCAGTATCGATCGATCACTGTCACTTCCAAAACACTAAGCACACATAACTGCAGCGTTCGCAGAGTCAGGCCTGATCCCTGCGATCGCTAACATTTTTTTTTGTGGTAGCGTTTTGATTCAGTCGCTTCAGTCAGGAGCTTTTTTACCTGTGAATCTCAAAAAAATAAAAAAAAAAAAAATAGTTGTCGTTTTATTGTTCTCTCTCTCACTCTATTCTCTCTCTATTGTTGCTCTTTTTTTACTCCATTCTATTCTGCAATGTTTTATTATGTTTTATTATGTTTTATTATGTTTTATCATGCTTGCTTTTCAGGTATGTAATTTTGTTTACTGTGTGTTTTAGTGTTGAGCATTTTTTTGTTTTCAGGTGCGCCATTCAGTTGCAACGCGGATTTATTTATCTTGACAGCAACAGCGTTTGCTCCCACGATACATAAAGCCGCGACTCCAACGCTGTAGGAGGTGATTTCACCACCACAGTTAAAAAAAAGAGCATATATGCCGAAGCATGGGGGCAGCAGGGGGGGGAGGAGCGATTGGCTCCTAATGCCACGTACATACGGTCGAAATTCCGACCGTGTGTACACGGCATAACTTTTGCGGGAGGATGCCCCCATGCATCGGCATATATAAATGGTGCATGTATGCCCATCATTAGAAGTGGGTGGATGAAGGGAGGTATTCTAATGGTGGGCATACCCACCAATCAATCTCTTTTTTTCGTTCAGCCAAGAGGCTGCATGAAAAAAAAAAGATTACAATATATGTCCAGTATGTTGCTGGACTTTGAATGGTTATACCAGAATGATGCCTGCAGGTTTAGGTATCATCTTGGTATCATTCTTTTCAGCCAGTGATCGGCTTTCATGTAAAAGCAATTCTAGCGGGTAATTAGCCTCTAGACTGCTTTTACAAGCAGTGGGAGGGAATGTCCCCCCTCCCGGATATAAACCGCGCCATTGGGAAATTGGGAAAGCATTTTATCACACCAATCTTGGTGTGGTCAGATGCTTTGAGGGCAGAGGAAAGATCTAGGGTCTAATAGACCCCAATTTTTTCAAAAAAAGAGTACCTGTCACTGCCTATTGCTATCATAGGGGATATTTACATTCCCTGAGATAACAATAAAAATCATAACAAAGAAAAAAAATGGAAGGAACAGTTTAAAAATAAAATAAAAAAGCTAAATAATATAAAAAAAAAACCAAAAAAAAAAAAAAAAAGCACCCCTGCCCCCCCTTCTCTTGCGCAAAGGCGTACACAAGCGTTGGTCTGGCGTCATATGTAAACAGCAATTGCACCATGCATGTGAGGTATCACCGCGAAGGTCAGATCGAGGGCAGTAATTTTAGCAGTAGACCTCCTCCGTGAATCTAATGTGGTATCATGTAAAGGCTTTTAAAGGCTTTTAAAAATGTATGTAGTTTGTCGCCACTGCGTGTTTGTGCGCAATTTTAAAGCATGTCGTGTTTGGTATCCATGTACTCGGCCTAAGATCATATTTTTTATTTCATCAAAAATTTGAGCAATATAGTGTGTTTTAGTGCATTAAAATAAAAAAAAAGTGTATTTTTTCCACAAAAAATGCGTTTGAAAAATCGCTGCGCAAATACTGTGTGGAAAAAAAAAATGCAACACCCACCATTTTAATCTGTAGGGCCTTTGCTTTAACAATATATATAGTGTTTGGGGGTTCAACGTAATTTTCTTGCAAAAAAAAAATATGTTTTCATGTAAACAAAAAGTGTCAGAAAGGGCTTTGTCTACAAGTGGTTAGAAGAGTGGGTGACGTGTGACATAGGCTTCTAAATGTTGTGCATAAAATGCCAGGACAGTTCAAACCCCCCCCAAATGACCCCATTTTGGAAAGTAGACACCCCAAGCTATTTGCTGAGAGCAATGTTGAGCCCATTAAATATTTTTTTTTTTTGTCCCAAGAGATTGAATAATGAAAAAAAAAAAAAATATATATATTTTTTTTACAAAAAGTTGTCACTAAATGATATATTGCTCAAACATGTCATGGGCATATGTGGAAATACACCCCAAAATACATTCTGTTGCTTCTCCTGAGTACGGGGATACCACATGTGTGGGACTTTTTGGGAGCCTAGCTGCGTACGGAACCCCAAAAACCAATCACCGCCTTCAGGCTTTCTAAGGGTGTAATTTTTTTATTTCACTTCTCACTGCCAATCACAGTTTCGGAGGCCATGGAATGCCCAGATGGCATAAAACCCCCCAAAATGACCCCATTTTGGAAAGTAGACACCCCAAGCTATTTGCTGAGAGGTATTGTGAGTATTTTGCAGATCTCGCTTTTTGTCACAAAGTTTTGAAAATTGAAAAAAGAAAAAAAAAAATTTTTTTTTTTTCTTTACTTTCTTCATTTTCAAAAACAAATGAGAGCTGTAAAATACTCACCATGCCTCTCAACAAATAGCTTGGGGTGTCTACTTTCCAAAATGGGGTCATTTGGGGGGGTTTTGTGCTATTTTGGCATTTTATGGCCTTCGAAACGGTGATAGGTAGTGAGGAGTGAAATCAAAAATTTGCACCCTTAGAAATCCTGAAGGCGGTGCTTGGGTTTCGGGGCCCCGTACGCGGCTAGGCTCCCAAAAAGTCCCACACATGTGGTATCCCCATACTCAGGAGAAGCAGCAAAATGTATTTTGGGGTGCAATTCCACATATAACTATGGCATGTGTGAGCAATATATCATTTAGTGACAACTTTTTGAAAAAAAAAAAAATCTTTTTTATTTTTGTCTTTATTCAATCACTTGGGACTAAAAAAAAAAATATTCAATGGGCTCAACATGCCTCTCAGCAAATAGCTTGGGGTGTCTACTTTCCAAAATGGGGTCATTTGGGGGGGTTTTGTACTTCTCTGCCATTTTAGCACCTCAAGAAATGAAATAGGCAGTCATAAATTAAAAGCGGTGTAAATTCCAGAAAATGTACTCTAGTTTGTAGACGCTATAACTTTTGCGCAAACCAATAAATATACGCTTATTGGCATTTTTTTTACTAAAGACATGTGGCTGAATACATTTTGGCCCAAATGTTTGACTAAAATTGAGTTTATTAGATTTTTTTTATAACAAAAAGTAGAAAATCTCTTTTTTTTTCAAAATTTTCGCTCTTTTTCCGTTTATATCGCAAAAAATAAAAATCACAGAGGCAATCAAATACCATCAAAAGAAAGCTCTATTTGTGGGAAGAAAAGGACGCAAATTTCGTTTGGTTACAAAATTGCATGACCGCGCAATTACCAGTTAAAGTAGTGCAGTGCGAAATTGAAAAAAGACCTCTGGTCCTTTGGCTGCCAAATGGTCCGGGGCTGAAGTGGTTAATAAAGATTAAAGTTAAAAAAAAAAAAAAAAAAAAAAAAAAAGTGGGAGTCCTAAAAAAATAATTATTAAAAGCCAGCAGCTACAAATACAGCAGCTGCTGACTTTTAATAAATGGACACTTACCTGTCCCAGGGTCCAGCGATGCCGAAGCCAAGCAATCCCTCGGTTCTCGCCAGCTGTCGCCGCCATTCTCATTGAGGGACTCAGGAAGTGAAAGTCACTAAATAAGGGCAAGCAGCCTCTGTGTCTACAGTCAACAGTGGTGGTCATGGACCTGGTGCATTCTCTGTAGGTGGCCGCAGGGCACGCTTGTCCTTTTTTTCCTGCTGCTGGCCGTGTTATTGAGCCACAACATACAGAAGAGTTGGTGGAGTGGATACCAAAGCCTTCCTCATTCTCCTCATCCTCCTCATCCTCTGTCACCCTGGCTCAGAGTAATTTGCCTTCCAATGCAGCTGCCAAAGCGGCCTGATCCAACGGCTCCTTGTCCACAGTCACTCCTTCCGTAGCTCCACCATACTGCCAAGTTTCTCCAGTGACGAGAAGGGAGGGGCTGATGAGGTCACTGACTGTACTTGGGTGCCAGAGAGAAGAGAGGAGGAGGCACAACTCCAACGAGGCAGGATGTCCTCTAGGGGACAGCTTAAGGGCAGCTACCCTATTGGATCACAGAGCAGAGTGTCGCAGGTGCAGGGCGCTGCTGACTCCCTTCTGACTTTTAAAAGTTCCTTGGTGTGGGCCTTTTTTGACACGTGTGCAGCAGATCGCACCGTTGCTGTTTGCAACCTATGTCTGAAGCAGATCAAGCGTGGCCAGAACAGAAGCCGCTTGGGCACCACATGCTTGACCAGACATATGACGACCTGCCATGCTGTCCGTTGGAAACAGCACTTGAAAGACCCACATCTAAGAAAAAGGTGGACTTCTCCTTGCTCCTCATCTGGAATCTCCAACCCTACTATACCTCCAGTCCTCTCAAAAACCTGCACTGAGAGGAATGAAGGTATAGCAATAGGTGTCCCAAGAACCTGCAGCCAATCTGCTAGCAGTACACCACCAATTGATTTTAGCAGGCAAATTTCCCTACCCCAGCTGAACCGTAAAAATAAATTTGGTCCCAGCCATCCACATGATCAGCATCTAAATGCTAGCTTGGCAAAATTGCTAGCACTGTAACTGCTGTTTTTTCAGCTGGTAGACTTTGCCCCCTTTCGTGAATTTGTGGAATATGCTGTACCTCAGTGGCAGGTTCCAAAATGCCATTTCTTTTCACAGAAGGCCATTCTGGCTCTCTACCGACATGTGGTAGGCAATGTTTTGGCCTCGTTCGACAGGGCGGTCAGCAGTAAGGTTCATATTACTGCTGACTCATGGTCCAGCAGGCATGGGCAGGGATGTTACCTTTCCTTCACGGCACACTGGGTAACTCTGCTCGCAGCTGGGAAGGATGCAGGACAGGGTTCAGTGTTGTTGGAGCTTGTTCCACCACCACGCTTCCAAAATTCTAGTGGTGATTCTGTCACAGCTCTCTCCTCCACCCCCTCCTCTTCTTCCTCTATGGCATTTTTTGCATATTTGTCCTCTGAACCAGCGGTGCTCCATAAGCGTTCAAGGGACTATGCAAGCAGTCAGGCTAAAAGATGCCATGTAATGCTTGAGTTGGTCTGCCTAGGGGACAGGAGCCACACTGGGGCAGAGATTCTGTCAGCTCTGCAGGGGCAGGCTCAGATGTGGTTGATGCCATGCCAGCTTCAGCCAGGAATGGTTGTATGCGACAATGGCACCAACTTTCTCTCTGCCCTCTGACAGGGACACTTGACCCCTGTTCCATGTTTGGCACACGTCCTGCATTTGGTGGTGCATCGGTTCTTGAGCAGATACTCAGGCTTACAGGATCTCCTGAGGCAGGCCAGAAAAGTCTGTGGTAATTTACGCCGGTCATACAATGCCAGTGCTCAGCTGGCTGAAATTTAAAGGGAATGCAACCTGCCCACCACTCGCCTCATTTGTGACATGCCCACCAGGTGGAACTCAACGTTGCCAATGCTGCAGCAGCTGCACACACAGCAGAGGGCCATCAATGAGTACCTGTGTGAGTATGGCACCAGGATAGGGTCAGGGGAGCTTGGCTTCTTTTTGCCACACCAGTGGCTACTGATCAAGGATTCATGCACTGTCACCATTTGAGGAGGCCACAAGGATGGTGAGCAGAGACAATGCATGCATCAATGACACTGTCCCTCTAGTCTTCCTGCTGGAGCACACGCTTTGTGGAATCATTGACAGGGCACTTGAGGCAGAACAGCGATAGGAAGAGGAGGGCTCCCTTTCCTCTTAAGGCCCCCTTTATCCAGATAGCATTGCAAGGCCCACCAAACACACAGAAAGAAGAGGAGGAGGATTGTGTCAGCATGGATGTAGAGGATAGCACTCAGCAGCAGTCTTCAAGGGATGGTTTTCAGTCCCCAGAAACCTAAGGAGTTATACGTGGCTGGGAGGATGTAGTCACTATTGATGTGTAGTTCACCTGTGTCAGAGAGCAGAGGAACAAACAGAGCACTCAAGGAACTTCTGAACAAGTTTGAGGCTAGGTCATTTTTCAAATTGATGGCAGCAACACATCTCAAAAAAGTTGACAATTGCATCGGTGGTTGAATTCTTCGTAAATATTGCCACATCCAAGAAGTATAAACAAAAGAAAATGTACCCCTACGGTGGACTTTAAAAGCACTTGGAACAGTACAGAATCTCATAAAAAGAACTTTGAAGATTCTTTTGCTGCCCTGCATTTTTGTACCTTTATGCCCTGGCTGTGACTCAGAACAGCTCACCGGTTGAGCTCTGGGACGTCAGCTCATAAGCATCCCATTCTATGCCTCCACGCATGTGCTGCCCTACAATTACACAAGGATGCACCTTTGAGTGCTTTATCTATCCATCCTGACATTGGAAGCGTCCCCCCCCTCCCCCCCTGCTTTGGAGCTCTGGTCTGAACATACTGATCTTGGAGGATATTGTCTGAGGGGAAACCATACCTGATGTTTGGAATCCTGGGTTAAGGCTCAATCCTGAGTGCTTTTGTTTTCTGTACATCTGGTAAGGAGCCTACTTACTGGTGGTGGCACTTTATTAGAAGTGGAGCACATTGGTGTAGTGGAATCTATTGTATAAGAGGACTCTCATCCATTGTCGTGTTATTCATCCATCATAAGGACTCTGAGAAATACCATTTGACCATTGTCCCCAGTTTTATATTTAAACAATTCTAGTCGAATATTTGCCTTCCATGTTGTGATAACCTGAGAATATTTCAATACTGTTTGCCTATGCCCTTTGTAAATCTGTGTGCAGACTTTATTCCTTAGGTACTAGTACCTCAGGTACTACTGACTAGATACACAGATCACTCATGTGTATTGGTTTTTTATATTATTGTTTATTTTGTTTACCTGGCGCAGTTTTTCTTTTTCTTTTTCTATGTAGTCACTAATCATGTGATCCTTAGTGACCCAGAGGACTCAGATTTAAATACCTCTGCAAACTTACGCTGCATGGCCTCTCTGATTCTATAAAGCCTGCAAAAAACCCTTCTTGATCCACGTTACCAGGGTAAGGTTGCAGAACTCATCCTGCCTTCTCAGAGGGAGCAGAGGATGAAACATCTTCAGGAGGCCTTGAAGAAAGTTTTGTGCAACGCATTTCCAGACCCTGGGAGGTTACCATTTCCTGGTGCTGGACAATGTGTTGCTGAGGCCTCATTCAGTCAGAAGAAGAGCGGTGGAGAAGGTGGCCTTCTGAAATATGCAATTGAGCTACTGACCTGTCCTGCATCCAGCGTGCTTTCTGAACGCACATTCTGTGCTGCTGGAGGGTTTGTAACGGATCAAAGAGTGCGCCTGTCCACAGACTCCGTTGATAGGCTCACATTCATAAAAATGAATCAGTCTTGGATCAGCAGCTATCAAGCACTTGATGCTGATGTAACTGATTGAATTTGCTATGGATGTGGGATCCCTTGAAGACTGCCTATGCTGACTATCCTGTTCCTCCTCAATCTTGATGATGCTAGCTTCCAACAATATTTTTGGTTTAGGGCACCACCACCACCACCACCCAAGGTCCTATTTTTCTGCCACTGTTTAACAGGGGCATGTAACTACAATTTTTGATCTAATATTTTACAGCAGGACCCATTCCTGTGCCCATCAAGAGTATCTGTGAGGGATTACAGTGTTGTGGCAACACCACCCAAGGCCCAATTTTTCTGTCCCTGTTTAACAGGGGCATGTAATTACAATTGTTGATCTAATATTTCAATGCAGGGCCTGTTCCTGCGCCCAACAAGTGTATCTGTGAGGGGTTACAGTGTTGTGGCACCACCATCACCCAAGGCCCAATTTTTATGCCCCTGTTTAACAGGGGCATGTAATTATAATTCTTGATCTAATATTTTACGGCAGGACCCATTCCTGTGCCCATCAAGAGTATCTGTGAGGGCTTACAGTGTTCTGGCGCCACCAAAATCAAAAGCCCAATTTTTCTGCCCCTGTTTAAAAGGGGCATGTAATTACAATTTTTGATATAACATTTCACAGCAGGGCCTGTTCCTGCACTCAACAAAAGTAACTGTGAGGGCTTAAGCCCCATACACACGGTCGGACAATCCGCGGACCAGGTCGGTCGGATCCTGTCCGTCATACTTTGTCTGATGTTGGTTTTGCGTACACACGGTCGGACAAAGTTGTTGGAAATCCGATCATGAACGTGGTGACGTTTGTTGCCTACGACGGGACTACGTAGAGGCTAGTAGCCAATAGCTTTGGTCTTGTAATGTGATCTGAGCATGCGTAGCACTTTGTCCGGTCGAACAACCGTACACACGATCGGATTTGGTGTGATCGGACCGGGTTGTCGGCAAATCTATCCAGCAGGAGATAAGACTTTGTCCGTCGGACAATCCGACGTACACTGTCCGATGGTGCATACACACGGTCTGATTTTTCAACAACATTGTCCGATCGGACAGAATCCATGAAAAAGTCCGACCGTGTGTATGGGGCTTTACAGTGTTCTGGCGCCACCAAAATCAAAAGCCCAATTTTTCTGCCCCTGTTTAAAAGGGGCATGTAATTACAATTTTTGATATAATATTTCACAGCAGGGCCTGTTCCTGCACTCAACAAAAGTAACTGTGAGGGCTTACAGTGTTCTGACGCCACCAAAACCAAAGGCCCAATTTTTCTGTACCTGTTTAACAGGGGCATGCAATTACAATTCTTGATATAATATTTCACAGCAGGGCCCGTTCCTGTGCCTGACAAGAATAACTGAGGTCTTACAGTGTTCTGGTACCACCAACACCTAAGGCCCAATTTTCTGCAGAGTATATAGGGCAGGCCGTATGGTATATATACTGCTGTTCAGAGTATATAGTGCCTGGGGGCCTGGGGGACCCCAACAATATTTTTTAAAACATTCTGGTGCAGGGTTCCTCTTAATATCCATACCAGACCTGAAGGGCCTGGTATGAATTTCGGGGGGGACGCCATATTTTTTTGGTATTTTTGGTATTTTTATCTATATTGCTGGGATCCGACAATACATTACAGCCGCGAGCAGTTTTAAATTAATTTTTCCTTTAGAAATTTAATTTTGCTGTGGCACTGTTATAACATGGGAAAGATCCGCTAATTTACAGGTATACTAAGAAAACCCCCCCAGGCACGATATTTAAAGGAATATTTAATTTTTATTATTTCACTTTAAGCATTATTAAAATCACTGCTCCCGAAAAAAACGGCCGTTTTTTAAAACTTTTTTTTGCATTGATACATGTCTCCTGGGGCAGGACTTGGTCCACAAACACTTTTAAGGGCAATAACTTGCATATAACCCTTTAAAATTAGCACTTTTGATTTTTCACATTCTCGTCTTATAGACTTTAACAGTGTTTGCGTGGTCGCACAAATTATTTTGTCGTTTGCATGTTCCCCTGCGAACCGAACCGTGGGGTGTTCGCAGTGCCGATCCTGACCTCCCTGGGGCCCTAAGCAAAATTCTGCTAAGGGGCCTTCTACTTGACCCGTGATGCCGTGAGCTATGTAAACTATTTGCCATTGCCACACAGTCACACCTGACACTTCAGTGCTCCCAAAACAATCCTCCCTCCTTTAAACAAAACAGTCAAAGAATAAGTACAACAATATAGAACAGAATGATGTCCCCAGAGAGCCCCCCTTACATCAGGGTCCTCAGAGAGCCCCCCTTACACCAAGGTCCCCAGAGAGTCCCCCTTACACAAGGGTCCCCAGAGAGCCCCCCTTAAATCAGTGTCCTCAGAGTCTCCCCCTACATCAGGGTCCCCAGAGAGCCTCCCCCTACATTAGGGTCCCCAGAGATCCCCCCCTTACATCAGGGTCCCCAGAGAGCCTCCCCTTACATCAGGGTCCCCAGAGAGCCTCCCCCTACATTAGGGTCCCCAGAGAGCCCCCCTTACATCAGGGTCCCTAGAGAGCCTCCCCCTACATTAGGGTCCCCAGAGAGCCTCCCCCTACATCAGGGTCCCCAGAGAGCCCCCCTTACACCAGGGTCCCCAGAGAGCCCCCCCCCCCTTACACCAGGGTCCCCAGAGAGCCCCCCCTTACACCAGGGTCCCCAGAGAGCCCCCCCTTTACACCAGGGTCCCCAGAGAGCCCCCCCTTACACCAGGGTCCCCAGAGAGCCCCCCTTACACCAGGGTCCCCAGAGAGCCCCCCCTTACACCAGGGTCCCCAGAGAGCCTCCCCCTACATTAGGGTCCCCAGAGAGCCCCCCCTTACATCAGGTTTCCCAGAGAGCCTCCCCTTACATCAGGTTTCCCAGAGAGCCTCCCCCTACATAAGGTTTCCCAGAGAGCCTCCCCTTACATCAGAGTCCCCAGAGAGCCTCCCCTTACATCAGGGTCCCCAGAAAGCCCCTCCTTACATCAGGGTCCCCAGAGAGCCCCTCCTTACATCAGTGTCCTCAGAGAGCCCCTCCTTACATCAGGGTCCCCAGTGAGCCTCCCTACTTGCATCAGGGTCCCCAGAGGGTATCCCCTTACATCAGGGTCCTCAGAGAGCCTCCCCTTACATCAGGGTTCTCAGAGAGCCCCCCTCTGACATTAGTGTCCCCAGGGGGCCCCCTCTTACATCAGTGTGCCCAGAGGGCCCCATCTTTACATCAGTGTGCCCAGAGGGCCCTGTCCTTACATCAGTGTCCCCAGAGGGCCCCACCCTTACATCAGTGTCCCCAGAGAGCCCCCCCTCTTACATTTGGGCCCCAAACAGCTGACCCCCCCCTTGCAGAGGTTCCCCTGTACCTGGCTGGTGGAGGTGGGAGGCGGCGATCGGTAGCTATATGGTGTTCACAGGCAGGGGGATCTCCCTGGGGCTAGTAGTTCTATCTCTGAATGTATACAGCGGAGAGGGGAGGGGCCTCTGACCCGGGCATCAGCAACAGTGTTCAAGCAGAGTGAAAGTGAAACTGATACCTGCCTGGGTCAGAGGCCCCTCCCTTCTCCTCTCCACTGTATACACTGAGAGTACTACAAGCCCCAGGGAGATCCCGCTGCCCACTCAGGCACCATAGAGCTGCCGATCGCCGGCTTCCACCTCCTCCCACCTCTCCTCACTGCACTCTAAACGGCCAGACAGAGGTGCAGGGGGGATGCTGGGTCTTGGGGGGCCCCCCCACAGCGGCGGGGCCCTAAGCAGCTTGCATAGTGTGCCTATAGGGCCGATCGGCTCTGGGTGTTCGGCTCATCCCTATTAGCCATACATGCTCAACAGCAGGTCACCTGATCAATATTTATGACCAAGCTATTCACTGACCTACTGGTGGGCATGTGTAGAGCAAGACAGACACGTCTGAAATCACAGAGGAGAGGAGGAGCGGCTAGAGGGAAAGCCACTGTCAGCCCACTAGCAGGTCCGTGAATCACTCTGGAATAAACAGTGATCACATGACCTGTACTTGAGCAGCACAAAAATGTATAAGAGGCATGTTGTTTTTTTTAACCACTTTTTTTTACCAGCCATGGAAGGTTTCACCTCCTTCATGACCAGGTTATTTTTTGCGATACTGCGCTGCGCTGCGTTGCTTTAACTGAAAAATGTACGCTCATGCACTACTGTACCAAAACAAAATAGAGGCTCTTTTTTCCCACAAATAGAGCTTTCTTTTGGTGGTATTTGATCACCAATAGCAATATTTTTTACTTTCTGCTATAAAACGTATCCAATAAAAAGAAATCTAATTTCTTCATAATTTTAGGCTAATATGTATTCTGCTACATATTTTTGGTAAAAAAATCCCAATAAGCGTGCATTAATTGATTTGCACAAGATTTGTTATCACATCTACAAACTATGGGATATTTTTATGGCATTTTTATTTTTACTAGTAATGGTGGCGATCAGCGATTTTTAGCGGGACTGTAACATTACGGTGGACAAATAGGACAATAAGTGACACTTTTTGGGGACCAGTGACACTAATACAGTGATCAGTGCTAAAAAAAATGCACTCTTATGCCATGTACACAGGAGCGGAATTTCCGACAGAAAAAGTCAGACGGAAGCTTTTCAGCATATATTCTGATCGTGTGTATGCCCTATCGTACTTTTTTTTTTAGAAAATTCTGATGGACCTAGAAATAGAACATGTTCTAAATATTTCCGACGGAACCAATTCCTATCGGGAAAACCGCTTGTCTGTATGCTGTTCCAACGGACTAAAAACGAGGCATACTCTGAAGCAAGTACAAAACGGAAGCTATTGGCTACTGGCTATTGAACTTCCTTTTTCTAGTCACGTCGTACGTGTTGTACGTCACCGCGTTCTTGACGATCGGACTTTGGTGTGATCGTGTGTACGCAAGACAGTTTCAGCGGAATTCCGTCGGAAAAATCTTCAGAGTTTATACCGACAGGAAAACCGGTTGTGTGTACGTGGCATTACTGTACTAATGACACTGGCAGGGAAGGGGTTAACATCAGGGGCGATCAAAGGGTTAAATGTGCTCCTAGACACTGGAGGCAATACGCAACTTCGGGCGCTACTCAGGGCTCAAGATCAACTGGGACAAGTCCCGCATCCTCCCTATTGATGTGGGAGTCCCCACACAAATAGAGGCCGCATCCCCTTTGGTCAGGGTCAGCACCTTGAAATATCTAGGCATCACGATATCCCGTTCCAGTGAAGATTATGTGAAACTAAATTTAGAACCAGTCATCGCCGACATAAAACCCAAGTTGCAAACCTGGTCGAAACTGCCCCTGGGGGTCATGGGGAGAGTGAACATTATTAAAATGATAATACTCCCTAAATTGCTGTATATATTTTGGCACGCTCCAGCTTACTTGCCCCTAAAAATATTCAAATCCATTGAGGCAATACTTAATTCATTCGTGTGGGGTAGGGCCCGTCATAAACTGGCCTGGAGGGTTCTGAAGAACCCCACAAATATGGGAGGGGTGGCCCTGCCAGACCTGGGTCTTTACTACTTGGCTGCTCAGATGTCCCACCTATACCATCTTGACAAACTGGACAAAGCAAGGTGTCTATCCCTGCTGTGCTCTCCACTGACTCGTGGTCACACCCACCCATTTCAAATCATATTTAAAGAACCCACAGACCCCTCACTGTTGGGGGGCCGGAGGGGACTGTTGTATACCTACTGTAAAATCTGGGAGGTAGCCAGGAAAAAGCTGAACGCCCCGCCTACTCATTCGCACACACCACTATGGGATAACCCAGGCCTGGGCGAACTGCGCTCCATACCTGACCATGTTCTTTGGCTTGACAGGGGGGTAACGACCCTCTCAGACATATACAGAGACGGCACAATCAAATCTTTCCAACAACTAAAAGAGGACTTTGACTTACCCAACCATATGCATTTCCGATTCCTCCAGCTCCGACATGCCCTTCAAACCCAGTTTGACAATGCACCCCCTACCCTGGAACGCCTGGTTCAGGTGGATACCTTGCTGGGACATGAGCCCCAAAAGCTCATCTCCATATTCTATAACGATCTTCTCCGGCCGTCGGCTGCACAGATAGCATACGGATTGAAAGAGAGATGGGTTGGAGATGTGGGGGAGCTGGAGGATGAGGAATGGGATGATGCTTTGGAGGCCAACAAGAAGATATCCACCAGACTGTCAGATCGACTTACACAGCTATTTATTATGCACAGATCCTACTTAACTCCCGCCCGCATAGCTAAATAGGACCCAAACCACAATCCCTTATGCCCTAGATGTGACCACCCCCACAGCACGTTTTACCACCTACTCTGGACGTGCCCAGCCATCCATGATTTCTGGTCCCAGGTGGTAAAGTTCATCCATGACGAGATGGGATCCCCCTTGACGGTATGCCCCAAACAATGCTTGCTGGGTATTTTCCCAGACCCTGACTCGGATAAATACCACAAACTGTTTTTGCAAGAATCTTTGTTTATTGCCAGACTGGTCATCGCAAGAAAATGGTTGAGACCGGACCCCCCTACAGTTCAGGAGTGGAAAGCAGCTGTTAATATGGTGCTTCCATATAAAAAAGAAATATACGTCCATAGAGGGTGCCCAGCTAAATATGGGAAAATATGGGACGCATGGCTCGAAAATGCATCAACATGTGATGAGGTGGATGTAGGACCGTGAATTCACTAGCTGCCGCTCCTCTTTTCTCAGGGGCACGCCCCTGGGTAGTAATAGTGGGGACAAGTGGAACAGACACCCCCTCACGATAGATAAGATACAGAATATGTATAGGGAATATACTGAATATGGCTGACTTCACAAATGTCTGGGATGCATCCAAGAGTGTATATGAGATACCTTGCATAATGTCTACAAGTGCACTGTTCATGAAAATCTATGTATTGTATGATTTATACTTGTATATGTTGACTCTTTCAATAAAAGTTACTTTTTTTTGGAAAAAAAAAAATGTGCTCCTAGGGAGTGCTTTCTAACTGTGTGGGAGATGGCTTAACTGAAGAAAGAGAGAGATCTGTGTTCCCACTTAGCAGAAACACAAGATCTCCATCTTCCTCTCTGACAGAACGGCGGTCTGCCTTCTTTACATAGGCAGACCGCCGCTCTGCCTCTCCTGTCAACAATCGACATGTCTCGGTGGACATCTCTGTGTCCAATCACAGCTGCAGCGCACGCAGCCCCAGACCTGGAAGAAGCCACAATGTACAGGTACATTGTTTTGCGCAGCTGGGCCGCCCTGCCGCAGTAAATGTGTGGTGGACAGTCCGGAACTGGTTAAATCTAAACATGGATTCATTAAAGACTTAAATTTACCTATTCGAAAAAGGTGTTTAGTATTACTATGGTTTACAACCATGTTAACATTTTAGTAGGTCCATATATATTTGGGCACAATTTTTATTTTTTTTAGAGATTGACTAAAATATATTCAAGCTATAGCTATATACTGTATTTGGGCTGAAACTGCACACTCCCAGGTTTAATTTGAGAGTATGTACATCCAAATCGAAAGAAAGGGTTTAGGAATTGCAGCTCTTAAGAATAGCCACCCCCCCCCCCTTTTTCAAGGGACTAAAAGTAATTGGACAATTGAATCAAAAGCTGTTTCATGGACAGGTGTGGGCTACTCCTTCGTTATTTCTTTATCAATTAAGCAGTTAAAAGGTCTGAAGTTGATTCTAAGTGTGGGATTTGCATTTGGAATTTATTGCTGTGAACCTACATATTGCGTTCAAAGGAGCTGTCCATGTACAGTAAGTGAAACAGGCCATTGTAAGGCTTCAAAAATGAAACACATCCATCAGAGAGATAGCAGCAACATTAGGAGTGGCCAAATCAACAGTTTGGTACATTCTGAGGAAATAAGAATGCACTGATGAGCTCAGCAACATAAAAAAGCCTGGACATCCACAGAAGACAACAGTGGAGGATGATTGCAGGATCCTCTCTATGGTAAAGAAAAACTCATTTACAACATCCAGGTGAAGGTCACTCTCCCGGAGGTGAGCGTATCATTGTCAAAGTCTACAAACTTCACAAGAGCAAATACAGAGGGTTCACCACAAGGTGCAAACCATTCATAAGCCTGAAAAATAGAAAAGCCAGATTAGACTTTGCCAAAAAACATCTAAAAAAGCCAGACCAGAAGAAAGTGCGGAGAAGGCTTGGAACAGCTCATGATCCAAAGCAAACAACGTCATCTGTAAAACATGGTGGAGGCAGTGTGATGGCATGGGCATGCATGGCTTCCAGTGGCACTGGGTCATTGGTGTTTATTGATGATGTTACAGAAGACAGAGCAGGCGGATGAATTCTGCAGTGTTTAGAGATATACTGTCAGTCCAGATTCAGCCAAATGCAGCAAAGTTGATTGGATGGCACTTCACAGTACAGATAGACAATGATCCAAAATACAGTGCAAAAGCAGCCTAGGAACTTTTGAAGGAAAAGAAATGGAATATTCTGCAATGGCCGAGTCAATCACCTGATCTCAACCCAATTGAGCATGCATTTCACTTGCTGAAGGAAAAACTAAAGGCAGAAAGACCCACAAACAAAAAAAATTGAAAATTGTATCAAATAATTCCTGTAATTTTCCTTTCCTAACGCCAAACCATGGCAGCATACTAGTGATAGAGCTCAGCCTCTTGACCACTCCCTCAGGACCAGTGGATAGCATAAATGAAAGGCCTAGTTAGGCCCCACCCCATTTTCTGTAATTAGCTAAATACCAAAACGTACAAGGGTGGGACTGTATGCTGCCATGGTTTGGCGTCAGGAAAGGAAAATCACGGTAAGTATTTCATACAATTTTCAGTTTTCCTGACGCCAACATGGCAGCATACTAGTAATAAATAACTAGCTGACAGGGTGGGATCCCACTTGTCAAACTAATCTTCTAATTAGGATGAGACAGAGGACTGAATGGTCCTTCCTACAAAGTCCCCCGATGACAAGGCCCCCGGGTCTATTCCGTCAAGTTTGAATAGGAATGTTGGAACGACCACGATACCCCTCTACATTTGTGCACCATAGATTCTCTTGAATGTGCTGCCTATGAGGCTTCAACCACTCTGGTAGAGTGCTCCGCCGCCGCTGACGGAGGGTCGCGACCCCTAGTCCTATATGCACAACCAAGCCTGCTAGGATCCAGGCAGTAACCTCTTTCCCTTGATGATTCCCAGCTAGAATGACAAAAGGTTTATTTAGATGACCTGAAAGGGACAATTGTGGACAAATACTACTTTAAAGTTCTGAAAATGAACAGTACGTGTGACTTTCCTGTGTGATGTTCTGGAAAGTTAGGCAATGTCCAACTGTCTGTTAAATAGCAGGCTGTTGCTACGTTTGATGCAGGATGATTTACATGACCCAACTCTACTCTTTCTGGAAAGAAAGGAATATATATATATATATATTTTTTTTTTTTACTTTGAAGCTCCAAGACCTTCAATCTCTGATAACCTTCTGCTTAAAGTTCTTGCAATAGATACTGCCTTGTAAGTGATGACCTGAACCGAACACTGCTCTTTTGGAACAAACGGTTAACTGATATGAGATCCAGCAACTCCAATAGATTTTTCTTACTTGGTGACTGACTCCTCACAACTGCCCTCAAAAGTTGTGCAAACTGAAGGATTCTTGCCCTATTTAAATGTGCTATTGCCGATATAGCCCAAACTCGTGAGCTATGTGAGGATAGGCTAAGGCCTGGAGGAAGTATAGAACAGCTGACACTGGAAGGGCCTCAAGAGGAATCTCATTTACGGGAAATGTTGGGGAAAAATATATAGGTTAGATTGCAGTCCCAGGGAGAGACCAGAGCATCTGCCTTCTGCGCCTTGGGGTACAGAAACAAAGTCAGACCAAAGTCTGTGATTACTGTAGGAAACAAGGAGGTCTGTCTGTGGTAGGCCCCACCTGTGTACCAGCTCAGAGAAGACCTGGGTCGTAGACCCACTCGTTGTGCTATGGGAAGCTTGTACTTGTTAAAAAAAAATTGTTGGGAAGTAAACTGTTTCCGGAATTTTGCTGGTGATCTTCCGTCCCAGGCTTGATGGATTTCACCTCTCTCAATGGCATATTGCTGCTAGATTCACCCTAGAGCTGAATATAAACTGCAAGGAGATTGGCCCTCCTTGACTCTGTGTAGTAAGACCAAAGTGCTAAAAGGGCTGTTTGAACCCCCAACGCATTCAAGATTACCTTCCTTGGCTGGGAATCTCTGCTTGCCTTGACCGAAAGTCCCTCTCAGTGCATCTTCCCGGCTGTCTTGCAGACATGATTTGTAGCAATTCTCCAGTCTAAAGGTCCTTACGGACCGAGACTTCCGCAAGGTCTTTCCATCACTGCGGATCACTACTCATACTGAGTAACACTTATTAACTGTGTTTGATCCTGTTTCCTCCCTTGCACTAAGAATTCTAGTTGAAATTTGCGCAGGTGCCCATGCACCCCAGGAATCATCTATATGCATGATGACATTGTGCCCAGATGACTGAGGCACTGAGAAGCCATCAAACAAGCGGAAGTATTCATCCTCAGAATTCTGTTCCTGACTGTCACCACTTCCTCTGATGGAAATAAAACAGAGGAACTAGCAGAGCACCCCCGGGTACACCAACCATTGGGATAGAGAAAGTTGGCTTTGCTTTCCCTCTGTTTAATGGACTCAATCTTAAAGATCTCAAAGGGGGACCAGAAGGGTTCCACCTCTTCCGATCTGCAACTGGACACTAACCAACATCCCCTGCGAACTCCAAACAGGATTTGGTAGAAAACCTGCAATCCCTCTTGAATCTGAGATGTCTGTAAGCATTGTAGCAGCCCACCCGCTGTTGTGGTGGACTTGGCAGCTCCGTGGGAGAGAAATGGTACTGGAGGAGGAGCAGTGAGGAATCTCTGGAAGTGACCATGAGTGCCTGATACCTTTATCCAAGGCTCTGTACCACATGCTGTCCAGAAACCCATAAAGGATGCCTTCCAGGTCTTACCTTAAGAGTCTGGGCATGCACTTGTGTGATTGGCTCACTCATTTTCCCAGAAGTCTGCACTAAGATACAAGTCAGATTTTTGGCATCCACTGCTACAAAAATTTTATTTTTGGCAAGATACTCCCAATATTAAATCCTGCCTAAAGGGATGCAGACCCTGCCACTCTCCTCAGATTCCTACATGTGCAGCAGCTGGTTGATAATTATTAAACCATTCCCATTAGACTCACCCAGTACATGGGCTGGTAATTGCTGGTGTGCAGATACTACAGTATGTAGGAGCAGGTTGACCTTTAGCTTGTTCAGGGTATACAGTTTCGACAGCCTGTTTATACAGGCATTTTTTTTAAACCCCTTCCATTCTTCCCCACTTTTGTTTCTAGGAAGCAATACGCAGCCCAGGGTCTCAACCATATGACCTCCCTAGCTGCCAAAGTGCCAGGGTGCTCTTCCAGTGGTTAGACAAGCAACTAGGAGGGACTTCCTGGTCAGCCTCCATATTTTGAGTAGCAGACTGCTGTATTTGTAATATATGTAGCAAGGACCCAGGCCTCTTTCAGTCCAATGAGAACCTCCAGAGCCATGAGTTGTCGACATCCCTCAAATAGAGTGTGTCGTAAGGCATAGTAGGTGCAGTGCAAAGTAGATTCATGGGCGCCAGACACCTAGAGTGTGCCACCTGTCCAGGATTCACCCAGATAGTTCAGGTTTTGAATCATGTGTCAGGGTTTCAGCCCGCCTGAAACCCGAAAACATTACGCAGACCAGGCTGTGGCTCCCCAAGTAACCGAGATAGTCATACACAAATCTGTTGCCGCTGTAGGCTGCTGTATGGCATCGCTGAAGGGTGATGATGTCAGCAAGGGTAATTTGGCCACACCCACTAGCGTGCTCTGTGCACTATATTACTACTCTCCTTGGGGCACCCAAATGTGTCTGTGCAACGCAACCTGGCAGACTCCCAGACTTCTACAGGAGGACAGCCACGGAGGAAAAAGCATGCAGCAAGATGCCACATCTGCATGGACAAGAACGCTGTCTCCTATGGCAACAGTCTCCAACAGTTTGGAATACAAGTGTAACAGTTACTTCAGGTAATTAAGGTGAGTTCAAAACTGAATCTTGTGCCACTCTTATCAATAATAAAGACATTTGGCATTACCTGTTAGCTGCATACTCCTCCTGCATACTCCTCCAGGCAGTGTCTACTCACCAGCCTCCTGGGTATAGATACTGCGCCACAGGCTCTGCGGGACTCTTGCTGGGGCACTGGCTCTGGGGAAGAGGAGCAAAGACGTCTTCATTGGAACTTTTCTCCTGAGTGGGAGCGCCAATCCAGACTATGCTCCTCTGAAGAACATCCGCCTTGCTTTGACCCAGCCCTTTTTGAGAGCCTGAGCATGCGAGGCTGAAGCAATCCACACGAAAGGGCACTCTTTTCCTGAAAACTTACCAATATGGTGGTCCCCACCCTAGTTGTTGAGGGTCTTTGTATGAGCAGTAACTGACTCTTGATCTGTGGAGAAATGGGACGACCAGCTGAGGTGAGGATAGCTGAAAATCGACAGAAGGAGCAGGAGTAGATATAGGAGAAAGGATTCCACTTTCCTTTTTTTTTATTTATATACTTATACCTACATGTATATACACACATATCTACATATGTACACACACATATATCTACATACATACTACTACTCTCCTTGGGGCACCCAAATGTGTCTGTGCAACGCAACCTGGCAGACTCCCAGACTTCTACAGGAGGACAGCCACGGAGGAAAAAGCATGCAGCAAGATGCCACATCTGCATGGACAAGAACGCTGTCTCCTATGGCAACAGTCTCCAACAGTTTGGAATACAAGTGTAACAGTTACTTCAGGTAATTAAGGTGAGTTCAAAACTGAATCTTGTGCCACTCTTATCAATAATAAAGACATTTGGCATTACCTGTTAGCTGCATACTCCTCCTGCATACTCCTCCAGGCAGTGTCTACTCACCAGCCTCCTGGGTATAGATACTGCGCCACAGGCTCTGCGGGACTCTTGCTGGGGCACTGGCTCTGGGGAAGAGGAGCAAAGACGTCTTCATTGGAACTTTTCTCCTGAGTGGGAGCGCCAATCCAGACTATGCTCCTCTGAAGAACATCCGCCTTGCTTTGACCCAGCCCTTTTTGAGAGCCTGAGCATGCGAGGCTGAAGCAATCCACACGAAAGGGCACTCTTTTCCTGAAAACTTACCAATATGGTGGTCCCCACCCTAGTTGTTGAGGGTCTTTGTATGAGCAGTAACTGACTCTTGATCTGTGGAGAAATGGGACGACCAGCTGAGGTGAGGATAGCTGAAAATCGACAGAAGGAGCAGGAGTAGATATAGGAGAAAGGATTCCACTTTCCTTTTTTTTTATTTATATACTTATACCTACATGTATATACACACATATCTACATATGTACACACACATATATCTACATACATACACATATACACACACATATACCCATATATATATATATATATATATATATATATATATATATACACACACACACCTACACACATATACTGCAGAGGGTCAGCCTGGGGTGGGTTAAAAAAAGGGTTAATTGAAGAGGGCAGGAACTTCCCCTTCAGACCCGCTTAAGAGAACAACAAGGAATGGGAAAGGTAATGAAAAAGAAAAGAGGGAGACATAGGTAAAAGATACAGGCGACACTGTATGGCACAGGGGGCCAAGAGAGAGATAAAGCATAGCTGCCCCCCCCCCCCCCCCGATATTCCACAAGAGCTGCAGTTACCAATTTTAAAAGCAGATTTCGTTCCTAAAGAGGAAACACTGCAGGAGCCCCAATAAGACTTGCAGAAGGGGCTCCCAGACTATATCTCATTTTAGCAGCCTGAACGCTGGGACTTCGCACTGGGAGAGGCTCAACCCAGCCAGATGCTGCACGGAGGCAGAGGGGGGGGGGGGCATAGTACTGCTTACTCTTCACTGGTGCGTTGAGGTATGAGGATAAAAATAATAATGGGGTGGGGCCTAACTAGGCCTTTCATTTATGCTATTCACTGGTCCTGAGGGAGTGATCAAGAGGCGGAGCTCTATCACAAGTATGCTGCCATGTTGGCGTCAGGAAAGAACAATCGAAGACAGCTGCAGTTAGATCCTGGCAAAGGTTCAGAATGGAGGAAACCCAGTCTTTGTTAATGTCGATGGGTTCCAGACTTCAGGCAGTCATTGCCAGTAAAGGATTCTTAACACAATATTAAAAATGAACATTATATTTATGATCATACTCATTTGTCCAATTACATTTGAGCTCCTGAAAATGGGGGGGGGGGGGGGGGGCTGTGTATAAAAATGGTTGCAGTTCCTAAAATTTGTACTTATATTTATTTTCAACCCCTTGAACTAAAGCTGAAAGTCTGCACTTCAAATACATTTGGATTGTTTCATTTTAATTTTATTCTGGTGCCATACAAATGTATGAAAATTGTGTCTGTGTCCAAATATATAGGGACCTAACTGTATTTGCAATGTACAACACTTTATCCCATAGAAAGGGGTCGTAAAACACTTCCTGGGGTATTCTGCTGCAAAATAATGCTAGGATGTACACATTAGCTAAAGAAGAGCCCAGGGGAACCATTTAATTCACATTCTTATACCACTGAAGTCTTAAAAGAAGCTACATGTGTGCCCTAAGATAATGAGCAAAAACAACACAAACATGCTTTTGCATTACCCATAGGTAGGCAGGTGAAGTATTCACACACAGTGAGAGAAAGGGAAAACACATTAAGTTAGGGAACTGTAGACTCAAGGTGCAGGTAGAACATTTAGCCCCCCTTTTATAAAGCAGTAGCATTACCTTACTGGGGCCATACTACTGCTTAAAAAAACAAACAGGGATGTGCTTTACAAATGGACATCATGCTCAGTTTGCTTGGGAACTCTAAAAGAAGCTACTGTACTTCCCATATGTAGCCATGGTGGTAGCACTACTGACAAACAATCCGCCAAATCACCCCACTACGAGACTTCATGCATCCTTTCCAGAGACAATGAACAGTCATTTGCGAGCTTTGTTTTTGTTGTTTTGTTGGGGGGTACAACTTGGATAGGAATTGGGATATGGGATGCCCATAGAATTAATCATTGCCCTCATATTTACAGTTTCAGTATACTTTGACCATAGTTAGAGTCTGAAGATTGAATGTGCACACTTGACTAAGTAGAAATCTTGTCCTGCAGCTCCCTGCAGACTGTTACTCCCTCTGCATCTCCATGCAGACTATTGCTCCCTGAATCTCCATGCAGACTACTGTTACTAAGAGTTCTCCATCCATCACCGTGTGAGGGACATAAACATCACTTTTGACCGTGTAAAAGTAATGATCTTAGTTCTCTTCACCACCTGCCCAAACTTGCTTCTCCTTGCACATTTGGTTTCCTCCTGCACAACTTGTATTTACATTTAGGGTATAACACACCCTCTTCTAATGGGTATGAAGAACTCACTCTGAATAAGCCCCTCTACTGGCTCTGGTGACTCGCTGCTATTAGGCCTGAGGCCTACAGAACCTCTCCCCGGAGGCCTAGTAGGTTAAAGTCTTTCTTCTAGGAAATGGACTTCTGCTCCCAGCCAGTCCAACTTTCAAACCATGTGCCAGTCGGCCACACTGATTTGACACAACTCCCCACAGTCTCTTCTCTGATCCAGGACTCTTCACCATCCACCGTGTGCATGATAAAGACTCTGCTAGTGACCGTGTAGAAGCAGAGTTCCCTTACAGAATCCTTGGCACCTCCTCCAGCCATCCACTGTGGTAACACTCACAGACCTTCCAACCTTCCAGCCCTGAGTCCTTGATGAGGAACTTTCCCGGACCACAGATTCTTCTGTCCCTCTGCTCCAGGAGTTCCCTGCCACCGACAGTGTGGTGACAGAGACATTGCCAGTGACTGTGTAGAGGCAATGTTCCCTCACAGTTCTCCCTGGGCCTCCTCCTGCAATACCACACCCCCCCAGACAGGGGTGTGCTCCTGCAGCTGTCTAGCTCTCCATTCCTCACGTCACCCAGTCGACTACTCCTCCCCAGCAGCATGTGACCTTAGCATATATAGGATGCCCACCCCCTGCCAATGCCAGTTGGGGATTGGTCAGAGCTCCCACATGTGCTGCCTGCCACTCCAGCTCTAGGCCCAGTCTCCTCTTTCAGAACATTCTCCCTGGAAGCAGGGGAGACGTCTCAGAACCGGAGCCCAGGTGGTCACAACCACTGCTACTCTAACCACTCCCAGCCCCCTGATCAATCAGACAGGCCTAGCTTGCAGCATATGCCTGCCTAAATTTGCCTGTGCCGAACAAACCTAGTAAAACAACCCTTACTAGCACCTACCTTCTGGTAGAGGGTGCTACATGTATAAATGAATGAATAAATTCCATCACCTTATCCACACAGTCTTCTCTGCATCCCTGTATGTTTTTGGACTAGGCTAGTTCAGGTAAAGTAAACCTTTCCCGAGACAGACATAGAGGCTACCATTGTAGATTTCCTATTCTGCTAGTTGCATGGAAACCCTCTTCTTTTAATAATTTTAGGAACTAAGTAAAATATATGCAAATGAAGATTTCTGAATTTTCTCTAGCTTTTGTGATATGCGTAGTTATTCTAGGTCATTAACTCAGAAAGCTCAATTTCACACACAACCCTTGCCTTCTCCCATCAAATTGTAAAATATAAGTAACAGTGAGAGAATCAGCAACTTAGATTAACAGAATATTGCCCTATTCAGGAATCCATAAAATTCTGATTTATAGAGTGTATGATTTGGCGTGTTAAGACCAATAAAACAATCAAACACATATGATCTACATTTCAGTTAGTTCATTATTAAACAAAACAATAGATCTTAGATGCGCTCAAATGTACATTCTTACTGCCCATCTTGTCCAGTGCCAAACAGTGGTTACATCCTCTATCACTTCTTGCTGTGTGCTGGGTCAGGTAATCCAGTGGTACTGTCCCTGACAATCCCTTGCATTGACGTCACTTATCTTCTGGAATCTGAGAGAACTCTGCCACTAAACAGCCAATAGGTAGAGCTGTGGATAGCCAAAACTAAACCATGTCCCATGTAAAGTGAACAACAAATAAGACTCAGACTCGACACCGGAGTGTCACATGACCATCTTATTATGTAAGACATTTACAATTTATTTTTCATTCAAGCAATCAATTAGAGAAGGGGTGGGGGGAGGTCCATGTTTTGCCCAAAGTTTTCTTTTAAAAAAACAGCAAAATATTGTATTGGCTGCATGCATAGTATTTTAGCACTTTTACTAGGTTGCATTTTGAAAGGACAGACGACAGTCAGCTTTAATGAAAAACAACATTAGAGTACATTTATTTAAATAAAAAAGACAGCAAAATATTATAGTGACTGCACACAGTATTTAAGCACTTTCACTAGGTCTCATTTTGGAAAGGGCCAATACAAGGCAGCTTCTTATCAATAAATATACGTTACAGTGTGTTTTATTCACGGAAAAAGCCAGCAAAATATTGATTGCATAAACATTGTTAGAACGTTTACTTTGCTACAATTTCACAGAGCGCAAATATTTTGGATTGCCAGAACAGCAGAATGGGCGGTAAACTAGGAGTCACAGAGCAAGATTTATTCTGCAGAGAATATAAAAGTGGTTGTAAACCTTTACATATACCCAGTGAAGTGGCCTCAGGTGATAAACAGAGATCCTCCTACAAAAGTTTTACCCATCTATCTGCAGCCCTCTCTTCTCTATGTCCTTTAAAAGTACAAAATGTAAACAGTATCTCTTAGCACTGAAAAGCAGGGGCGGGAAACTGAAGCTCTGAGCCCTGATTGGACGTAAGGGACACACCCCCTTACACAGCACACAGGAACATAGTTGAGGCTGTCAATCACAGACTGTATGCTGTAGATCTCTCCCCATCACCTTTTTTCTCTTGGTGTCAGGAGATAGCAAAGAAACAAGGCAGCAAACAGAAATGACACTTAGTGCTCATGATTAAGACACACTATAGAGGGATATGCTTTTTTCATATTTCTGAGGTTTACAGCCCCAATTTAAAACTTTTGCCACTGAAGCTGGTATAAGTGGCAAGCAAAGAGAGGTGGAATTATCAAGTAAAGTTGCTGGTAATGGTAGTAGGAGGTGGTAATGATGTCAGGCCAGCAAGGATGGCAGAAGCTGGTAATGATGGCAGGCCAGTAGAGGTGAAAGTAGCTGGTAATTATGGCAGGCCAGCAGCAGTGGCCGCAGATGGTAATGGTGGCAAGCCATCAGAGGTGACAGGATCTAACATTCATGTCTGAGGTTTACAACCACTTTAAAACTTAATGGTGGCAGGCCAGTAGAAATGGAAGTAGCTGGTAATTATGCTAGGCCAGTAGAAGTGGAAGTAGCTGGTAATGGTGGCAGGCCAGCAGCAGTGGCAGCAGACTGTAATGGTGATGACTGGGGTGAAACTTACCACTTGAAGTCTGCCCCATATTCTCCTCACCGCCAGCACCCCTAATCCTCTGCCTAACAGAAATGGATGAAAAAAGCATAGGATTCTACTGGTCCTGCAAAAGAAGGAAGTCCTACTTTGTCTTTTGCTGCTGTGCTTGCAGTGCCTAGTCTGTTGCAGTGCGTGCTGCAGCAGGTACACTAGGAAGATCCTGTTGCTAATTTCCGCTTCATCGCATCTCATCATTCTGGTCATGTCTCTTACCTCTTCATATGGTGACAAAATGTTACATACGTTCTAAATCAGGAACCACTGTTTATATCACTACAATATCTTTATTATATACACTGTTTATTTACTTTATTAGGAATGTGAATTTTTTTTTTATGACTGGGAAGCATACTTTTTGACAACAATTTTTTTCCAGACTATCCTTAGAAGGTTGCCTACTCTGGGCTATACTGACGCTACACATATATTGATTATTTCTATCATTATCAAGATGAGCTGATATTTATATTTACAATTTTATCATGCTTTTACTTTGAGAGTAACATCATGCACTTTAGAACAGTCACACAATGGTGATGAGATTACCCAGTCACACTGAGGTTGATTCACTAAAACTAGAAAGTGCAAAATATGGTCTAGCTGTGCATGGTAGCTAATCAGCTTCTAAATTCAGTTTGTTCAATTAAGCTTTGAAAAAAATCCTGGAAGCTAATTGGTTTCTATGAAGAACTGCACCAATTTGTGCACTCTCCAGTTTTTGTAAATCAACCTCACTGGAACATGCCATAGAGTGACATGATGGTGGCCTTTATGGACATGCAGAAGAAACAGCATGACAAATTCATGCAAGGGGAGCTGCTGCATCATGAGCAAGAAAAGGAAATGTTCAGTAACTGAATGAAGGCATACATGAAGGTGGAGGGGTTTCAAAAATAGATGCAGAGTGAGGAATGTTATGAGTCAAACAGGATGTTCCAGCAAATGATGAGCATTTGTTTGATGTCTTCCAGCAGCACACACCCTCACATCCACAAGATCCTAATTACCCTCTTAATTTTTCCTACCCTGACCAAAAAGAGACACCACAAGCCTGTAGGCAGGGCCTCAGCTAAGGTACCCAACCTGGGAGAAAATCACACATAGTCTTATGTTGCCCTAATTATCTTGTATTAGTTGGTACAGGTTAACATTAAAGTGGAAAAGTGGAAACCCACACTCATTCTTTCTAAACTACTGCAATATTGGTTATCTAGGAGAATATACATGACTCCTGCATGTATACTTATCTGTCAAATGTTTCCCCTCTGTCTGCTATGAGACCCAAAAAACTGCAGATTTTGTGGGTGGGTCTGTTTTCCAGGGCTCAGTGGGTGGAGTCGTGATGTCAGCAGACTCCCCGCCCACCTCTACACTCCCCTTATCAACATGCATTTTCTCCTGTGTATTTCTTACACTGAACCTCTGCTATGACCACTAACATCCAGTCAAATCCCAGAAAACTCCCCACATGACTTCAGCATGCCAAATCATGCTGAGGTGTGGAACAGCCAATCCTTGCAGAGCAGCAGAAGAAAGGAGTGGGAGGGAAGTAAAAAATAATGCATGTCTCTTAGGCTAGTGCAGGAGATCACCTGTCACTAACAGCAAGGGGGAGGATTTGACAAAGTTTTTCTCTGTTTGTCAAGATTTATCTCACTGAACAATAAAAAAGGATTGCTCAGAGCTGGATTAACTCTTTGTGGCAAGACTGGGCTCAAATGATAGGAAATTGTATGCTCTACATTATGACATCAAAAAAAAAATTTCGGGTTTACATCCACTTTAATAAACATAAACAGTTCAATGGGAACTGGTATAGGACAATTCAATAATTGTATTCTCACAATGTTATCAGGCTGTGGATTGTATTACTATAGACCAGGGGTCTTCAAACTACGGCCCTCCAGTTGTTCAGGAACTACAATTCCATCATGCCTAGTCATGTCTGTGAATGTCAGAGTTTTGCAATGCCTCATGGGATGTGTAGTTCTGCAACAGCTGGAGAGCCGTACTTTGAGGATCCCTGCTATAGACGGCTTCCACTGGAGGGGTAGCGGTTTGTGATGCACCAAGGCAGCACTGTATTTGCTGAGGAAACCTCACGCTTCTACTCCGGTTACTGGGTAGTACCCATACTGCAGGAGTTGTTCCTGTTCTGATCCTTCTTGTCAGTAACTTTTCCATGTGCTATTCTCTTTCCTAACCAGGTTTCTGTCATTTGCCATTTACTCAAGTCACAACCAAATGATGCAAGTCAACCTATTTATAAAGTCTCTCGTCAAGATGGCTGCCTACAATCTCGAGGGATTTCAGTGTCCAGTCACACAACTGTCTTCTCTGAGTAGACTGATGGAGTCTTTAAGGGGACTATTCCCTTAGCATGTGCCTCTCCCCTTGTAACCACAGCACAATGCCATCTACTGGTTGGAAGAATGCCTGCACCTTGAATGAATGCAGTCCTCGACATAGCAATAAATCACACATGATTCCCATAAGAGGGCTCTCTTCAGCAAATGGTTCAGAGGCTCCAGGTATGAGTGATCGCAGTTCATGCACACATTTCTCAACTTCAAACAGGGTATCCTCACTTTGGCCCCCAGGAGTCTCCACAGTCTACAAGACTGGAAATTCTGTATCCTCTGAGCTCAGTGGTTGAGTCACTATGGGAAGTATATACCACTCCAGAGGGGCCTCTAGGACTGGGGGGCAAGTCTCTCATTCCCTACCTTTAAAAAGTCTGCAGAAGGCAGAGAAGACACAAGCTTGCAACAAGTTTTGATGCAACCAGTTCTAGATAAAACTTTATAAACCGGTGAATTTCGGAAAGGCTGTTTTCCAACATGATAGGGACAAGGATCCAGCTTCTTGCTTCACTCATATTTGGAATTTTGAATGGTTAACCTCATCATCTCAGGGGTTGCATGAAAAATGCAACCTCATCCGAAAAACTGTGGCGTTGTTCCAACACTGCTTGCTTAGCCCTTTACAAATGTCTCCAGTGCTCTTCATTCATTTGTTGGCTAGAGGAAACAGGCTCATGTGTCTCTAACAGAAAGTCCACAGGCATTTATCCACCCTGTCCAAACATCAAGAAGAAAGGTGTATATCCTGTAGCTTTATGCTTTACCGCTCACAGTTTGGCAGTTTCCGGTAAGCCAGCGGGTTATTGTCAGTATAAATGTCCACATGCCCTCCTATCAAATATTTAGCAAAATTCTCTGTTCCAGACCAGTGCCAACAATTCCAGCTTGAAGGAGCTGTAATTATGTGGGTTATATTCTGTTGGTTACCAACTAGGACTGGCATAAACAATAACATGCTCAACTCCATCCTGTTCTTGGGAAAGCACAGCCCCAAAACTACCATCAGTGTAAACATGGAAGGGTTTTGTATAGTCAGCATATGCCAGAAGGAGAGCAGTGGATAACAGTTCCTTGGGGTTTTCAAAAGCTTCCCCTCGAGCAACTTGACACATAGACTGGATGGAAGACATTTTGCCTTGAGTGGACTGTCCATGTAACAACTGCGTAAGAGGCGCTGGCACTGCAATCTGAGCAAACTTGGGGATGGAATGTTGTTAATATCCTACAAGCCAGGAAAGACTGCAGTTCTTTCACTGTTTTTGGGACCAGTCAATCCTACACTGCCTGGATCTTAGCCAAATCAGTGGTCACCGCTCCAGGCCTCCACAACATGGCCCATGGTGCTGGGTTTAAACTTAGGCCCATACTGTATCAACCGTGTGAAGACCTGGTCAAGGTGTCAGATATGGTCTTCAAAGGTTTTGGAAAAGATAATAATATCATCCAAATAAATGAGTAATGTCCCATAGTTATGATCCCCCAAACATCATTCCATGAGTTTCTGGAAAGTACTAGGAGCATTAGCTAGGCCAAAGGGCATTCAATTCAACTTTTATAGCACAAGAGGAATGATGAAAGCTGTTTTTGCCCAATCCTCCTCCTTTACAGACTAATAGCTAGCTAAGTCCAATGTCAAAAAGTGGCATGCTTGGCATCAGAAACTCTGCCACCCATGGCAATGGATAGGCATCCTGATAGGTGCATGCGTTTAGCTTGTGGTAATCTACACAGAGGTATAGGTTCCCATCCACATATTACATAGTAAATCCTTATGTCACAGTCAGGTGTCAGATTTGGAGACCAGTAGCTATAGCAGTGGAGAGGCTCCCACTGACCAGCTGGTTAAGTGTAGGTCTTCCTGGCAGATGACACATGCTCATCTGAGGTGTGGGATCTATGTACTAACCGGTGTTCATCAGAGGTCCTGATGGTGGAGATGGGTTTTGCTGTGTGTTAGTACCAGGTCATGGTCCTTATGATTGCCCCACTAGGAGGTGAGCAAGCCAAGGTCTAGTAGCAAATATAGCAGGTAGGGATAAAGCTGAAGTGTAGTCAGTAAACAAGCCAAAGGTCGGTAACAAGTGGTTGCAGGTTAAGATCAAGCAGAAGTGTAGTCGAGGAACAAGCCAAAGGTCGGTAATGAGTGGTAGCGAACATATGGATGGCAGAAGGAGTGACAAGAGTGGGATATTGGCTGGAGAGAGCACAATAATCTGGCAAACAGGAAATACAGAGACATGGCTTAAATCAGAAAGTTCAAGGGAGGTGCAAAAAGTTCAAGGTTCATGAGAAGCAAGACATAAGGCAAGGTTGTCTAAGCAATCAGACAGGGAGCTGTCCAGCATCTCTGGTGGCTCAGTGAGAAGAGTTGAGCTGGCAACTGTATAGGAGTGGTTCCTAGACTGATCACTTGAACAAGCACCTTGCCACAATGCACCTTGGACAGGATTCTGGCTATTTACCTTTCACTTCAAGATCCCGTCTGGGTCCCACCATAGTAGTGGGTCCCTGCAGTTCTTTTCTTGCCCCCACCAGAAGCGGACAGACCATTTCTTACCATGGTAGTAGCTGTAGTCTGTGTTGAGGTGGTAACTACTATCCACACCTTCTATGCCTAAAGTCTGCCCTTCCAGCCTGCATCTACCATCAAACCTACCTTGATTGGCCCTTTCAATTTACCCACGCTATCACAACTTTTAATAGGTTCTTCATTGGCATACACTCAATTTTGTATAATCATTTCTTTTTATTATTGTAAATTTATATTTTAAGGTTTTTTTTTGTAAGTACAATGCAGATTTTTTTTTAGAAGGCATTGTAAATGTATTGTCTGTTATTCCTATTATGACTTGAATAGTTATGTGGCCTACAGAATTTCAGTAGGTTTGTATGAACAGAAGGTTAATTCTTTTTTTTATTGTTAGAAAATAGTTATGAAAAACTATTGCATAAGTCCTGCTGTTTTTTTACTTTACACAGCATTGTTTTCCCATTATTGCCTTGACATAGTCATGATTATGTGTTTATTTCACTGTACCACTGAAGTGGTTGTGATTTGTAAAGTACTGACATTTTACTATTGGAAGTACTTGACTGTGTTGTGACCATTGCCTTATGTTTTATAAAAACACAATAGGGCAAACGCCGTTCCTGGAATAAACCATATACATTTATTGCCAGCATCATCCAAATGTATAATGTTCAGATTATCAAAAAAATATTTGGAAATTGAGATTAGAAACAATTTACACATGCTGAACAGGTAAAGCAATATTCGTAGCTGGTTATTATGCCATGTATAATGTAATATCGTTACACAGTAACAATTTTGGATATATTATTGCAGTGGCGGCTGGTGCTCAAAATTTTTGGGGGGGCGCAAACAAACAGCCTCACTGTGCCATCAAACGCTGCCACTGTGCCCATTAAATGCTGCCACTGTGCCCATCAAACGCTGCCACTGTGCCCATCAAACGCTGTCACTGTGCCCATCAAACGCTGCCACTGTGCCCATCAAACGCTGCCACTGTGCCCCTCAAACGCTGCCACTGTGCCCTTCAAGTGCTGCCAGAGTGCCCCTTCAAGTGCTGCCAGAGTGCCCCTCAAGTGCTGCCAGAGTGCCCCTTCAAGTGCTGCCAGAGTGCCCCTCCAAGTGCTGCCAGAGTGCCCCTTTAAGTGCTGCCAGAGTGCCCCTTTAAGTGCTGCCAGAGTGCCCCTTTAAGTGCTGCCAGAGTGCCCCTCCAAGTGCTGCCAGAGTGCCCCTCCAAGTGCTGCCAGAGTGCCCCTCTAAGTGCTGCCAGAGTGCCCCTTTAAGTGCTGCCAGAGTGCCCCTTTAAGTGCTGCCAGAGTGCTCCTCAAGTGCTGCCAGAGTGCCCCTTTAAGTGCTGCCAGAGTGCCCCTTTAAGTGCTGCCAGAGTGCCCCTCCAAGTGCTGCCAGAGTGCCCCTCAAGTGCTGCCAGAGTGCCCCTTTAAGTGCTGCCAGAGTGCCCCTTTAAGTGCTGCCAGAGTGCCCCTTTAAGTGCTGCCAGAGTGCCCCTCAAGTGCTGCCAGAGTGCCCCTTTAAGTGCCCCTCCAAGTGCTGCCACTGTGCCCCCTGCCTGCCCTCTGCACTTACCTTGTCTCGATGTGCAGCTGGTGACGGCGTCAGGCGACGAGCGTTGTCTCATCGTCCGATGTCTTCTCCCGCGCTCCTCCTGTCTTCTGCTATCGTCCGTCCGAGGTCTTCTTCTCCCACGCCTGTCTTTTGCTATGATTGGACGCCTAGCGTCCAATCACAGCACCTGTGACTTCAGCCAATCAGGTTACAGGTAACAGACCTGGCAACCTGATTGGCTGAGAGGCGGGTCTGTGTTAGGGAAGCGATGTATTCGCTTCTCTAACACAATACTGTGTAATCAGCGAACGCACAGCCGTGCGCCCGCTGTTTACACTTATGGAAGCCTATTAGAGCACACCGCTCTAATAGGGTCCCCTATTAGAGCTTACAGCTCTAATAGGGGCGCTTCCAGGAACACCCCCCCCACTGTAATTCAGATGCCCGGCGCCCGATCAGGGGCCGGACACCTGAATAGGGGGCGGCAGCGGTGACAATAGATAGATTCATGCAATGCATGAATCTATCTATTGGTGATAGAGCGGTGCATACTGCACTGTGCCCGGCGCCCTTTTTTAAATGGACATGTTTAAATAATTTTTTATTTTTTTTTTGAACTTTTTTTTTTAATTTTTTTATTTATTTTTTTAACTGCAAGGAGGGGGGGGGGGGGGGCGGCGCCCGGGCACCCCCTATGGACGGGCCGCCACTGTATTATTGGAACACATATTTTTATACTTACATATTACTACTGTAGAGGTTGCATTCTGTAAAGTACTTTTTAAGTAGACAAAACAAATATATTGTGACCATTAACATATGTTTGTGTGTTATAAACCAATACTGTTGCATGGAATAAACAATATTGCCAGGATTGTCCAAAAATATAAAGATCAACTATTAGAAAAAAAAAAAACAATATAGATTATAAATGATGTATGCTACATTGGAAACAGCCAGTTTCACTAAACTAATCCATACATGACACATAAGCATGAGTGTGTCCAGGGCTGTCTTTAATATGGTTTGGGCCCTGGGTAAACATTTTTTTTGCCCCCCCCCCCCCCCCCAATGCAATTTTGCTCTTCACCACAACATCTCAAAAAACAGACACACACAGAATTATATAAAAAAAAAAATTTGCAGACCCCCTTCAAAGCAGTCCCACGGTGTCCTCAGTTCCCTTTCATGTCACAGCACTCCATTGCATTGTAGACATTTCCACATTATAGTGCCCATTTACATATCACAGTGCCCCCATTACATTAGAGTCCCCTTCATGTGTTAGTGCCCCTTTACACATCACAGCACCCCAATTACATTGCAGCCATTGTCACATCGCACATTCACATGTATGTGTTTTGGCGGCCTACATTTGTGCAGGCACAGCAGCCCATTCATTTGAATGGGCTGCCATGCCTGCATTTCCTGCGGAAAAAAAGGTGCATGCAGCATTTAAAAAATGTAGTGGCCTTGAAATCCATTCTACTTTTGCACCATGCGACTTACCTGCAAATGAATGGGCTTGCTTTGCCTGCGCAAATGTGGGCCGCCAAAACACATACATATGAACCAACCAGGCCCAAAATAAGCCCATCAAGCAATTAAATACAGACAGTAATGCCATGTGCTGTAAATTATGCTGTGTGCTCTGTAATAAGAAATACAACCACAGCCTCACTCAGCCTGGATGGCAGGTCAGCGTTTTTAAACTCTCTCTACTATTTTACACATGGCATGGGGAAGCAGGAGCCAGGGGAGGAGAAAGAAGACCTACCTTGTGCTGGCAAGCTAAGCTCCGATCAATTCTCCACACTGCTAGTGTCACTTGACCAGGCACCAGGCAGCACTCCACTCCCCGCCGCGGTCTGACTCCTCCTACCGAGGCCTCCGCTCCTCCGATCAGGTACAGGCAGGCAGCATTATTGACTGTGCACGCATAGCAAGGGGCGGGGCCAGAGCATCAGTGGAGCTCAAGGCCCCACCCACTCAAGGCCAGATCCTCGATCGGGAAAATGCAGCACTGCCACTGCTGCACTGTGCACGCTGATGACAGTGACAGACTGTCTGTCTGTGTGTGGGGATTTTCAGCGCCGATGTGCTGATTTGCGAGCTTAACGGGCAGCTCTGCTTTGGGCCCCAAACAGTGACAGGGCCCTGGGCAGCTGCCCCGTTTGCCCTGCGGTTAAGATGGCCGAGTGTGTCTATATACTGTTTATACTGTGTACATACATATACTGTATTTTACAAATACAAATATCAGTATTCTTAGATATTACCACTCACAGAGTAGATCACAGAGTAGAAAACTTTACAGTAGAAGTAGTCTGCAGGGCTGACTAGTGGGCCTAAAGTCCCAATAGGTGTCAAATCTATAGCCCCTTCACATTGCAGAAACCTTGAATAACAACCTTAATTTCCAGTTCAGAGGGTGTTCTGATGTAGCGGGAAAGCAAAGTTATCACAGACACAGAGGCAACATGATTGGCTATTATGATTTACAGCAAATATATGGGAGATCGTTCTGAACTTCACATTTGTGGCCAGTCTCCAGGACCAGAGTTGATCCACAGGCACTGGTTTCCTGAATCTGGTTGTATCTCTTTGGAGATATAGCTGCAGGATATTGTACAAAAAATGTGGTCTTTCTCATTCTAAAGTTTATTTTCAATTCATCTTCTGCCTCCCCACCACACATCACATTGATTTAGAATGCTTTTGAAACAGGGTGGAGAAGTAATGTTAGCGCAGACTATTACTTTTCAGCATTATGAAAAAGATTCTGCCTAGGTTACTGTCAAACAAAAAATACCTAATAGTACTACTTATTATTATTATAATTATTAATTATGTAGCACAAAACAGTACTTTCCAGTACATGAATATAGCACAGGTTAGCTCTGTATAACAGACCTACATTATCTCTCCCTGCAAACACTGACAAAAAGCTGCTGGGAACCCAGATGTTCAAGACCAGGATGTACATGATTGGTAAAAACCGAAAAAAAACGTCAGAGTTTTTTCCGACGAGAATACCGATTGTGTGTACGCGGCATAAGAAGGAGGAAATTTTGAGGTGACAGAATGGTGCTGGGCTCAGTTAACTGGGAGGATTCAGGGAACATCCGGGAGAGTGCATCCGCTTTGCCATTTTTGGACCCGGGACGGTAAGAAATGTGGAAGCTGAACCTAGAAAAAAAAGTGCCCAACGGGCTTGTCGCGGTCTTAAGCGCTTGGCTGTTCTGAGGTATTCTAGGTTCTTGTGGTCCGTAAAAATTGTAATAGGATGGGTTGCGCCCTCTAAGGCGAACTTAATGGCCAATAGCTCTCGATCCCCCACATCATAGTTCTTTTCGGGAGGACTTAACTTTTGGGATGCAAAAGCTACTGGATGCAAAAGGGCTTTGGGGCCCCGTCTCTGAGAAAGAATGGCTCCAGTGGCGGTTTCAGAAGCGTCAACTTCTAACACGAATGGCAAAAGCGGGTCTGGATGCTGTAGAATGGGTGCTGAGGTGAACAAAGATTTCAGTTTAGTGAAGGCTTCCTGAGCTTCTTGGGACCACTGGAAGCGACCATGTTGCCGGGTTAACTGCGTAATCGGAGAAACAATGGATGAGAAGCCAATGATGAATCTTTGATAGAAGTTAGCAAAGCCTATAAATCTTTGCACAGCTTTTTTATCCCCTGGAGCGGGCCATTCAAGAATTTGGGGGTCCATGGCGATCCCCTCAGTGGAAATGACGAATCCAAGAAATTGGACAACAGTCTTCTCAAATTCGCATTTCTCTGCCTTAAGGTATAGTCTATGTTTCCTAAGAATGGTAAGGACCTTTCTTACATGGTCTCGGTGTAGTTCGATGGTGGCAGAGAAAATGAGAATGTCGTCCAAGTAGACAACTACAAAGTCGTCAAGGTAGTCTCTGAAAATATCATTCACCAGGTGTTGAAAGGTGGCCGGGGCGTTGCACAGGCCGAAGGGCATCACTAAATACTCAAAGTGTCCAAACCTGGACCGGAAGGCTGTTTTCCATTCGTCATTGGCACGAATCCGGACAAGGTTATAGGCACCTCGTAGGTCAAGTTTGGAAAAGATCTTGGCAGTCCGGAAGTGCTGAAATAGTTTTGGGATGAGCGGGAGCGGGTATCGGTTTTTGATAGTTATTTTATTGAGTTCTCTATAATCAATGCAGGGTCTGAGGGAGCCATCTTTTTTCCCAACAAAGAAAATACCCGCCCCGGCTGGAGATGAAGAGGGGCGAATGAAGCCTTTTTCCAGGTTTTCATCGATATAGGCTTCGAGAGCCTTTAGTTCAGTCTCGAATAGAGGGAATATGCGCCCAAAAGGAATTTCAGACCCTGGTAACAGTTCGATGGGGCAGTCGTAGGACCCCTTGATCACCACTAGTGCTAACCCCTTCCTTGCCAGTGCCATTTATACAGTAATCATTCATTTTTATAGCACTGAACACTGTATAAATGTCAGTGGTCCCAAAAAGTGTCAAAAGTGTCCGATCTGTCTGCCGCAATGTTGCAGTCCTTCTAAAATCACTGATCACCGCCATTACTAGTAAAAAAAAACGTAATAATAAAAAATGCCATAAATCTATCCCCTATTTCATAGACTCTATAGCGTATGTGCAAACCAATTGATATACACTTATTATGATTTTTTTTTACCACAAATATGTAGAAGAATACATATTGGTCTAAACTGATGAAGAATTGTTTTTTATTTTTTTTTATTATAGCAAAAAGTAAAAAATATTGTTTTTTTTTTTTCAAAATGTTGGTCTTTTTTTGTTTAAAGTGCAGAGATGATCAAATACCCCCAAAAGAAATCTCTATTTATGGGAAGAAAAGGACGTAAATTTTGCATGGGTACAGTGTTGAACGACCGCGCAATTGTCAGTTAAAGCACACAGTGCCAAATCGCACAAAATGGCCTTGTCATTAAGGGGGAAAGTCTTCCGGTTCTTAAGTGGTTAAGCTTTGACAATACAACCTGGAAGCTGATTGGTTACTGTACACAAGCTGCTCAAGACACCAGTTTACTAAATCTCTCCTATTGTGTTTATTTGAACAAACAATTGAAAGCATCATTAATACACAATACATGTTTTAAAAAGACTAATGCTGCGTACACATGAGCGAATTTTCCGTCTGAAAAATCTTGGATGTTTTTTCCGCCGGAATTCCGCTCAAGCAAATTGTTTCCGAGCATGTGTAGGAATTTTGCATGTTGGAATTTGTACAGACGATTGGAATTTCCGATCGGAACTGTTTCCGACCGAAAAATTGAGAACCTGCCCTCAATCTTTTGCTGGCTGGAATTCCGCCAGCAAAAGTCCGATGGAGCATACACACGGTCGCATTTTCCGTCCAAAAGCTCTCATTGGACTTTTGCTGGAGGAATTTCCAATCGTGTGTACGTGGCATTACAGTTTATAGAGAAATTAAAATTTAAATTGAAATGAGCAAACTCCAAGTAACTTAAAAAAATGGGAGTGGTACAAGTAAAGCAATGTGAACCAATAATTAGTACTGTTTATCTTTATTAATATCCTTTTTTTGATCATAGAAATATTTGTACAGTATTCATCCACACCTATGCCTATTGCCCATCAAGCATTTTCTTTTATTTCAATGTAAAATAATGCAACAATAGGTATTCATCACAGTCAACGTATAATGGGGATGCTGTATGTATTCTCAACCATGTTTTAAATCCACGTTTTAAACAAACTTTGTCAATTAAAAAAAAAAAGGAAAAATAAACACCTGGGTAAACTAGCTCTGATGGAAGCAACTCTTACCTTGTGCCACAATACTATTTATAAGTCAGTGATTCCAAATTTATCTTCACTGCCCTGGATATAGTATTGGAAATGTGGCATTATTATTGTGGAATCTTTTTTGAAGCGCCTCATCCACTTACATACAGGAGCTATAATATCTAAATATCATATTGGTAACAGTAAAGGCTGAATATACAATGTGCAGAAGCTCTGAAGGGGTTTTACTTAATGTGACTCTTATAATAACTTGTTAGCACAAGTCTTTCTACAGCTTTTGGCTAATCCATTTTTTGGGGTGGAGGAGGGGGCATTCGCCTCCATCACGAGTCTGTGTGATCCTGTACCATTTAAATTTATATAACAAATGTGCCTTTTACTTAAAATGTAAAAGGAAAAATGGTGAACAAAATGTTAGAACACCTAAACATCTAAAAAGTATAAAAACATAAGCAATAATTCTACTGATCTGCATGCAACTAGTAATTATTAGTTTTACGTTGACTATAATTCACCCACATATGTATTAAAGTCTTCAATGCGTACGATTAGGAATGCTGACCGGCTTACACAAAAGCTTTGAGGTGGATTTACATTCATCGACATAGGGACAGCCCACCCTGGTGGCCTAACAATAATTGACAGGAAACTTTTTTATAGCACACTGTTTGCTTTGCAGTTCCCAAAAGGCTAAACTAAACTAAAACTGCTTCATCAATATCCTAATCATTGTTTTTTGTTTGCAGCAATAAACAATTGAAATTAAATAATTAAGCTGAAAAAGACTTTTGTAAAGAAGAATTCTTAGAAACTGATTTTTCCAGAATTTTCCTTGCATAAATATTACACAAATATTGCACTTTACTAAAAAAAAATAAAAAAAATAATGATATTGCAGTATATACTGTATATTCAATAAATATATATATAACATGCACTTACATAATGTGTACTTGTACTTGCATAATCATCACAATCTATATTTTAGCAATGTGAAGTTTTTAATGTAAAATGGTAAAAGTGTAATTGTGTCACATAACTCTTTTAAAAATTCCATACAAATAAAAGCATTAATATAGGAAGACCACCCAAAGATAATATCAAGCAAGAAACATTACAGAAAATTTTCCAATAACAAAAAAAATAAAAATGAGTTATCATTGTAACATTTATCAAAATGTAGTTTTGGATATTTATTCATATTTGCTTGATTGTGTTTATTCAACAGATTTGTAGTGATATGCCCTGTACACACGGTTGGAAATTCCAACGGAAAAAGTCAGATCGGATTATGTTGTCAGAAAATCCGATCGCGTGTGGGCTCTAGCGGACTTTTTCCGTCTGAATTTCCGACGGAAAAGTTTGAGAGCAGGACCCAAAATTTTCCGACAACAAAATCCAATCAGACTTTTTCGATCGTGTGTAGAGAATTCCGATGCACAAAGTGCCACGCATGCTCAAAATAAATTCGGGGACGAAAGCTATTGGCTACTGGCTTCTTCGTAGTCCCGTCGTATGGTTTGTACGTCACCTCGTTCGGAACGATCGGATTTTCCGACAACTTTGTGCGACCGTGTGTATGCAAGACAAGTTTCGGCCAAAATCCGTCAGAAATTTTTTTTCTGACGGAGTTTGTGGTCGGAATGTCCGACCGTGTGTATGGGGCAATAGTCTGTGGCAAAGTAGGCATTATTTATTACTCAGCAACTGCTGAGATTTGACAGGCTAATTCATTAAACGTGGGGAATAAATAAGAGAAACAGTAAAGTTGCTGCCTATAGCAACCCATTAGAATTTTTAATGAATGCTGAAATGTGATTGGCTGCAATGGCTTCCCCCCATCACTCAAATAGAGTGAGTATGTTGGGTTCAACTAGTCTGGAGAACAGCAGAACTTTTTAACAGACTAATATAAATATGGCATTACAATATATGCACAAACAATATTTTCATCAGTGCCCATCGGTGCAGCCTTATCAGTGCCGCCTTATTAGAGCCCATCAGCACAGCCTCATCAGTGCCAATCAGTAAGGCCCCTTTCACACTGGGGCGTTTTTCATGCGGTGCAGCGCTAAAAATAGCGCCTGTTCACCGCATGAAAAAATCCTGCCCCTTTAACTCCAGTGTGAAAGCCGGCGGGCTTTCACACTGGAGCGGTGCGCTAGCAGGATGAAAAAAAAAGTCCTGCTAGCAGCATCTTTGGAGCGGGATAGGAGCGGTGTGTTCACCGCTCCTATACCGCTCCTTCCCATTGAAAAGAATGGGAGACCGCGGTAAAACCGCGGCAATACCGCCGCAAAGCGCCGCTACGGCGGCGCTCTGCGGGGGGTGTTTAACCCTTTTTCGGCCGCTCGCGGGGGGTAAAACCGCACCGCGAGCGGCCGAAAAACCGCGGTAAAAACGACGGTAAAGCAGCGCTAAATATAGCGCTGCTTTACCGTCACCGCGGCTCAGTGTGAAAGGGGCCTAAAGAAGAAAAATTACTTATTTGCAACATTTTGGACAGGAAATACGTAAAATGTTTTTTTTTTGTTTCTTTGTTTAGCAAAAAATTTAAAATCAAGTGGTGATTAAATACCACCAAAAGAAAGCTCTATCTGTCTCAAAAACATTTTTAAATTTAATTTGGGTACAGTGTTGCATGACTGCACAATTTCCATTCAAAGTGTTACAGCGCTGAAAACTGAAAATTGGCCTGGGCAGGAAGGGTTGAAGTGGTTAAATATTGGTTACATGGAAGTGTATCTGAAGCCATTTTATTTTAGTTTTGCATAGAGTGGTGAGGGGGTTAGAACCCCTGTCAGGTTGTTGATGATGGCTCTGTCCCCGATTGGGTGTTATACTCTCTCTGTTTGCCTGGTGACCATTGGCATTGCGACCAAAATTGAATAATCCAAAATTATGAGCGTCACCAGAACAGAAATAGAAGGTAAATCTTCTAATGGAAACACATATCTTCTAATGACGTACATTACCGTAGACCAGAAGAAGGCAGAATACAGGGGTCACCCTAGCAACAAGCCACAAACAGTAAACAAATAAAAAATTGCCAAATGTTGCAGGAATGTACTGATTGAGATAAAGATTAAATTATGGGTGGAACTCCGCTTTAAGAATGGTGCATTTATTTATGTAAAATGGTGGAAATACTGCGCCAAACCTCAGATATAAGCAGCCAACACAACAATCAGACTGGTTGTAATATGGTATGTAAAATAAATGTGTAGCGCTGGTATATAAATCACAGAAGCCTAACCAGAATGGAAATCTGGCGGCAGATTGTGCTATATATACAATAATATAACACTCAAAAGCAAGAGTGTATATAAAAAATGCAACAAAAACAAATGAATGTGAAAATCCAGAAGCGACTATATAAGCGATTAAGAAATCAAATATAATCACATAAACTTATATATAAGTGAAAAAATTTAGTATAACCAAAATATACAAATATACAAATTTCTTACACCAAGGGAAAAGTGCATATCGATAAAGTGCAAACACAAGCGATTAGATAATCGCACAAAATCGCATAAACGACTATATATATGTAAAAAGTGAAATGGATATTCCGTTATTAACACATAATGGGAGTATACACTATATGTAATTCTAAATAAAAAAAAAAAAAGCTTCTACATTAAATAGAAACCGCATAAGCAGGGGCGTTGCTAGGTCTGCAAAAGATCTGGGGCTAGAGCCCATAGCAGCGGTCACCAACCTGAGGGGGGCACGCCGGTGGTAAGCAATTTTTTGTGGGCAAAAGAAGGCTAGTGATGGCATTTCAATCATCATGGGGTTGATATGGTGTCAGGGTGATCGAAGCGGATTGTTTCTATTGTTATATTGTAATATATAATGAAGTGGTTCAAATCACCATAATGCAGAATCAGTGGGAGCCCTGGGCGTGTCGCTTGCCACATCACCTGCCACCATTTGCAGATTGTCACTTGCCACCATTTGCAGATTGTCACTTGCCACCATTTGCAGATTGTCTCTTGCCACGTCACTTGCCACCACTTGCAGATTGTCACTTGCCACATCACTTGCCACCATTTGCATATTGTCACTTGCCACGTCACCTGCCACCATTAGCAGATTGTCACTTGCCACCATTAGCAGATTGTCACTCGCCACATCACCTGCCACAATTAGCAGATTGTCACTTGCCACGTCACCTGCCACCATTTGCAGATTGTCACTTGCCACATCACTTGCCAGTTGCCACTATTTGCAGATTGTCACTTGCCATCATTTGCAGATTGTCACTTTCCACATCACTTGCCACCATTAGCAGATTGTCACTTGCTATGTCATTTGCCACCATTTGCAGATTGTCACTTGCTATGTCACCTGCCACCATTTGCAGATTGTCACTTGCCACATCACTTGCCACCAATAGCAGATTGTCCCTTGCCCCGTCACTTGCCACCATTTGCAGATTGTCACTTGCATGCCAGCCAGTGCCACCAAATGTGCATTCTCGCTGCATTGGTGGCAGGCTGGCAGCACTGGCCCATTTAGTGAGGGCAGGAGAGCGGAGATGCGGGGGCGGGCAGTGAGAGATGATGTAATCTCTCTGCTCCCTGCTGCACCTCTGACATTAAAAAGGTCCGCGCTGTGAGGGCGGAAGAGCGCTGATGTGTGGCAGATCGGTGTCCTCCCTGTAATGGGACAAGAAGTCTAGGCAGAAGTGAGAACTCCCAGGCCATAGCTGTTGAGTCAGCTGTCTGTCCCCTCCCCCGTGCTCCTTCTGGTCCCTCCCATGCTCCTCTGTTCCCCCCATGCTCCTCTGGTCCTCCCCCTGCTTTTCTGTTCCCCCACATTCTTATGTGTTCCTCTCCCGCTCGTCTGTTCCCCCCATGCTCATCTGATCCCCCCCATGCTCCTCTGTACCCTTGTGTTTCTCTGTTCCCCCCTGCTTCTCTGTTCCCCCACATGCTTCTGCATTCCTCTCCTGATCTTCTGGTCCCCCTTGCTCCTGTGGCCCCCCTGTGCTCCTCTGGTCCCCCTGTGCTCTTCTGGTCCCCGCGTGCTCCTCTGGCCCCCTGTGCTTCTCTGGTCCCCCCCACGCTCCTCTATCCCCCCATGCTCCTCTGGTCCCCCCGTGCTGCTCTGGTCCCCCATGTGCTCCGCTGGTCCCCAGCATGCTGCGCTGGTCCCCCGCGTGCTGCTCTGTTCCCCCGCATGCTGCGCTGGTCCCCTGCGTGCTGCTCTGGTCCCCCGCGTGCTGCTCTGGTCCCCGCATGCTGCTCTGGTCCCCCACGTGCTGCGCTGGTCCCCCGCATGCTGCTCTGGTCCCCCGCATGCTGCGTGCTGCTCTGGTCCCCCACGTACTGCGCTGGTCCCCCGCATGCTCCTCTGGTCCCCCGCGTGCTGCGCTTGTCCCCCGCGTACTGCTCTGGTACCCCGCGTGCTGCTATTGTTCCCCGCGTGCTGCGCTTGTCCCCCGCTTGCTGCTCTGGTCCTCTGCATGCTGCGCTGGTCCCCCATGTGCTGTGTGCTGCGCTGGTCCCCCGCATGCTGTCCCACATGTGCTCTGCTGGTCCCCCCCCACTGCTCTGGTCCCCATGCTCCTCTATCAACCCCAGCTTCTCAGTGTGCACTCCTAAGGATCATGTCTGTATGCATAACTAAGCAGTGAGAAGAGGTGAGCGCTGCGGGGGGCAGAGGAGGGGGTGGCGGTCTGCTGTCACCAAAACTGGCCCACTGAGCCATCGGTAGTCCCGATGGCCAGTACATGCCTGCTCTTCTCTTCTCCACCTCCAATGCCACCTGCCGCAGCCGCGACCTGCCCGCTCGTCTCTTCTCCACACCTGCTGAGACTCGGGCTATGGACTCCACATTCGGGGCTCCATCCTTGATAGCCACCCCCTGGCGACACCTATGCGCATAAGTGTATTCTCAGATGTGACATAAAAATACAATTACAGAAAGTGCATATAGTTCAAGGTGTAACGTTGCAGGTAATTGGATCAATAATATAAGTGTACCACATATAAGTAGAACCACATATAAAAGTCCATATTATGATACAATGATATTCATGCCAACTGGTATAAGGCGGCGATGTATTTTCTAAAATTCTGTGTTAAATTCCCACACAATCAGTGATTGAAGTAACACCCGGGGTAGTGCCTCCACCTTCTGAGAATAGGGGGGATGGGGTACTCTTACCCAAAATGGTGGACTCACAGGTCGGTAGTGGTGAGTCAGTCGAGCATGTGCCAGAATATGGTAAGTGTGGATGAGGTCCAAAGGGCAAGATGTTCAAATTTCTCCTTTGTTGGTCAGTGAAAGACACAGAACACAACTCACCACAGGGGTACACCGGACAAGGATCAGATTCAAAGGAAAAAATACTTAATCTTCTTCTTCATCAATCAATCGACGGTGTTGGAAACACAGATCATCAACCGCAATCCTCCAAAATAGTGGCAATGGTTTCAGAAAAAGAAAAAAAAGAAAGTACCTCCACATAGTTTAAATCCAAAAAAGATTGGAATTTATTGAAAATAAAAAGTCCAACACCCAGCCAAATGGGTGATAATATAAAACAGGTTCAATTGAACAGGTACATTGACGGCAATATAAAATCTACCATGTATCTACCATAGGGCATTCATGGGCCAATGTTTTGGGCAGTAGAGTAAGGGTGGTGGTGGGAACCTCCAAGATACACTGGGGTTGATTTATTATTAGTAAGGTACTTATATAGTGCCGTCAATTTACGCAGCGCTTTTACATATACATTGTACATTCACATCAGTCCCCACCCTCAAGGATCTTACAAACTAAGGTCCCTAACTCACATTCATACATATACATATGTAGCACTGACCCCCGAAGGAGCTGCTGGTTTTATTTGGGCTTACTGTTACCTTATTTGTTGTAGCTCCGTCTTAGGGATCCCGTGGAAATTGGCCCAAAGAAAAGTTTGAGACTGACACTGAATCCTCTTTTAGGTTATTTATTCAAAAAATAGAACACAATCTCTCGATAAAGGGTAGAGGGTTAGGGGTGAGTTTAGGTATTTATATTGCGGGTGAAGATGCTAGAAGAATCCAAAGGATATTACTGTTTCACAAACTGGATTAATTTACCCCCCCCCCCCCCCCTCCGGATAGACCTCTCTCACTAGGCCTAACACCCGGTAGGGTGCTTGACAAAGTCTCTGCCACAGACTTGTAAGTTACACTTGAGCGTCACTAAGTGATTTAGATAACTTTAAAGAACTGACATACGGTACCAGGTTCTCTCAGCCGATCCGGCGATACCATATGAATGTTGATCCAGGTTGCGTCCTTCAACTAAGCCTTCAGTCTCCTTCAGAGAAGCCAGCCTTGCGCACGGCCTTCTCCTGAAGAGTCCTCCCCTGGGGTACTTCAGTTGCTGGTCCTCTCCATCTAGATGAGACAGCACCGGACCTTCCTTGGATCAGTAGGCTCTGAAAGTTACTCGGGCCTATCCAGCCCCGAGACACAGGATGCATGGTTGCGCACCCCAGGCCAGGAGGGCCATGAGGCTGGGTCAGGAGGACCACCAGAACCACGCGGACAGGAAAAAGCTTTGTTTTTTAGTCACATTGTGTCTGTACCTTAAATACCCCCCCCCCCCAGAATTCCCAGCAGGAGAACACTCCCACTGGGCTGGTTCAGAGAGGTAAGTGGCATTTAATGCATCCAGCTAGACTGCTTTCTACTCTTGCCGGTGGTGACAGCGACACCTGCGGTCAAGGAGAACCCAGTGCAACCCAGCTGGACTGGCACTGAAGCCAGAAATTTTGTGAAATATTCCTGAAGCTCAACTGTGGCTTTAGGCAACTTAATTTTCAAAAACAATAGCGCCTGCTTGTCAGGAGCCAGCGCTACGTGTGCTCTGCTGTGTCTCCAGACGTTCTCATTGAGGTATCGTTCTCCTCTGTACTCACAGCCCCCTCTGTAAGCCACTCCCCCTCTGTCAGCTCCCCTCCCCTGTCAGCTCCCCTCCCTTGTCAGCTCCCCTCCCCTGTCAGCTCCCCTCCCCTGTCAGCTCCCCCCCCTGTCAGCTACCCCCTCTGTCAGTTACCCTCCCTCTGTCAGTTACCCTCCCTCTGTCAGTTACCTCCCTCTGTCAGTTACCCCCCACTGTCAGTTACCCTCCCTCTGTCAGTTACCCCCCTCTGTCAGTTACCCCCCCTCTGTCAGGCCACCCCCCCCTCTGTCAGGCCACCCCCTCTCTTAACATCTTTTTCTCTCACCCCTCCTCCCTCTCAGCCCCCTTCTCTCTCCCCTGTAAGCTACCCCCCTCTGTCAGCTACACCCCCCCCCTCCCCCCCTCCCTCTGTCAGCTACACCCCCCCTCTGTCAGCTACCCCCTATCTGTCAGCTACTCCCCTATCTGTCAGCTACCCCCCCTCTGTCAGTTATCCCCCCTCTGTCAGTTATCCCCCCTCTGTCAGTTATCCCCCCCCTCTGTCAGTTATCCCTTTCTGTCAGCTACTCCCCCCTTCTGTCAGGCCACCCCCTCTCTTACCATCTTTTTCTCACCCCTCCTCCCTCTCAGCCCCCTTCTCTCTCCCCTGTCAGCTACTCCCCCCTCTGTCAGCTACTCCCTCCTCCCTCTGTCAGCTACTCCCCCCATCTGTCTGCTACTCCCCCCCATCTGTCTGCTACTCCCCCCACTCTGTCAGGCCACCCCCTCTCATCCCCCTTCTCTCTTCTCCTCCCTCTCACCCTCTCCCACCCTCCCTCTCAGCCCCCCTTCTCTCTCCCACCCTCCCTCCCTATCAGCCCCCTTCTCTCTCCCACCCTCTCCCACTCTCTCCCACCCCTCCTCCCTCTCAGCCCCCTTCTCTCTCCCACCCTCCCTCCCTCTCACTCTCTCCCACCCTCCCTATCAGCCCCCTTCTCTCTCCCACCCCTCCTCCCTCTCAGCCCCCTTCTCTCTCCCACCCTCCTCCCTCTCACCCTCACCCCCCTCCCTCTCAGCCCCCTTCTCTCTCTCACCCCTCCTCCCTCTCAGCCCCCTTCTCTCTCTCACCCCCCTTCTCTCTCTCACCCCTCCTCCCTCTCAGCCCCCTTCTGTCTCTCACCCCTCCTCCCTCTCAGCCCCCTTCTCTCTCTCACCCCTCCTCCCTCTCAGCCCCCTTCTCTCTCCAACCCCTCCTCCCTCTCAGACAGCCCCCTTCTCTCTCTCACCCCTCCTCCCTCTCAGCCCCCTTCTCTCTCTCACCCCTCCTCCCTCTCAGCCCCTTTCTCTCTACCACCCCCTCCACCACACATACTAGGGCCAATTTAGACAGAAGCCAATTAACCTACCAAAATGTCTTTGGAGTATGGGAGAAAACACATGCAGGGACAGGGAGAACAGGCAGGCAGTGTGGGATTGGGATTTGAACCAGTGACCCTTTTTACTGCTAGGTGAGAGTACTACCCACTACACCACTGTGCCACCCATGCTAACTGCAAATAAACTGTGCACTATTGCTAGTGCAGTTGCACTCTGCAAGTGCAGTTGCTCCAGAGCCTAGTAAATGAGGTAAAGCTTCACTCTATAAAGAATACCCAATAACATGCCAGGAAAAAAATGCATTTTTGCTTGCACATGATTGGATGATGGAAGTCAGCAGAGCTCTCCCTCATTTACTAAGCTCTGGAGCAACTGCACTTTACAAAGTGCACACTCTATTCGCCTTTAGTAAATCAACCCCAAAATTAGCACATTGGGTGGATTTATTAAAGCAGATGAGTATGTTTAATTTACAAATTAAATTTTCATGTTGCAAGGAAAATTTTTACTTAGCTTAGTGAATGAGGTGAAACGAAGTAAAAATTCAATACAAAGAATCCCCAATACCCAATCCAATCCCCAATCCAAGGGAAAAAATAAAGATTTTTGCTTGTACATGATTGGATGATTGAAGTCAGAGTTTCTACTGAATAACTCTGCAAAGTGAAAATTTACTGGGTAACAAAATACAATTTTACTTAGTACAGTGAATGTGGTGAAGTTGTTCTAACTTCCATCATTTAACACTTTCGCTTCCACTGGTGTATGCCATATGTCGGCAGCAGTGGGGGTATTACACAGTGAATGGCATGTAAGTCTGCCAAGCTTACTGTCAACTGTCTTGAGAAAGCTGTACAGCACTGGATCGCCACCACAGGCTCCCATTAGTGCGGCATCCCACCATGTTTCTCTGGCTCAGCTGTCCCACCTGCGGGCCCAGGAACCCAATGGCAAAAATTGCTGATAGAGGGGAAGGAGACCAGTGAACATCCATTTGTTAAATAAAACCTAGCTATAATGAACACGAAAGCAACAAGCATTGCATCAGTTCAGGGTCCAGCTGTCACTTTCTACTGCCTCTGTGGCCAAGGAAGAAGGTAATAGAGACCATTATGCACTTTATTAGATTCAGTGGAAAGTAGGTAAGACATCAGATGTCAAATACCCAAGCAGATGGACGTACGGACGTAGCGTCCGCACGGAGGGAGGAGCCTGAGCCCTGGGGCCGTGGAGAGCGGACGCGTCAAGGAGGAAGGCGCCGGACCGCTCCGGGAAGTGAGATGCCGAGGATGCCCTCGCCGCTCCACAGGATCGGGAGACTTGGACGCCACGGTCCTCCAGCGAGGGGAGGACAAAGCGGGTAGGACCGCAGTAGACCCGGTCCGGCCCCGAAAGTGCCGGCGTCGCTCCGTACCCCCCCCTCTCCAACCCACCACCCACCATATTCCAAGGCAGGGACACCCGGAGGAACCATAGAGCCCAGGGAGAGAGGATCCGTGAGTATGGGATTTGATGTACAATTACTCCATGCCAGAAGGTAAGAGCATTTCTACCTGGGACTGCCAGGACGCCTGTCTCATAGCCACAAATCCCTCACTCTAAGCACTGGCTAATGGGCGCCCAGTAATCTATATGCAGAGGATGAAAACTTGGAGAAACTAAATCACAGCAGTGTAAAAATTTGTCCGTATGCGTTTTCAAATCGCTTCAGGCAGACCTGGGGGTGTACGGAGGCCCAGAGAGGCTAACTTTGGCAACAAAGCGGTTTGATTCCTTCCCCCTTTATTGCAGCATGGTTATAACGGGAGTACGAAAGGTATTGTCTGAAGTATCATAGCCACACATGGGCATATGCGGGCTGTAAATCCCAAGATTAGAGGAAGGGGACGGACATTATAGCCCCCAAGGGCGCAAAATTGTTCGTAATTGTCTGAAATGAAAACTATGTAATCCGCCTTACAGACACCTCACACACCAAAAGCTGCTCTAGGGACTGTATGTGCGACTTGGATCAGCGCCTATGAAGCGCTATTTCTCTATGCTAAATGGATGCACGATCGAATGAAAGTGTGATTTTGATTGGGGCCTGGGAAGATTGATTTTCTCATACTAAAAACCGCCTTATGGAATGAAAGCGAGATTCTGATCAGTGCGCATGGAGATATACTGCCATTTCTCAAATACTGTACTATGGAATAAAGGTATGATTCCGACTGGTATTTAAACGCACTGGCCATAGCGGCTCAGCCTGATGACAGATGTTTTGAAATAGGACTGGTTCCTCAGATTATGTTGGTACTACTTAAATCTCAGATTCTCCTTAAGCATAAAACGAGGTGTAAAATATAAAACCTCATTTTTGTATGCTGCCCATGTCACCAAGATCAGCGACCTCATGTAACATATCAACATGCAACATGTAAACATATCGTTAATATCTCCTGATTCTACTAGTAGAGCTTTTTTGATAGGACACCGAGAAGGTGCAAATCGCGCAGGGTGGAAATTATTTAGCAGGAAGGACGAACAAATCCCCCCATTCAAATAAAATAGCCCCAGCCATTGCGTAAGCGTCTAGTACACCACTCAAAGACCCTACAGACGGAAAAAGTCTCCCCCAGTATTCTGCAAACCCGACTGTATACACTAGAGGGACACCCAGAGGGACAAAGGACAGCCTTAAAGTAAGGATCGCATTCAAAGGCAGGAGGTGGAAAAGGGTCCAGGAGGCCCAGGACCATAACAAGACTGGGGAAGAGAATCAGGCCCATTAAAAAGATCAACATGAGTAAAGACCCACCCAAACAGCCCAAGAAAGCCACCACCAAAGGCAGTAAAGGGGAGACAAGCACAATTAAACATTATTTAAGACAGGGTGCAAGCCCAAAAACATCGGGAAAAGAAACGCGGGTCGGAGCCTCCCCGGAGAGTAGGGGCGGAGTGGAAGGAGAAATTAATGACTCCAGAGCGGACCTCACAATGGAGTCTGAGATTGAGCCCAGTAGGGGGGAGGATCAACAAGCAGGAACCCACATCCCCAATAAACATGAAATGGAGGCGATGCTTTTACGCCTGGAAAACGTAATCAAACTCGAAATTAACACCCTACGGGAGGATATGGGCCATCTGCTGTCCAGGGTTGAGGCGGTGGAGGGGAGAGCGGACTCCATAGATTTGGAAATCGCGAAGCTGAAAACTCAGTTAAAAGGCGCCTACCTCACGCAGAGGGACACCCTCTATAAGATAGAGGACCAAGAAAATAGGGATAGGAGGCAAAACCTGAGGCTGCGTGCCGTCCCGGAACAAAGAGGGGAAGACCTAGAAAGAAAACTATGGGAAATCCTGGGCCCCATAAGCGGCAAGGACTTTGATCATTTTCCCCACACAGAAAGGATACACCGAGTAGGAAGACCCGAAAGGGGGGGCGCTGAGCGGCCCCGGGACATAATTGTTAGATTCAGCCACTTTAAAGAAAAGGAGGACCTGTGGGCTAAAATAAAAAATAAATCTCCTATACTGCATAAAGAAGTTGAAATTCAAGTGTACGCAGACCTATCGGCCCGAACCCTCGAAAGACGGAGACACCAGAAACCCCTATTGGAAATACTGAAAAGGGAAAACATAAGATACAACTGGGGTTTTCCCTCATGTTTAATAGGGTCAAAGGAGGGGTGTTCAGCCAGGTTGAGGTTCCCGGAAGAAGTGCAGGGATTTTGTACAAAACTCGGGATTCCAGTTCCGAATCTGCAGGGCTGGATGGAGATGGAAGGCCTGGGGGACCCTGGGGGGGGTGGTGGTGAGGGGGGTGGGGCGAGTGCCCACACATAGCTACAAAAGAATTTAGCTCTAACCGGCCCCGCCCCCTCCCCCTCTGCGCCCTGAGTCCGGGCTGCGGAGGGGGAGGGGAGGGCTAAACAGGCTCCACCTCACCAGGAATCCGGAGTCTAAGGGAAGCCACAAAGGATGGCCCCCAAGGACCCGGGGACCCTAGTTGGGGCAAGAGAGGGGAGGGAGGGGGGGGAGGGGAGGGGTAGGAGGGGAGGAAGGGAGGGGAGGGGGAAGGGGGAAGGGGGAGGGAGGGGAGGAAGGGAGGGAAGAGGGAGGGAAACCACGTCCGCTGTGGGACAATCATCACCACCAATATCTCAGAGGGAAAAAAAAAAAAAGAAAAACAAAATCCCAAAAAATAAATGAAGGACATAGAAATTAAATTTTTATCATATAATGTGAAAGGCTTAAATTCTCCCGGCAAGCGATCTAAAATTTTGGAGGAAGCAGAGAGATATGGCGCAGGTATAGTGTTTCTGCAAGAGACTCACCTGGCACATTCCTCAAATATTAGACTTTTTTTCTCCAGCTCTCCCAAATTGGTTTTATGGAGATACTATCTCGAGTAGGGCAAGAGGAGTGGCTATTGGGATCGCGAGGGACATCGACTTCAAGGTGGAGGAGAGAATGACGGACCCCGAGGGGAGGTACCTGTTTCTCAGGGGCTCCCTCCTAGGGGTAGAACTTACACTGGCCAATGTTTATGCCCCCAACGTCAAACCTATCTTATTTCTTGAAGCAATTCTGCGTAAGCTAAGGGCCTTCAGGAAAGGATATTTGATCCTGATGGGCGACCTCAATTTCGTGATGGACCCCGTGAAGGACAGTACGTCTGGTGGCACGGGGAGGGGCAACATACAACTGAAGCGGATCAAAAAAAAACTATCGGAGGACCAACTGTTGGATGTGTGGAGGATCCAGCACCCGCAGTCGAGGGATTACTCGTTCTTCTCCCCTGTCCACCAGATGTACTCTCGCCTGGACTATATTTTAATAGACCATGGTATACTGGAAAGGGTCAAAGAAACCGAAATTGGAATAGCTTCCCTCTCGGACCACGCGCCGGTATCCATGAGGCTAAGGTTCCCCGAACACAAACAACCCTCTAGCGGATGGAAACTTAATCCTGAATTGTTATATGACAAAGAAATTAGGGATTATATCAAAAAGGAGCTAGAATGGTTCTTTCAAATCAACGACAACGGAGAGGTTTCAGAGGCACAACTGTGGGACGCTCATAAAGCGTTCATTAGGGGGCTCCTGATAGCTAAAGCCTCCTGAAAGAAAAAGGAGAGGATGGGAAAGACGCAGGCTCTGATAGCCGAGATTAAAACTCTGGAGCAAAAGCACAAATCCGGGGGGGCATTTAGCCAGAGCATATATATAGAGCTTACAGATAAGAGAGAGGAATTGAAAGACTTAGCTGAACAGGAAGTTAGACAGAAGTTCAATAAATTGGCCAGGGAACAATACATATGGGGCAACAAGCCAGGGAAATATTTAGCAAGGAAATTACAAAAAAAGAAAACCAGAAATTTTATTGAAAAAATTCAAACAAGAAACGGGGAGATGAAGTTCACCTCTAGTGAAATAGCCTCTACATTCAGAGACTATTACAAAGAACTTTACGAGGTGAAAACCAAGGGAAACAACGACAGCATAGGAAATATCCAGAAAACATCAGAGTTCCTAGAGAGGGCAGGGCTAATGGCTCTAGGGGAGGAGGAGAGAGATGAGCTTGAGAGGCCAATAACTGAGGAGGAGATCCTAGCAGCCATTAATAACTCCCCAATAGGGAAGAGCCCGGGCCCGGACGGCTTCACGGCCTCATATTATAAAACGTACAAAGAGATTCTTATACCGAGATTGCTGCGATATATGAATGGACTAGGGATAGACTATGAAATGAGCGAAGAGGCCCTAAAAGCTACGATTACTCTTTTGAGGAAGGATGGGAAGGATGGATCGGTGTGCTCGAACTACAGACCCATCTCCTTATTAAATTTTGACACAAAACTATACGCAAAGATACTGGCGGATCGAATAAAGGGTCACCTGGGCACACTGATCCATCCGGACCAGGTCGGGTTTGTCCCGGGCAGAGAGGGGAGGGACAATGGGATTCGGACATTGCTAGCCATACAGAGGATGGGAGACTCGAGAGCCCCCAGTCTACTTCTCTCGATAGACGCTGAAAAAGCGTTCGACAGAGTAGACTGGGGGTTCATGTTCAACACTCTACAGAAGATGGGCTTTGGACCCAGAATTATTCAAAAAATTAAAACCCTATACAATCATCCGAAAACTAACATCAAGGTCAATGGAACGACCTCCGCGGAGTTCGAACTGTTTAATGGCACCAGGCAGGGCTGTCCACTTTCCCCTCTCCTTTTTATTCTATCTTTGGAACCGATGTTAGCTACAATTCGCGGAAACCCAGAGGTGGAAGGCTGTAAAGTCGGCAGCGAAGAGCACAAACTTGCGGCCTTCGCGGACGACGTCCTCTTTTACATAAGCTCACCCCAGAAGTCAGTCCCCATATTGCTCAAAATCTTGAAGGAATATGGGGAACTAACAAACTTTAGAATCAATGCCTCAAAAACATTTATCCTTAATATTAACCTAAATAAAATAGAGAAACAGAACCTACAGAAAACAGTTAGTTTCGTCTGGAAAAAAAGGATAAAATATTTAGGAATAGAACTGGCCAACAACCCGAGGAAATTATACAAAATTAATTACATCCCACTCCTAGAAGACATAAAAAAAAAATGCCAAGAGCTGAAGGGAAAAATTCTATCCTGGATAGGCAGGATTAATTCAGTAAAAATGATGATCTTACCAGTCATCACATATAAATTCCAGATGCTCCCCCTCCCTCTCCCAAAACAGTACCTCGGTAAATTAAGAGCCATTATAATGAATTTCATATGGAATTACAAAAAACATAGAATCTCCCTCCAAGTTCTAAAACAAGACAAAAGTCTGGGTGGTCTCGCGGTCCCAGACATAGAAAGCTACTACCATGCTATAGCACTATTAAGAATTGCAGAATGGGGCAAAATAGATAACACTAAAAGATGGGTTAGATTGGAGGAAGCACTGAGTGAAGCTAGGCTAGGGAAGATTGTGTGGAACCCCCCGAAAAGCCGGACACTGGGAGAAAAAAACACATATAATCACCATCACGACTTTGAAAATCTGGGATAAAATATACAAAATTTTCAACAAAAATTATAATTCGCCACTTATAGCACTTAAAGAAAATCCTTTTTTTCCCGCCAGGGTTAAAGGAAATAGGAGGTGATTGGATTAGAAAGGATTGCACGAGATTAGGGGAAGTTATTAGCAAGGGGAAGGTTATGACACTGCACGAGTTACAGAATAATGAGGCTTTTTCCATAGATGGATGGCGGCATCGCCAGCTAACCCACTTTGTGGGCTCTCTTCCTAGCCCATTAAGGGAGGCTAAGGATCTAACAAAATTAGAGAAAATCTTTACGGCAGAATGCTCAAAAAAAAGAATCTCCAGAATATATAAACTGTTATTAGAAAGAGATAGACCGGAGAGGCCGCCATACCTTACCAAATGGGAAAGCGAACTAGGAACACAATTAGAAATAGGCACAAGTAAGAAAATTTTAAAATTAGCACACGGGTCAGCGGTAGATGCGAGAACTGCAGAAACAAACTTTAAGTGTATGGCTAGGTGGTACAGAACCCCAGACAGGGTCAGCAATTTTCAGGCGGATACATCTGCGAACTGTTGGAGGGGGTGTGATCAAAGGGTGTCCTAAAATCAAAAAATGGGTCATATATGGTGGGGCAATGCCCCCAAAAATAACAAAAAATGTGATTGTGTGAGACTATCCTAAAATACATAAAAGAAATAACAACGATCGAGGTAAAAAACGACCCTTGGGTGGCACTTATGCATGCCACATCCAAGGAAATTAAACAATATAAAGGCTCATTGATTCCCCATCTGCTTAACGCGGCTAAAAGGGTAATTCCAAGGAGGTGGAAGGACAAGGAAAGCCCACCCTTATGGGAATGGGTTGATGCAGTGGAGTCCACGTATATGATGGAATGTGTGCTGTACACAGGAGAGGAGGACAGAGAGGCCACGAGGGCTAGATGGGAGAGTTGGAGAAAATTCAAGAGGTCTTGGAGCTACAGGGAGGCTTTGCGAGTGCAGTCGTGACAACCGATGATCCCTGGGGGGCGGAGCCGAAAAGAGATCTAGCCACGGAAAGGCAGACACTAAGGGTAGGAGAAGACACTGAGGAGAAAGGGCCACTTTACAACAGCAAAACAGCGGACGGGGAGGGCGGGGGTGCGGGGGGGATAGGGGGGAGGGGGGGGGGGGGAATAAAAATAAAAACCCCCAGGGGGGCTAACTGGAAGAATGATGGAACGGGATTTAGAAAAAAGGAAGCGGAGGGGGAATGGAGGCGGGGTGGGATGTCGGATGTATATATGTATTTTTGGGCTTTGAAAACCTCATGGATGCCCGACTCAGGACCCCTATCCCCCTCCAACCCCAGGGGGGGGGGGGGGGAAGGGGGAGAATGAAACAAGCCACTAATGATGCTAAGACAACTAGAGGGTTGGAGATGCGGGCATAGCTGACACTCACCCACGAATACTCTTTCTGAAGTGGTAATAAGAAATAAATAAAAAAAAAAAAAAAAAGATGTCAAATACCCCTCTGTTGTCTCAATAAAGAGAACTTGTCCAAACAAAATGCTATCACATAGGAAACATTGGTTTGAATTAAGTGAAAAAAAAAAGTGTAAAAAAGTTATGCCCAAGTACTTAAAACCCCTGCCCCCCAAAATAACTTTGAGTCCACCCTGCCCCCACTTACATATGAAAGAAAACACGTGCATGGGTGGGTGATTATTCATGAAAACGTTGATTGCGCTACAAATGTTATATATCACTGTGCACGCCTAAAGTAGGGCCATATTTTAAACAACAACCATTTTATTCTCCAGAGTCTCTGCTTAATGAAAACTATTTTTTAATTTATGGAACTATCAGTAATGGTCTGAACGGATTGGACTCAGAGTTTCAGAGTTGCACTTAGCTAATGATGTACCATAATTTATCAATTTTAAAATATCCAGGGAAGAACTTTGGATAAAAGATGTATACAGGGCTTCAATTTCATGGCAACAGAGACTGGATCTTATATAGCTCAATTTTTTTTAGCTTTGCTTCCCTAATGTATAGTAATATTTCCCAATAATATCTCCCAGGGAGAACTACACTTTATTATAATTATGTCAATATTAAACTCCTTAAATTATAATGATTGAATGATTCTGAATATTTCAAAAACAATTTTTATTTGAAGTAAAGGTAAAGGAAAGCCTGTGGCAATCAAAGTGAATGTCTCTTCTCACCATGTAAAGGTATAAACTGCCCATACAAAAAACTCTTCACTGTTAACTGCTCTCTTTATTTGATAGCTGTACTTTACAACTAAGGCTATATTCACATTTTTGCATTACAGTATCTTGTTCTTAAATCCTTTAGGGTTGCAGTAAATTGTCATTTATTCTATACAGTAAGGGATTAGGCTGGATTCTTACATTTCAGGAACGTAGTAAAATATACAGTTTACCACATGGCCACCACACATGGTAGCACACATACCACGTGTGGTGTGGTGCGGTGACACAAATTTTGAATGGCTTTGCAACGTATATCCTAAATGCGACACGACAGACTTGTGTTTTAGTGCACCACAATGCAAAAATGTGAACCATCTGTGCATTATTATGCTCTGGAAATCAAAATGTGCAGGTGCATTAAAAGGTTCATTGTGGTGGTTTGGAAGATTATTAGATTAAAGGGGATGCCTTATCTCAATATACCTAAATTCACCATAACATATGTTAATGTGCACATGGTAACACACAACATACAGTAGGTCTGAGCATGCATGGTGTACTATTTATTATATATTGTTATTTTTTTAAGCTAATTAAATATATAGTCATCTTACTGCGTCTACTGGTATGTCAACAGTTGCTTATGATACCAAAAAAATATTATTAGTGCATGTTTTATTGTCCTGTGCAAAGTGCTGTGCAAAAGAACCATGTGCCAGAACAGCAGGACTAGGGATGAATGAAATTAGTGAAATAATAAAAAAATCTGCTCTGCTGGTCGCTTTCGAATTATATTGCCATGACCTATTTTGTCGAGTCAGGATATCACATTTCTTCATTTTTTTAAAAAATAAAAATGAAAGAAAATGTATTTACCTCCTCCAATGAAATCCATACCTGGCAGTATCAATGAGGGCCAGTACTCAGATAGGTAAAAGGGGTGGGAATGAATATAGGCAATGCATGTTTTTTTAATTATATTATTATGTACATTTTAGCTTATAATTACAGCTAATGAGACTGATAACATTGGTAGACATTATTGGATGTGGTAAAATGTCTTTGATAACACCTTCATGTTTTACCATAGATAATATGGTTTGGCCTTAACAGCCTATGTAGCCCCTGAAGTGAATATTCATACAATTTGAGTGAAGAGTCTCGGCTTCTTTAGTAACTTAGCCTAATTTTCTCAGTTGCGAACTGTTATATATGATTATCTACATCGGTTTTTGATAGTTATATAGCTTATTTCAGGGAGTGTTATGTTGGTAAATAACATTTAGAGGCTAAAATATCTACAGTAAATACACCACATTAAACTACAATATAATTTTTATTATGCGTACAATTTGCAACACATGTGCTTTACTCCTGCATTTTAAACCCACCTTAAAGTAAATCCAAGCTTGTGCCATGTACCTGTAAAAAGTAATACATAACAAAAAGCAAATTCAAGCAGGTTGGTTGGTCCTGTTACAAAACGCAGGACTTTAAAGCTTTACAACAGCTTATCAAACTTCTTGATCACATTGACCTGGAGGAATTATTGGCACCCCAGAAGGTGTCTTTTAATTCTGTTGATTTTCTTTTGCAAAATGAATTTAAACGGAAGTCACAATGTTTTGCCTCCTTATCGCTAAATGGAAAAATACTAGCGTTCGTTCAACAAATCACACAGCAAATCCAGACCCTCCCCAACAAGGAAGGGGCAGATTACAATCTTAATAGGACACAAAGGAAAGCCCTATCGGATCTTAGATCGTAGATCTAGGTCCAGCACAGTGGTGTAGTGGTTAGCACTCTCACCTAGCAGCAATAGGGTCACTGGTTCAAATCCTGACCATGACACCATCTGCCTGGAGTTTGCATGTTCTCCCTGTGCCTGTGTGGGTTTCCTCTGGGTACTCTGGTTTCTTCCCACACTCCAAAGACATGCTGGTAGGTTAATCAGATCCTATCTATAAATTGGCCCTCATGTGTGTTGGCACCCTGTGGGGTAAAGGACCGTGCTATATCAAGATGCAACTCAACTCATAAGGAGTTTAAAATGATGAGGGTGGACTCTTGCACAATTCCCATCCAAGCACCCCTGAAGACTGGAAGGGCTCCAGAGTCACAGACTTGAACTTGGGAGTGCTGATAAGCAGAATAGCAATAATAACACCATGACCTCCCCAAACTGAGTCAGGTCACAAGCCAAGTTTGATAACAGCTACAAACATTATCATCCCCAGTGGCACATACTAACTTTCTGTGGCTCCTCTGTCTCTGCATGGGAGCAGGAGAGGTCATTCTGTGTAAGGTATTAATTGCTTGATGATGAGCCCAGCACTGTCAGATGAAATATGTTAGTTACTCGCTCTCACATTCTTATCAGCGATTGCAGCCAATGGCTGCGAGCGCTGATCAATGTAGGGGGGGGAGCGGTCCCCCTGAACGATAAAAAAAATCACAGTGTATACCAGGCATTACTGTCTCTGAAAAAATGTATGATAATTTTTAAGTGTGCTGCTGGTTTATTGTGTGGTCTATTTACATTTTTTTTTCTTTTTGCTCAAGATTTGCCCAACTTTCATCTGAAACTCTCTTTTTAACAATATTTGATTTTCCACATTCACTTTATTTATCACTGTGGTTTTCATCCATTTTCTGAAAAAGACTAGTCAGTTAAAAATTTGCATCAAAAAAGATTTTCCCAAATTAAAAACTGGTTGAAACTAGATTTGCAGACAGTTGTTCTGCGATTGGAAAACTGCTTTACAGCATTATTTAATCATTCAACCTATTCTTAGGTTAGGTTAATTCAACCTTTTACTTAATAAGTAATTCAGATTTTATTGAAATTAGTTCAATGTGGCCTTATATTCACCTAATTACATTTCAAACTATCCAACTGGTTTGGACAAATTGTGTGCTAAAAGTGATGCATGGCTTGTGAACTAGAAAATGTGGGCCATTTGACATGCTGTAATCAGGTGATCCTCCTCTACCTGTTCGTTTGTGGGCTAGCATTTGTGTTCTTTAATAAAGTATTTTTTCCTTCCTCCTATTGATGCAACTTCAGCATTCCTGATTTTGGCAGGAGAGAATAAGAGGGCAGTTTCAACTGAATGTGAGCTGTTGACTTTTCTGAGACTGAGACAGCTTTACCAGCAGGGTTCAATTCCAGGCAGTTTCGGTGAACATTACTAATTACTAATTACAAATCTGAACCCCATTGAAATTAAAGTGGTTCTAAAGGCTTAAAATTTATAAAAACCTTCACTGTGCAGCTCCCCTCATCTCAGCCCCCCTAATACTTACCTAAGCCCCATACAGCAATGTGCACAAGAGCCGAGGCTCTGCTGAGTCTCTTCATTGGCTGAGATACAGCAGCGGGAGCTATTGGCTTCCACTTGTAAATCACAGCCAGTGAAGAGGGATCGGGGACAGGGCTGGGTCACACTCTCTAGGCTCCATTCATGAAGCAGTATGGAGTACCTTAAAAAATGCAGTAAAATGCCACTCAGCATTTTTCCAAAAGTTATTTGGCATTCACAAAAAACGCTACTAAAATACCCCATGAGCTATTTTATGAAGTCATGTGGTATTTTAGTAGTGAAAACATGCAGTAATTTAACGTCTGGGGCTAGTTGGCGTATTTATTCACAGTAGTAAATGCTGCGTTAATAACTGCCGTGTCCTTAACAACCAATAAGTCATCAGCTGTCAGAGGGCTTCCCTGCTGACAGTTGAATGTAAAAAAGAAAATAGCTGGCAATAAAAAATAAGAAAAAAAAGGCGTGGCCCCCCCAACCATGACCTCAACATTGGGGTGCTGTGGGGCAGGGGGGGCTCAGCCCCCCCAAAGTCACCTTGTGCCCATGTTTATGGGGACAAGGGCCTCTTTCTCACAACCCTGGTTGGTGGTTGTGGGGGTCTACAGGCAGGGGGTTTATCAGGAACTTGGAAAATGTCAATAAGTATGGGGTACATGATACCCCTACTCATTCACCAAAATAGAAGTGTATTGTAAAAAAAGACAGTAGACAATGTTTGACAAGTACTTTATTTTAAAAAAAAAACTACCCCAATGTAGATCAATCACAATGCCCACCGCCACTGCCGACCCGAAGAAAGAAAGAAAAAAAAAAAAGCTCCACTCCTGATGAAGGCTCCCGCCATCTGCCAGCTCTGCCATTTGACAGACCTTAAATAACTGAAAGGAGGTGCCACCCGGTGACGTCACTGCCCAGAATGCCCCCGGTCTGTGTCATCACATAGGGGCGGGCACGATTGGTGATGTCACTAGGTGGCACTGTCGCTTAGTTACTTAGGAACTGTCAAATGGCGGCGCTGGCAGACAGCGCAAGCCTTTGCTGAGAGTGGAGCTTTTTATATCGGGTCAGCGGTGGAGATGGGCAACGTGATTGCACACTCGCCCCCACCTTTCCTGACCTGCCGGGCTGCATGTTCGGATAAGGATCTGGTATTGGGGGGGTCTCCATGCCAATTTTAAAACAAAATTTGGTGTGGGGGTTCCCCTCAAAATCCACACCAGACCTGAAAGACCCATACCGGACCCCATGCGTTTTTTGTCCGTATTTTTTCATTGCCGGCAATTCTTTTTCTTACATTCAGCTGTCAGCGGGGAATCCCACTTAAGGCTGATAACTCATCGGTTGTTTAGGATGCGGCAGCCACATGCTCCTTAATAACCATGTTCGTTACTGGCTGTTAAGGAGCGTACACATGAATTGAGTTTAATGCCTGTTCATGCGGTATATACTGAGCATTTTCATTGTTTTTCTGTAAATAGCGCAGAACAGTATTGTGACTTGACAGTTTCAGGATCGTATGCAGTATTTAGGGAAAATGTGTCTGAACACCTAAAGTACATACCGCATGCGACATGCTTTTGTGAATGGAACCCTCTGTGTCTTATGGACACAGAGAGTTGCCTCGGGAGCAAGCACGCACAAGTTGCTTGCTATGGGGGCACTCAGCAAGGGAGCGGCGCCCAATACTGTTTACCTTCAAAACAGCTCTAATAACACTTTTCTGCTGCTGTAGCTACTGTGAACATGAGTGGTGACAGCAGCAAAGAAGAGGAGAGAGCCAGGAGAAGGTGCCGGCTGTCTGATCAGGGTTGTGCAGGTTTTGATTACTTGCCCCCTATCTCCTGCCCAGATTGCTCCTTTCCTGGCAGCAGAAAATGTGGGTGGGGCAGGTAATCAAACCCTGCCCAATCCTGATCTGACAGCATTCCTGTGTTAATTTCTGAATACTGACAGTAGGGTGGAGCTGTAGGGAGCAGAGCACAGCCACCGCCTCCTCAAGCTTTCTCCGCTGCTATCACTATTACTGTAGTGATTTCCTGCCACTGGGGATGAAAGGATTTATGCTAGGAGCAGGGATTTGGATGGTGGAGGTGGAGGTGGAACAGGGTTACTGCCAGGAGGGGGGGGGATTTTGTTTTGGGAATGGGGTGGGGGGGATTTGTGCTAAGAGGAAAATATTGGATGGAGAGAGAATTTGTGTTAGGAAGGGGGATGGGGGGTTTTGTGCTGGAAGGGTTGAATTGGATAGAGAGGGAGGATTTGTGCTTTGAAAGGTAAATGGGGGGGGTTGTACCGGGAAGGGGTATGGGAGTCAATTTGCTAGAAGAAGGATTTGAGGGGGAGGATTTATGCTAGGCGGCTGAGTTTGAAGATTTGTGCTGGGAGGGGGGATTGGGGGGATTTGGGCTAGCAGGGGAAATTTTGGGTGAAGATTCACTTTAATTCATGTAGATAAAAATACATACAAAGAGTATTTTTGTTAAAAAAGAAAACAAACTATTTGACCAATTACTATATAGTACATAATCCTGAAACATCTGCGCAATGAAACCCTATAAATCCATGGGGTCTACGCGTTTAGTCATGTGGAGTCTCTTCCACAGGACCCAATATGCGCCGAACAAAATTGGGCTTTTTATCAGAAACCTAAATGGTCAGTGCTCCCAAAAAACTGGCCAGCTCATCACTACTTTAAACCAATTAATAGTTGAACATTTACAGTATAGAACTCATTGCTTTTGGTTTTGCAACTTTTTTCTTGTGTTTTCCTTTTCTTTTTTTTTTTGCTACTACTCTGCACTTGATTAACATGCTATGAAGAGCTAACTTAAGGTAAATCACATAACCATTGTTGTTATTGAATGCTTGCTCCTTTTGTTACTGAGATCTTGTATAGACCTTTCATAACATCTACCTGGAAACCTCCAAAAGCCTTCACTGTAGTCACTTGTTTTTTTAATTGCAGTTTTTCATTCTTGCAATTTTTATCCAACTTGTCATCAATCATTTCTATCATATAAACTATACAATTATTATAAAAGCTGTTCTTATTGTAAAAGCATGGTGACTCTGTATGACTATGCACTTAGCTAAAGTGGGCATTTTAAAAATATTCTTGGTACAGAGAAAACTGCTGTGATCATGCAGGACATAAAACATTAAATCACATTTTGGAATTCAGTCTTTATGGCTCTCTTGTATAAATGTGTTGGATCTTGCGACCTGAAGTTTCAGTACACAGTGGACCTGCTAACACAGACATAAATGAAGAATTGCATGACAGTTTATACATGTCAGTCCTCTGCTATCTTACATTGTGCCGACAAAAGCCTGTCACAACCAGGCCACATTACAAAGTACATTGAAATGCTGGACAACATTTCATAAATGTGCCAATCTTATAGTACTGTAAATTTCAAAAGTATAATGCCAACCGGGATATTTCAAAACCTACTATTCCTTTTATGTATAACATTTTTACTTAAATTCTTGAGCTTTTAAATATTTTTTTTTGGGGGGGGGGGGGGGGTAGAGTAGGGAATATTTGGACTGCTAAGTTTTTATTGCCTTTGTCTCCTTCTGACTTATTGTTAGGAGGTGCTTTCAGGTGCTTTGGTTGCTTTGGTTTCAAACTCATTCTAAAATTCATGATCTGAGAACCTTAATCTGAACCTAACTGAAGTCAATTGGAGCCAAATCTTGAATTTTTTGATCAATTTCAAGGCTAATAGACAAAGGATTGTCAAACAAAGATCGTAAGTTGCTGGGTGATGTCAGGGGGAACATCTACCAATACAAAAAACAAACATAAGAAATACCGTTCGGGAGGCAGAAGGTCCTCCATTTTTGTGATTCTGAGGGCGATATGGGAAAAAAAAATCTTTAAGTGATATGCTTGCTTGATGTCTTTAAGCTGTTTGTGGTCTTACAGAACAGCACGATTCTCTGGGGCAGCATCAGTGACACAGTATTCTGGCATCATATAATTTGCATGTGTAATATATTTCTTGTCATTTTACAGCAGCACCCCTATCTGAATAAATTTAATTTAAAAAATGATTTTTTTAGGGACCTTTTGTTGAGACACATAATTGGTTTTATCCATGAGTAATAGGCCATAACTGAGTGATTAAAGTTGTAGGCAGAACAGACCTAAAATCTATTAGCTACTAGTAGCTTTACACATTGAAGAAAAAAAGCTAAATCCATCAACTTCATAACAATTGCCAAACATTGAAAAAAATGCTTATAGCATAGCTTGTGATCTTTATTTAGTGCAGTACCACATTGTATTGTCTACAAAGCTTAATAAAATGTCAACACAGAGATAAGGCAGTTGTTATGAAGAAATAAAAATTACAGAGCCTTATTTCAGAGACAAGCAGAGTAAGCAGCTTGATTGGGTATCACATTTTTATTTTTTCTTTGTCCTTTTTCAGGAAAGTAATGATTCTCATTGGTGAATGATCAAGGGCAGCATGTCCCTGGTAGTAAACTGAACGAATGAAGAACTCTTGGGATTTTTAAGGTGCCAGACACAACAAAATGTATAGAATAAAATTACAGATTTTATTCATTGATTCAAAGATAAAATCATATTAAAACCAGATTGAATATTTAAAAGAAACAACCATCAAGGATGAGTATTCATGCAATCTCATTAATGTAGTTACTTCATCTCAACATGTTTCGTAAATCAATAGCTTTTTCAGGAGATAGATATATATAAGTTATACATATGGACAACAAGAAGTAATGCTTGATGTTTATGTGGAGGTGACACTTGGATAATTTCAAGAAGTTTCATAAAATGTGCCTCCCAATACTAATGTGCTTCCCAACACTAACCACAATAGGCGTTCGTGAAATATCATAGGAGGTAGAGAAAATGCAGGTTTTATCATGAAAAAAAAATTACAGTGTATGCTGCGAAACACAAGATTTAAAAATATTGTTCATAAATGTTACATCATCTAAGTGGTTTTACTAGATCAAATATGACAGAGACAAGGGTGTTTTATTTTTAAACATTCAAAGTTTATTTAAGCTCAACAATAGTTTAGAAAGGTGTACAATCATGTAAAGAAGTCATACAAAAGAAAAAAAATGCATATCAGCTAGATATTGTGCCTTGTGGTAATGGTATTGCTTACATTCATCCCTGGTGGTAAAGTGAGAATATACCAAGGCATCAATGACACATTAGGAGGTAATCTCTTATTATTTATCTGATCTGAGAGGGCGTATAGCTAAGTCATTCACAAGTGATACAATTTATTAGTTTGCGGATGTGATCTTTATGTTACCCTTAAGATGTTCTATACAAGAAAAAGTTAGTCAGAAATAAGAAAAGGCAGAGTTAAACTAGTGGGGGGGGGAGGGGGTTGGGGGAGGTCTCAATAGGTGATTGTGGTGCTAAACAGGTATGAGTTTGGATTGTGTCCAACTTTATGTTACTTGATACCTTCGCAGTGATAGTAGAAAACAGTAGATCTAGCTAGAGTTTGATCAGATGTACTTTAGTTTATCTATTCTTTGTTTGTATAGGTATTAATACAAGTTATCTGGAAAAAGATAGACTCCCAGGAGTTGGCGTGTGAATTGCCATCATCCCTGAAAAATTTATTCTAGAAGAAAAACCTTAAATATGGTATTTTAAAGGCAATTTTTGGAAAAATTTGAAAAAAGAAATGTTGAAAAAAAGATATTCAATTTATTGATCTACATATAAGATTAAAACAGACAGAAGTATGTAGACATAAAATTTGACAGAGGTGGTAGATTTCCACTACATAAATGAGGACCATCCATGAGTGGGTGTCCAATGCGTTTTGATAAGTACAAAAACAATCTTCATCAGGGACAAATTGCCACTTCTGAAATATGAAATATAGTATGAATACATAAAATATATGCAATTGTCATATACAATATATTTATCTTGTGGTATGAAACCACCTAAAAATATTATCAAAAGAGAAAAAAACTTTTCAAAAAGCTTACATGTCAAAAGATATATATATAACAGGATGCAACTTCCTCGGTGCTGTCAATAGTACGTAAGCCTGCTACATAGCCTTTCAAACATACAAAGGGATCCAAGGATAAATATATATATATATATATATATATATATATATATATATATATATATATATATATATATATATACATAGATAGACATCTATAAAAAATAGACATCTTAAATAGGCAAACCTCCACTCCCCAGACCACCAGGGGGAACAACAACAGCATATCCCTCAGAAAACTGAGAAATAGGCCATGATGACCTCCCATGTGTATCCGGGCTATAGATCAGTTAATACCATACAAAGAAATTGTTTTATAGCTAAATATGTATCACTTACAGATTATTGGGTTCAAGAGAACCTAGAAACAAGATGATTCAAGAAGCGATATTCCTGACCCGCATGTAGAGGGGGCGGGAGAATAATCCCAGCCCCCAGAAGCAAAAGGGGAAAAGAGAAAGCCCTCCCTAAAAAGTAGAAAAATAAATAGAAGGATTAATTATTTATCTTAGGTGATTGAAACACCATCCAAGAAAAAAACATAAACAAAAACCCCCCAAAAGGAAGATTTTTGACCCCTCCTTGGGAGGAGGCTGCCCATCCCCAAGCATAAACAGCCAGGGGTAGGTGCCAACCCCCCCCCCCCAAAAAAAGGAAAGCAGGAATGTTGAACTTACCAATAATAGGTCCAAAAGTTGAAGGTACCCATCCAAAAAATACCCAAAGGCAACGGGATCAGCCCACTAAAGGTGGGCTATAAGTCCTCCACTTCCAAGGGAAATAAATCCAATTAATCCAAAATTGTAGCATGGACCGAGGATGGCGTCACTAGGAAACCTGGCGTCCTCCTTTTATGGCCCCTGGCAGGAAGCCAAGTGAGCCTCGTTGAGCGCCAGAGGATGACGCCCCACGGCGCAACAGCCGTGATGTCATCCACCGCTCCATGAGAGCCCATAGATGGGGGAGGCATCCCCGTACCCCCAGCCGCTAGCATCAGGCGGAAAAAGATGCATGACGTCAACACATCGCCCAGGTGGGAACAGACACAACATTGCAATAAATTAGTAGAAGTCATAAGACTGCATCCTAACAAGGCAGCGTTGAGGACCAAAATTACATAATTACATAGAAACCCCAGTAGACAGTGTGATCCAGATAAAACTATATACAGAAGTACAAAATGAGAGAAAGAATATAATAGGAATGATAGGAAAAGGGGAACAGTTTCAACTCCCCTTTTCCTCATGGGAGAGCGGTAGGGACAGGCAGTTTCAAGTTCCCCTAGGGGCTCAGGTCCCCTGGGGGAATCTAGTTGGCTCACGTGTCTTGGGAGAGGAATACAGGTGACCTCTCCTGAGGCTCGTGGTTTAGCCCGGGAAAATCCAGTTTAAACTGGCCTAGCTGGCCCCCATAGGGGCTATAAAAAGGGGGTTCCGTCCAGTCAGGCTCAATTCGCCTCAGAAGACTAAGCTATGGTGTTCTAGGGTTCACTCCCATTGAGCAAACAGTGTCTTCTGAGGCCAGAAGATGAGTCTGCTGAGACGGCTTATCGAACGGGCAGGAGAAGATGGCGGTGAAGATTGGATTCGGCAGTGCCTTGACTTACCGAGGACTTCGCGTCAAGAGGCTCCGGTGGGAGCCGCAACTGCCGCCGCTGAAGCCTGGGGTCCAGTGACCGACATCGAAATGTCGGCTGAAGTACCGTCCCGCCATTCGCCCGTGCCCCGTTTGGAGGAAGAGCACACAGAGCCGCAAGAAGAATTCCCGTGTCAAAGGCGAAGAAGAGGAGGCGCCGCCGCTGATGTAAGTAACTCAGCCAGGAGAAGGCGTACCCCGCGCCGCAGGTTTTCCCCTTCACCACCTCGAGCGGAGTCAGCTAGACGGCAAGGCAGGGCTTCCCAGAGCCGGGGCGGAGCTACAGGTCGAATGTCTAGGGGAGCGGTGAGAGGCGGGTGCAGCAGCGTAGGGAGAAGAGGATCAGTTTCGTCCGCGGTGGGCGCACCTACAGGCGAAGTGTCGAATAGCGTAGCCAGGAACGAATTTTTCGACGGAAGGTCGATCCGACCACATCACAACACAGCATCTCCACGACAACATCCCACAGCATTTCAGTCAGGGTCTGTCACAGGCATGGCTATTGGCCCAGCTCCCATGGCTTCAACTGGCATGGGGAATGAGGAAGATTCCATAAGGTCGACATTAAATATTCCGCCAATTAACTCTAGTGGGGTTGGTGAGTTACCTATTAATATTACTAATAATATTTCTGAGCTTTTGCAAAAATTAATTCAGGAAGTACATACACTAGGTGCCTCTGCTCAACCTACAGCTAATAATGCAGCGTTGGGGATATGGGCGCCATCTAGTGGTTTTACTACTGATCACATATCAAGTTTGAATAATGATACATTAGATAATTCTTTTGCATATCAGTCGGCAAGATCTCAAAATTTACCCGAAACATGTTTAAAAGAGTCTATTCCTTGTGAAAGCTCTCCGTTAGGTTTCCATCTATCTATGACAATAAAAGAAAAAATTTGGAAGGGTGAATTTTTGGATCTTTTATCTTTGCTTCCTTCTGCAAAAGAATTTATTAGTAGGACTGGTTGCAGGCTTATTGTATATTTTCTGGCATCTTATGTGAAAAATTTCCTGAGAAAAGTTCTGGACTTTTTCAGCATTTAGACATTATATTGGAAGCGTTTAAGAATTTCGGAGGTACGGCTTGGTATACGTATGATGAGGCCTTTCGTCAAAAATTGTCTGTTTACCCGACTTTGAAGTGGGGAGTAAAAGACGTGAGCCTCTGGCTCAATCTTTTTCTTCCCCAAAGGGCATATTCCAGGCAGCCTCAGACTTCTCAAAACGCAGCCAACAATACCGGATACAAGAAAGGTATTTGTTTCAACTTCAACGATTCTCAGTGCAGATGGCCAAACTCCTGCAAATATAGACACGAATGCGCATTTTGTTCCGGAGCACATTCGGTATCTAAATGTTTTAAGAAAATGTCCTCGGTTAATCAACAAGCAGGATCTTTTCAAAAAGGCTTCAACGCCAGTGAAGCTGGTAAACATGCTACCGTGGCTCAGGGCTTACCCAGACAAGTTGAAGGCCCAGCTCCTCATTGAAGGTTTTGATGAAGGGTTTTTGCTTCCTAAATATTTGGGTACAGGTTGTACCATGGTAAACAATTTGAAATCTATAGACCAATTTCCAGAAATAGTAGAAGAAAAGATTTTTAAGGAACTTTCGGCAGGAAGAATAGCAGGCCCATTTTTCTCTCCTCCATTTTTTAATTTTAGAATTTCCCCTTTGGGTATTGTCCCCAAAAAAGAAAGAAATTCTTTCAGGCTTATTCATCACCTATCCTTCCCAAAGGGTCAATCATTGAATGACCAAATTGAGGACAGCCTTTCTTCGGTTACTTATGCTTCTTTTGAAGATGCGCTAAAGAAGCTTAGGTATCTGGGAAAGGGCGCATTTTTGGCAAAAGCTGATATTCAATCAGCTTTCCGTCTTCTCCCTATACATCCCTCTTGTTTTAATTCACTAGGTTTTTTCTTTCAAAATAAATTCTATTTTGACAAATGTTTACCAATGGGTTGTTCCCTGTCCTGTTTTTATTTTGAAACCTTTTCTTCATTTTTGGAATGGGTGGTAGTCTCTTTATCCGGTTCTGAGTTGATCATTCATTATCTAGATGATTTTTTGTTTTTAGGCCCCCCCCCCCCTTCCTCCCCTGACTGTTCAAATTTATTAGACACATTTTTTAATATTTGTCATCACTTCAATGTTCCTCTGGCTGTTGACAAAACGGCCGGGCCTTTCAACTTGTTTGGATTTTCTAGGTATTACTATCGATACAGAGTTAATGGAATTTCGTCTCCCGGAAGAAAAGGTAACGAAACTTAGAGTACAGTTACTGTTTATTATTCGCAAAAAGAAGGTTTGTTTGAAGGACATGCAATCCTTATTAGGTCTGTTGGCCTTTGCTTCAAGGATCATGCCCATTGGCAAGATTTTTTCCAGAAGACTTTATCATTCCATCTCGGGTTTTAAATCTCCTTTCTCTCATATCAGGATTACTCATGATATGCGAGAGGATCTTTTGGTATGGTTACAGTTTTTACAACATTTCAATGGTCGAGCCTTATGGCAGGACGAATTCATTCTGGATAAAGAGTTTTTTTCTTTCTACTGACTCGGCGGGATCATGTGGTTTTGCTGCAATTTGGCAATCACATTGGTGTGCGGACGTGTGGAACCCGAGATGGATAAGATTAGGTTATACAAAGAATATAGTTTTGCTAGAATTATTCCCTATTATAGTTGCTTTGGAACTTTGGGCCCCTTATTTTCAGAACAAAAGAATTTTAGTCCGGACTGATAATAAGGGAGTCATGTATGCAATTAATTGTTTAACGTCTAAGTCTATGCCAGTCATTGTCTTGTTGCGCCACATGATTTTTCAATGTTTGCATTGGAATATCTGGTTAAAAGCGATTCATGTGGCGGGAAAAGACAATGACGTGGCGGACGCATTGTCTCGCCTGCAGATGGATCGTTTCTTTCAACTGTTCCCGTCCGCGGACCAAGTAGGGATACCTTGTCCACACGAATTGTGGGACCTTTTTTGAAACCTATTGCTGATTCGATTCGGAATTCTTTGGCCCCTTCGACCTGGGCTGGATATCAATCGGCCTGGTTGCTTTGGGTTGCCTTTTTAAATTCGATCAATGCTCCTATGAGTGCTTTTTCGGAAGGTTTAGTATTGTTATTTTTGAATTTTTTGTTTCATAAGCAATATTCTTGGTCATATGTTAATAAAACCTTGGCTGGTTTGTCCTTTTTTCTCAAACTTAATAACTTGCCTTCTTGTTTAGCTTATTTTTCTGTTAGGCAAGCCTTAAAAGGCTATAAGAAGGACAATTTTAAACCGGATTCCCGTTTTCCTATTACCCCGGAAGTTTTAGAAAAACTCTGTTTAGCATCGGAACAAGTCTGTTTTTCTTCCTTTGAGGCTACGTTATTTAGAGCAGTTTTTTCTATTACCTTTTTCGCAGCACTCAGAGCTTCTGAGTTACCAACTATTCGGGCCTCGGATATTTTTGTCTCAGACACATCCTTGAGGATATTTTTAAGAAAATCTAAAACTGATCAGTTAGGTAAAGGCAGTTGGATCACGTTGCATGCAGGCCGCAACTCTTCAATCTGTCCTTTGGGTTTATTAAATAAATATCTCAGTGTCCGGCCGTCGGGTGGTCAGGGTTTGTTTTTACACGAGTCTGGCTCCCCTCTCACTAGGTATCAGTTCGTGTGCGTTTTAAAAAATGTTTAAAGTTTTTAAAATTGGATAAGGTTAATTTGACGTCACATTCTTTTAGAATTGGAGCAGCCACTGAGGCTTCTAGATTAGGTTTGGATGATAGTATAGTTAAGAAGGTGGGAAGATGGAAATCGAATAGTTATTTATTATATATTCGTCCTAATCTTTCTCTTTGATTCATTCCAGGTTTATGCCGAAAAGTAATTTGGATAATTGGACACTCCTACGTCTTTTGGGCACACCTGAGGGCTAAAGAAAGAGGGGAATGTTATGGGCTGATCTGCTGGGGGAATTTACGGGTCTTTTTCTCAAATTTCCCCCACCAGATGTACTGATTGTACATCTTGGGGGAAATGACATTGGAAAACAAAAAACGTTGGACATTATTTTTAACATTAGAGACGATTTACAAAGGATTCAACTAGCTTTGCCTTACACGGTTATTGTTTTCTCTGAAATAGTGCAAAGGTTTCGTTGGCTTTCTTTTCCTTCCATGCACCCGTTGGAAAGAATAAGAAAGCGGATTAATAGAGCGGTGTCCAAATTACTTACACAGTTAGGCATTATATCATTTAGGCATGTAGAATTGGAGGGTGGCATCCGTGGTTTATATAGACAGGATGAAATTCACCTGTCAGAAATCGGTTTAGATATTTTTAACGCAGACCTCAGTTCATGTGTTGAGATGGCCGCGTTAGGGGGTTTTAGGGACAGGCGGTCTTGAGTCCACCTGTCTGGTGGGAAATTTATAAAGTAAGTTATTTATTTATGCAGCCTGGGCTGTATGGCTAGGCTGTTAAAAGTTATATATTTAGTTCTTGTCTGATGAATAAATATTTTTGAAACCAATAATAAACAGCCGCGGCCTATATAATCCAACACTGGTCTGCGTCTCTTTTCTTTATTATTAAGTTTGATAAGTGATGAAATAGGGTCCTGCCTGCGATCCCATGATAGGAAAAGGGGAACAGTTTCAACTCCCCTTTTCCTCATGGGAGAGCGGTAGGGACAGGCAGTTTCAAGTTCCCCTAGGGGCTCAGGTCCCCTGGGGGAATCTAGTTGGCTCACGTGTCTTGGGAGAGGAATACAGGTGACCTCTCCTGAGGCTCGTGGTTTAGCCCGGGAAAATCCAGTTTAAACTGGCCTAGCTGGCCCCCATAGGGGCTATAAAAAGGGGGTTCCGTCCAGTCAGGCTCAATTCGCCTCAGAAGACTAAGCTGTGGTGTTCCCCTCCCCCCCTCCCCTTTTGTCGCGGCTGTAATTATGTGGTGGTGTCACTTTTGCAATTATGCAAAGGCGGACTAGTTTGTTTAAATCGTTATTAAAGATTTTCAATTATATATTTGAAGTGTGTTGGGAAATTTATAAAGTAAGTTATTTATTTATGCAGCCTGGGCTGTATGGCTAGGCTGTTAAAAGTTATATATTTAGTTCTTGTCTGATGAATAAATATTTTTGAAAACAATAATAAACAGCCGCGGCCTATATAATCCAACACTGGTCTGCGTCTCTTTTCTTTATTATTAAGTTTGATAAGTGATGAAATAGGGTCCTGCCTGCGATCCCAAGAAAAGTGGAATACATGTACAAAATAAAACCCAAGAATCCAGGAATAAAAATTAACACAAAAGATCATTCCCAGCCGTAATGTTGAAAAGGGGTTTCTAAACGGTTTTACCGAAGCTGAAGCCTTCCAAGAAGGGCCTAAAGCTCTCTGCCTCATTAAAGACCAGGTGGGGTGGTGACATCTAAGTATCTAATCCAGCGCATTTCGCGCTGTAATAGTGATTATTTAATTTTGTTACTCAACGCTGCCTTGTTAGCATGCAGTCTTGTGACTTCTACTAATTTATTGCAATGTTGTGTCTGTTCATACTTTGTTATACTTTTCATGTAATCTTGATATATGATTGAATGCAATATTTACTCCTTGACTCTGTCATATGTCCTATTGGTAAGCCTGTTGCCATCAACATACACCCGGCACACCCGGGCCCCCATACAATATTACTTTTTTTGGGGGCCATTCTTTCCTCTTGATCTGTCAGGGTTTATTGCCTCCAGCATTATCCTGGCAGTATCGGAGGTAGTTTTGTGTCGGGGGTTTTTAGTCCTCTTTTGGGATTACATTCCCCAATCTGAGAGGCACACTTTTTGTTTTTTGTGCTCTCTGTTTGATCTAGGGGGATGCTCCCCAGGTCAATAGTTTGAGAAAATATTTTTCGGACGCTTTCAATCTTTTATATTTAGTATTTAGGACACCGGGAATCCACAGTCTTCCCGATGGTGTCCTTATACCAGATCTGGCTACCATGGTGGGGATGTTGGCTGACACTGACCAGATGTTTTTTCCGCCCTTCCTAGGGCGGTGTCACTTCTGACCAGTGTCACTTTTTCCATCTCCCCCTCGCCCTGCCGTTTCCGCATCTATGGATGCCCCTTTGATCTGTTTGGCTTCTGTGTGTGGTGGCTCCGTCCCTTGGTTGCGGAGCTCTACATACTTTGCTGACACTTCCGGGAGGTCTCCACCGCAGGCGGTATGTGGCAGCGTCTATCATTATTGATGACGCTCCCACGTCTGCTTGTCTTGATGACGGTGACGTTCCCCGCCCACCTGGGCGATGTGTTGAGGTCATGCGTCTTTCTCCGCCTGCCGCTTGTGGCTGTGGGTATGGGGATGCCTCTCCCTCTACGGGCTCCCGTGGAACGGTGGTTGTAGTCACGGCCGTTGCGCCGTGGGGCGTCATCCTCTGGCGCTCAACGAGGCTCACTTGGCTTCCTGCCAGGGGCCATAAAAGGAGGACGCCAGGTTTCCTAGGGACGCCATCCTCGGTCCATGCTACAATTTTGGATTAATTGGATTTATTTCCTTTGGAAGAGGAGGACTTATCACCCACCTTTAGTGGGCTGATCCCGTTGCCTTTGAGTATTTTTTGGATGGGTACCTTCAACTTTTTGGACCTATTATTGGTAAGTTCAACATTCCTGCTTTCCTTTTTTTGGGGGGGGGGGGGGGGGGTTGGCACCTACCCCTGGCTGTTTATGCTCGGGATGGGCAGACTCCTCCCAAGGAGGGGTCAAAAAACTTCCTTTTTGGGGGTTTTGGTTTATAGTTTTTTTCTTGGATGGTGTTTCAAGGGGGGCTTTTCCTCTTTTCCCCTTTTGCTTCTGGGGGCTGGGATTATTCTCCTGCCCCCTTTACATGCTGGTCAGCAATATCGCTTCTTGGATTATCTTGTTCCTAGTTCCTCTTGAACCCAATAATCTGTAAGTGATACATATTTAACTACTACTTTATGGCATTAACTGATCTATAGCCCGGATACACATAGGAGGTCATCATGGCCTATTTCTCGGTTTTCTCAGGGATATGCTGTTGTTGTTCCACCTGGTGGTCTTGGGAGTGGAGGTTTGCCTATTTAAGATGTCTATTTTTATAGATGTCTATATATATTTATATATAATGTATCTTTTGGGTCGATTCATTCATTTATTTTATTTATTTACATACTCCCTTGTAGGCTCTTTTACGGCCAATATCCTCTGTCATTTTTTCATCCTCTTTTTTGTCGCCCTTGTTGAAATTTTTATCCTTGGATCCCTTTGTATGTTTGAAAGGCTATGTAGCAGGCTTACGGACGATTGACAGCACAGAGGAAGTTGCATCCTGTTATATATATATCTTTTGACATGTAAGCTTTTTGAAAAGGTTTTTTCTTCTTTTGATTATATTTTTAGGGGGTTTCACACCACAAGATAAATATATTGTATATAACAATTGCATATATTTTATGTATTCATACTATATTTCATATTTCAGAAGTGGCAATTTGTCCCTGATGAAGATTGTTTTTGTACTTATCGAAACGCGTTGGCCACCCACTCATGGATGGTCCTGATTTATGTAGTGGAAATCTACCACCTCTGTCAAATTTTATGTCTACATACTTCTGTCTGTTTTAATCTTATATGTATATCAATAAAATTAATATCTTTTTTTCAACGTTTCTTTTTTCAATTTTTTAAAAAATTGCCTTTAAAATCCCATATTTGAGGTTTTTCTTCTTTAATACAAGTTATCTGTCGGATTTCAGATCATTATACAGATCAGAGTAAGGAAATTTAAACCAGGGTGACCAAGTTTTATGAAATCTGTCCACCCTATTGGTAGCATGTGCTAGCATCTCTTCCAATTCACATATTATCAAATGCTTGGATAATGAATTTTTAAAGCGTTTGAGTGGGAAGTTTAGGATATATAGAAGACAACAGACAGCATTAAGCACTATTTTGGTTTCCGTAATTTGTTTGATCCTTTCCCTGACACCAAAATAAGGCCAGGTGAGGGCAGTACCACCAAATGTGTATTAGGGTGCCTGTGTCTCTCCCACATCTCCAGCATGAGCTTGAGGTCTGAGCATTCCATACATGTAATTTTGCAGGAGTGGCATACCAGTCAGTTAGTAATTTATAAGACATTTCCTGTGTCTTAGTGCTAATGGAGCACTTGTGTGTTAAAATGCAAGCATTTTTCCACTGATTGTCTGTTATGTTCATCTTAAGTGCATTAGACAGATTTTCTGAATCTGTCCTCGGCATTAGGGTTTGTATGTTGTAGCCACATGTAGGCAACTGAGGTCACCTTCTGTAAGTGTGTGCCATCATCACATACCTTCTCTAGTTCTGTCAGCTGTCTGGAGAAATTTCCCTATTTGGCCGTACTGCCTACATAGCTACGTAATTGGAAGTACGTCCAGAGTGGTAGAGTGGGGATTTTGCTGTCTCTTTTCCATACATAGTCCTTGGGCCTTCCATCATGGAAACACTCACCAGCTCGTAAGGGATTATTAGTGGATGGATGGCGGAGCGAACAATTCCCAATCCCAGGGGGGAATTTCGGGCTGTCGTTTATCGGTGTTAGGGGGCTAAGTAAGGAAGTCAATGCAGGGTGTTTTGCAGCTTCTAGGCAAGCAGTCAGCGTGGTCTCCATTATTGGGTGTTGTTTTAAAATTTGTTTATGTCTGAGTCTAGGATTCCATAGTGAAAAAAAGTAGTTGGAAGGGGCTCAAGCCGGCCTCTAAGACTAGACAGTCTTTAGTGTTCCTGTGGCAATGCCAGTCCATTATGTTAAATGGGAGGCCAGATAATATTCCTTGAAGTCAGGGAAGTCGGGGAGTCCCACCCCCCCAGTTCCTTAGGTCTGGTCAGTAGAGAGAACTTGATTCTGGGTCTTTTATGCGACCATAAAAATTGTAAGAGGATAGTGTGTAGTTTTTTGAAAAACCTCTGGGGGATTTTAACCGGTGGAGCACGTAGTAGGTACAACAGCCTGGGCAGGATGGCCATCTTCAGAATGGCAGCCCTCCCAAACCAAGAGAAGTAGCCTTTGTTCCATAGTTTTAAATCCTTTTCTACTGTCTGAAGTAAAGGTGGGACATTTTAATTATAGGTCAAGGACAGCCTAGGGGTCAGCCAAATTCCCAGGTATTTTAGTGCTGTTTCCTCCCATTTGAAGGGGCAGTTTTTTTGGGTCCTGGTAAGAAGTTCAGTAGGGGGTTGGGACTTTAGATGAAACATGCACTTGAAAAATAAATAATTTGTTCGTAACAGATTTATTCCATGTATTAATGATCGATAATAACAAGACACACACCACCGTGAGTCCAACAATTCATTTCATAAAAATACATATAGAGTCAATATATATATGTACACACACATAAATGCAGGGCACAATAACGCATGATCGTTCGATGCAAGTAACTAAAAAACAGATAATAACATGATAATACGTAAAAATCTAGTCTGATATAGAGTAGGCACATTGTTGCACAAATCTGGGTGTTTACTGGAAATATGAGATGCATAGGTGTAGCAGCTATAGCTCGACGCGTTTCGTGGTTGATGACCACTCATCAGGAGCAATTATGGCCAAAGCCTATAAAGTATAAATATAAAAAAATGGATCAGACTGATTACATGAGTAGAGCATTAAATTAGATTGAGGGAAGGTAATGTAACCTAACCTATACTTACACAGCTTTTTTTGGGTCCTAGCAAGGTTTGTTGTAGATAAGTTAATATTCATGGCCTCAGACTTAGATAGATTTATTTTGAGATTGGAGACAAATCCATAATGGGCAAAAGCTTTCATGAGGTTCGGTAGAGTGATGTGCGGTTTTGTCATTTTGTCAATAAAAGGTTGTCCGCATAGGCTGCAATCTTGTACACCCTATAAAGGAGAGAGATGCTGTTCACCGAACTATACCTATTGACCGTTCGGATGAAGGGTTCTAATGAGAGAATGAAAAGTCGTGGAGACAGGGGGCAGCCCTGTCTTGTGACAAGGGCAGTTTTAAAGTGAAATAAAAACAGTGTGTTATGTTATGTTACGTTATGTTATGTCAGAGACAATGGGGTTTATTTACTTTTTTTACTTTTTCTTTATTTTACACGCTGAGGTTAGAAGCAGGTTGGTTTCTATGCAGGAGTGAGGGTGATTTTGCACTCTCCAGCTTTAGTAAATAAATCCCAATGTCCAGAAGATAGCATGGACATGCTGCACATTATGTAAGTGGTTAAATTAGGTCACATTTGAAGATGCAGAGCCGAGGCAGGAATTCACTTGAAATAAAAATTACAGTGGCTTTTGTCAGACGCAAGAGCCATAGTAAAGCACAGACACACTGTACATCATGGAAACCTTATTAGTGAGCCACATTTAAAAATAGAGCGACAAGACACTTTTCATCAAAAAATAAAAATTACAGTGAATTATGTCAAAAACAAGAGCAAGAAATATTGCACAGACACAGAGCCTTTTTGCTCATATTTCAAGAGGCAGGTTTTATTGTGAAATAATAATTACAATGTATTATTTCATAAGCAATGAGCAGAAATATAGCGCAGACACCTTGCACATCATAGAAACCTATTTACTAGGACACTATGTAAAAAGAAGAGACAAGGCAGGTTTTATCATAAAATAAAATTGACAGGTGATTATGTCAGAGATAAGAGCGAGAAAATAGCACAGACATGCTGCACATCATGCAAGCAGTTTTAGGCCACATTTCAAGAGATAGATTTTAAAGTGGTATTAAACTCAAAAGCAAAAATGTAAGATATTGCAACTTGCCAATTCTTAGATGTAGTGGCTGCAAATGTTTTCTTTTTTAGTTTTTTTTTCTCTCTGTTTTCACCTGCCGATCTGGCCAGTAACAAACCTCCTGTAATAAAGTGCTTCCACTCTGGATGAAGGAGCACAGGGTCACCTTTGGACAGCAACACTGTCAGTTTGGGTGGAGAGGGAGTGTTATATAGACTAGCAGATTTAGATACACTAACAAATTAAAGCCAAGCTCCAGCTCACACTGCAGTTAGACATGCACGTACAGCAAAAGATTTTTTTAGGGGATAAAGGTTTTACATGAATAAATAAAATCTGATCATTGTAGGTACCCCTGTCGGTGGTAAATGGTTTACTTCATCACTCTAACTGCTACATTTATAGAGGAGCTTAGAACAGACTTACTGGCTGGATCACTAGAAAATAAAAGCTAGAAAGACAAAAAAGAAAACAAATACAGCCACCACCTCTTTGGATTAGTAAGTTTCAATATAATAAATATTTTGGGTTTCATACTACTCTAATTTGAAATTGCAGTGGATTGTGTCAGAGACAAGAGCCAGCAATATAGTATAGATATGCTGCACATCTTGTATGCCTTTGTATAAGGTACCCTTTATCTAAAAATAAAAATGAAAGTTTATTATGTAGAAGACAAAGACAGGAGCAAGAAAATAACACAGACACACTGTGCATCATGGAAGCATGTTTAGTATATAATTGAAGAGAAAGAGAGAGACAAGGCACTTTTTTGCCAAGAAAGAAATATAACATTGAATTATGTTAGACAACAGTCAGAAATGTTGTACAATCAGCATTGAATCAGTCAATATAGGACACATTTTGAAAGGGACACACAGCATAAAGCCTTTTGTCCTACAGATCCAAAGCTAGGACACAGACAAAAGGAATAATTATTATCCAGCAAAATCAATTATTGTTGTGAGAATCCAATAGACATGTATTGCTACACACAATATACAGTATATAATATTTCTACAATTTATTTTAGGCCTCACTGGCTAAACCACATTTACATTCCTCTTTAGTGGGCCCAAAACATATTCTACATTTTTTTGTAGACCACACTGGCTAAGCTCCAAATCCATTAATCTTTGGGGGATGAAAACAGATTATAAAATTTATCATTTTCAGATTCCGCTAGAAGTATCGTACCATACACAGCATATACAATAATGCCACAATTTCTTTTAGACTTCATTGGATTAAAGGAGAAGTGTGGGAGACAAAAGAAATAAACATACATACTCACCTATACAGCTTCAGCATCGGTCTGTCCCCCACCAGCACTAAGACAGAGAACTGAGCGATCACATGACCACTGACCACTCAGTTCTCGATCTGATTTGAGCAGTGAGTGGCGACTGTCAGATATTTGGTATCTCTCTCTGTCCTCCCCTTCTGTTTTGTGCTAGCTAGTTTACCCCTAATTGAACACACCCTGTTTTTTTTATATTCCCTCAGTCAGTATTAGTTATTCACAGAGACAGGGCTTAGGAAAGTAATTGTCTTCTTACACTTCAAAAGACTGGAAAAACATCCCCTATATTGCAATTAGTATTAAAAAAATTTTGGAGTCAACATCTGTATCTAACTGAAGAATTTAGCTGTATGAGAATTGTGTCAGCAGGTGACCATACAGAAAAAAAGACAGCTAAATATCATACTTTCCACACATTTATTTAAAAAAAAAAAATATTGGCCACATTTTGAACAGGAGAGACAACAGGCAGCTTTTAATTAAAACATTTTAGCATAGTATGTAAACACTTTTACAAGGCTGCTGTTTATTATGAAGAGTAAGAATGAGATGAACTGCCCTGGGTGCGGTTCGAGCAGGGCTCAGTGAACTTCAAAAAGTTTGGATTATCAAATTCAAACCCATTGAAATCGCTAAGGGCCAAACTGCCTACTTTCTAATAGACAGGGGGTTGTCAAGAAAATTGCATGGGGGTGTATGTATCAATGCAATCGTTTAAAATTCCACTCAGCTAGGAGCAGTGATTTTTTAAATGCTTAAAATGAAACATTAAATGCCCAATATATTTATATAACATGCCTAGGGGGTGCCCCAATCTTGCCAGTGAAGGGCATCTGCGATAGGCATCTCTGTGATGTATAGAAAGTGTTACAGCAACACTGACCCTAGAGATGGGCCGAACATCCCCCGGGTTTGGTTCGCAGCAGAACTATCTAACATCGCAAAAGTTCGTACCTGAACGACGAACCCCATTGAAGTCTATGGGACCTGAACTTTAAAAATTAAAAGTCCTCTATTTGAAGGCTTATATGCAAGTTATTGACCATAAAAAGGGTATGGGGCCCCAGGTACTGCCCTGGAGATGGTCAGAGACTGCAGACATACTACAAGAGATGGTCAGAGACTGCAGACATACTACAAGAGATGGTCAGAGACTGCATGCATGATACAGGAGATGATCAGAGACTACAGACATGATACAAGAGATGGACAAATACTGCAGACATGATACAAGAGATGGTCAGAGACTGCAGGCATGTTACAGGAGGTGGTCAGAGACTGCAGGCATGATACAAGAGAATGTCAGAGACTGCAAACATGCTACAGGATATGCTCAGAGACTGCAGACATGATGCAAGTAATGGTTAGAGACTGCAGACATGATACAGACGATGGTCAGAGACTGCAGACATACTACAAGAGATGGTCAGAGACTGCAGACATGATAAAAGAAATGGTCAAAGACTGCAGACATGATACAAGAGACTGCAGACATGATACAGGGGTGGGTCAGAGACTGCAGACATGCTACAAGAGATGGTCAGAGACTGCAGACATGATACAGGAGCTGGTCAGAGACTGCAGACAAGATACAGGAGCTGGTCAGAGACTGCAGACATGATACAGGAGTTGGTCAGGCACTGCAGGCATGCTACTAGAGATGGTCAGAAACTGCAGACATGATACAGGAGATGGTCAAAGACTGCAGACATGATACAGGAACTGGTCAGAGACTGCAGACATACTACAGGAGATGGTCAGAGACTGTAGATATGATACAAGAGATGGTCAGAGACTGCGGAAATGATACAAGCGATCAATGCATCAAATGCAGCCTCACCAGTGCCCACCAATTGCAGCCTACCAGTGCCCATCAGTTGCAGTCTACCAGTGCCCACCAATTCCAGCCTACCAGTTCCCACCAATTGCAGCCTACTAGTGGCCACCAACTGCAGCCTACCAGTGCCCACCAACTGCAGCCTGCCAGTGCCCACTAAATGCAGCCTGCCAGTGCCCCTGGATCACACAGAGTGGCGATGATCTCCTACGGCCACGGAGCTTGGATTTGAATCACCTGGGCAGCCATTGTAACAAAGTCCCACCTCCTAGACCATCTCACAGCTTCTATGATACACAAAACACTGATTCAATTTCACTGCATTGGATCAGTGTTTTGTCTATCTCACAGGAGCCGGTCTAGGAGGTGGGACTTTATTACAGCGACACCGGTCATTTCAGACCAAAGCTTGTGTGGTGTGTGCAGGCCCAGACTGGGACTACAATTAAACCCGGGCATTGTAGATTGAGCAACCAATTTTTCCAGGGGAGGTTGGTCGGACATTTGTGGGGATGGCTAGTGATGGGATAGTGCGGAGTCGGTCCTCTGCACTTTATTGTAAAAGGGGACTGCACTGTAATGATTACGTGCCCCTTTACAGTACAGTGCCCCTAGCAATCACAACCCCTCCCATCACAGTGCCCCTTGCTGTCATGCCCCCCTCCTCTTTTATCTCTACTCACAGTGGCCCTGTTTATTCTCTGTCTCCCCTGCAAAGTCCTATCTTTTGCAGAGCAGCATAAGGAGTCACTCTGTGTGTCTGACTTATCAGCAGGGCAGGGGCGAGAGGAGCTACAGATCTGGATCATATTAACAAGCGGGTGACTACATGCTTGCTAATATGAAAATGCTCTGTATGCAGATCTCCAGCTCCTAGCCCTGCATTCAGATCTGTAAATAAATAAATTAAATAATTCCTGGTCAGTATTTTACATGGGTACTCCTGACTACTCATACACATGTGTACACACAAAGCACAACCCCCTTGAAAAAAAAATGCAAGAAAAGTCAATAAGATTATCAATTAGAATATTAATTGAAGATTTTCATACAAAAGAGCCACATGGGAGGTAGAGAAATTGGACACATTAATACTCACATGGATGTTTACACATCGGAATAAACGCATGTACTATATGGATCATACTTTTTCTTGCAGGAAGATGTGTGCCGGGAGCCTTAGGCCTTGCTCACAGGGGCACTCCAAAGTCTATGCCCATGGAGGGCTGTGGTTTACTGCACAGGGGACACACAGGTGTGGCATGCATCCATGTCGAGTCTGACCCCCCCACCCCATTTACCCCAGACTGGCCCTAAACCCCCATCCACTCAAGACCGACCCCCCCCGCCCCATCTACCCCAGACTGACCCCTTCCCGCCCCATCTACCCCAGACTGACCCTCCACCCCTATTCATTCAAGATTTAGACCCCCCCACCAGACTGACAGACCCACACTCCCCAAGACACTAACACCCCCTACACTCAACTTCTGTCATTCTAGACTCAAGTGCCTCAAATGTCACCAAGGCATGAAAACCGGTGTAAAGCACATTGGGATCAGACTTGTCGCTCTGCCCTTCAAACCAATCACTGTTTGTAAGTTCTGAATTGAGGCACCAGTAAGTGGTGTGAGTGGACGATTGACAAGTTGCGCAAACTGGTGACCTAAGCCCAGCGAAATTTTATTATTATCGGCTACATCATGGGCAGCTATTAACAGGTATGCCAAATTAACATATTTGCCCTCCAAAATGTATTTTTTGATGTTCCCAGCAATGAAATGTGCCAGGGTAATGGAAGGAGCCCTCATGCTTTTACCTGGGCCTATAGGTACAGGGCTTGGTACCAAGGGGGTCCCGGAACCTGCTGACGCCCCTGGAACGGTAGAAGCGGTAGAGACTCTTCAATACCTCCAGTACCTGCAGTGCTGGACTCCCAGGTTTAGCCCGCTGAGTGAAGTGTGCCCCAAGAACCGGAGGGAAGAAATGTCTCCCCCTTACCTGCCCCGTAATGCACAAGTGCCTCCTTTAGATAGTGGCTACGCAACTGCCCTACCTGAGAGAGGAGAGTGGAGAGAAGCGACCGCACGACCTCCCTGTAGATCGGAATATCTGAAGTGATGTCAGAATGTTGCCCGGAAATTACGCCAACACGTGAGCAATCGTTGACAGGGGATAAGGAAAAGGAGGGCAGGCTTCATGCAGCCTGACTCCTCCTACAAACACAGGCGACCTGCGGTCAGCCTTACACTTTTCCTTCCACCTGTTCCTAGAATCTTTGATCTCTTATAAATCCTAGCTACCAATAGGGATGGGCCCGGTGTTCGATTCGAACCCATGTTCGAATCGAACATCGGGCGTTCGCCCGCTCGGCGAGCCCAGAACTATTTGGGCCGCTCGCATCAAATTCGTGTGATGCGAGCGGCCCGCAATGCATTGCGCTAGTCGCAGTGCAATGCTGGCTGATGATTGGCCAAGCATGCACTGTGACCCCGCATGCTTGGCCAATCACAGCGCCGGCAGCGAGGAGAGCCATAATTGGCTACAGGCAGGATGCCTGTAGCCAATTATAGCTCAGGGGCTTTAGTACACGCCCCACGGTATAAGAGGCCGCCGCGGCGGCGGCCTTGCATATTGTGTTTCAGTGTCAGCGTGTCAGTGTGTTGCTGACTGCTGACAATATGTGCTTTATTTCTGGGGATTTGTGTGTGCTTGCTGTTAGTACAGCATTGCAGTATCACATCTGGGGGGTGTCTATAGGTGGCCTGTGAAGGGGGGCAGGTTTCCTGTGCTTAGAACTTTCCCTGCAAAAAGTGTCATTTTTTGCAGGAAAAAATCTATTTAAAAGCACTCACGGCTAATGAATTGATGGCTCCTGTAACACAGAGAACTGTCATTCATTGATAAAAAACCAAAAAAAAAGCGTAGGGGTCCCCCCAAATTCAATAACCAGGCCCTTCAGGTCTGGGATGGATATTAAGGGGAACCCCAGCCAAAAAAAAAAAATGGCGTAGGGCCCCCCTCAAAATCCCTACCAGACCCTTGAGGTCTGGGATGGACTTTAAGGGGAACCCTAGCCAAAAAAAATGGCGTGGGGTCCCCCTCAAAATCCATACCAGACCCTTATCCGAGCACGCAACCTGGCAGGCCGCAGGAAAAGAGGGGGGGACGAGAGCGCCCCCCCCTCCCGCCTGAACCGTACCAGGCCACATGCCCTCAACATTGGGAGGATGCTTTGGGGTCCCCCCCAAAGCACCTTGTCCCCATGTTGATGAGGACAAGGGCCTCTTCCCCACAACCCTGGCCATTGGTTGTGGGGGTCTGCGGGCGGGGGGCTTATCGGAACCTGGAAGCCCCCTTTAACAAGGGGACCCCCAGATCCCGCCCCCCCCCTGTGTGAAATGGTAAGGTGCTACAAAAGTACCCCTACCATTTCACCAAAAAAGTGTCAAAAATGGTAAAAATGACAGGAGACGGTCTTTGACAATTCCTTTATTAAAATCTTCTTTCTTCTTTCTTCATCCTTCGGTTTCTTCATCATCTCCTTCCGTCATCTTCTTCCATCTTCTTCTTCCATTTTCTTCTTCCTCCGATCCGCTTCTTCTTGCGCTGGTCTTCTCGTCCTTCTCGTCCGGCATCTTCTTCCATGGCATCGGCGTCGGTGTCGGTGTCTCTTCTTGGGCCACTCCTCGCAATGGGAGGCTCCTGCTGTGTGAGGCTTCGCTGCGTCTGACAGGTCTTTTATAATGGAGGGCACCTGGTGACCCCGCCCCCTCTGACGCACGGGGACGTCATGGGGAATTCCCTATGGCTTTCCCCATGACGTCAGAGGGGGCGGGGTCACCAGGTGCCCTCCGTTATAAAAGACCTGTCAGACGGAGCGAAGCCTCACACAGCGGGAGCCTCCCATTGCGAGGAGCGGCCCGACAGAAGAACAGATGCCGACGCCATGGAAGAAGATGCCGGACGAGAAGGACGAGAAGACCAGCGCAAGAAGAAGCGTATCGGAGGAAGAAGAAAATGGAAGAAGAAGATGGAAGAAGATGACGGAAGGAGAAGATGAAGAAACCGAAGGATGAAGAAAGAAGAAGAAGAAGAAACACTTTTTTGGTGAAATGGTAGGGGGACCCTACGTCATTTTGTTTTTTTTTTTTTTTTTTTTTGGCTGGGGTTCCCCTTAAAATCCATCCCAGACCTGAAGGGCCTGGTTATTGAATTTGGGGGGACCCCCACACTTTTTTTTTTTCATTTTTTTTATTTTTTATGAATGACTTTTTTTTTAATGAATGACTTTCAATGAATGACTGTTCTTTGTATTACGGGAGCCGTCAATTAACATTAGCCGCGAGTGATTTTAAATAGCTTTCTTTTCTGCAAAAATGACACTTTTTGCAGAGACAGTTCTAAGCACTGGAAACATGCGCCCATTTTCATGCATAGTATAGACACCCCCCAGGTACGAAATTTAAAGGAATATTACACTTTTTTTGTTTCAATTTAAGCATTATTAAAATCACTGCTCCTGAAAAAACGTCAGTTTTTAAAAAAAAATTTGCATTGATACATGTCCCCTGGGGCAGGACCCTGGTCCCCAAACACTTTTTATGACATTAACATGCATATTAGCCTTTAAAATTAGCACTTTTAATTTCGAACGTTCGCATCCATTATAACTAATAGGGTTCTAAAGCTCGCACGGACTTTAGGTCCGTTCGCGGGTTCTGGTGCGAGCCGAACGGGGGGGTGTTCGGCTCATCCCTAGCTACCAACAAGATCTTCAGGATCCAACACACTTACATTGTTTCCCATTCTGGGCCCCACACCTTGCGTTGTGGTTCCATTTATCAGCTAATAAAATGGCTGCAGATCTCCTGGTAATTAGCGGAAACAACTAGACATACAGTATTTCAGTTTAGAAGGCCTTAAGATCTAACTTCAGCTTTTTTTTTCCTATTGGAATAGAGTGAACATTTTTCTCATGTTCCTGATTTTATCTGTGTCCACATTGAGGAGATTTTCCCTTGCTTCTTGTATTAGTGATGTCCATGCAAGAAAAAGCGTGTGCAAGCGTCTTCGAGATAGGAAGGAACGGACTGAAATAATATTATTAGAAGTTATAACCCTTTTTCACTTTAATAAAGATGTGTTTTTGTTTTTATCTATGTGCATATTGACAGAATTTCCCTATGCTTCCTGCCTTGATAGGAAATAAGAGAAAATCTTCCAGTGACACAGACTATAATCAAAAAAAGACGTACAGGGGCTCCAACTTTTCTCTGTTTTATCCAAAACAAAACCAAAAAGTTTGAAGTTGTGTTCTGCAGCAAATGCCATGAGAGAACGGGAGATGGCGGGGTTGGGGCATCTTTAGCTGACCTCCTACTAAATTCTACTTGACTGTCTTATTCTGGATCTCCGGCAACAATTTTTCTTCAAGCGGTAGTAAACTCTGTAAGAAGAAAAAACAGTTTCCACCTGCAAGGTAATATCATATTGTGCTAGTATGCACTGCATACTAGCACATTTTGAATGACTTACCTTAAAACTAAGCCCTCCTGTGGCACGCTGTCACTGCAGCAGAGGCTTCCATCTCCACCTGGTCTTCCTTCCAGGTTTGGGTATTAGATTGCTGAGTATAGAATGCTGTTCCTTCAGAGCGCATGCACCGTGATGTCACCGGCTGCTGCTCGTAAGAATAGCTCCTAAACTGTGCACATTTAGGAGATATTCATTTTACCTACAGGTAAGCTTTATTATAAGTTTACCTGTACGTACAAATTAAATATGAGAGTTTATTACTACTTTAAAGTGGTTGTAAAGCCTAAATATTTGTTACCTTAATGCATTCCTTGCATTAGGCGTCAGCAAGCATCTCCCCCCCTTTACTTACCTTAGCCCTCATTTGATCCAGCACAGTGTGCTGTCAATTAAAGCCAGTGATGAGGGAGCGGGGGTGGGGCTGCGTCCCGCTGTCTGTGTCAATGGACACAGCAGACGGGCTTGGGTGCAAGCATGCACGAGTGCCCCCATGGGAAGCGGCTTCCCATTGGGGTACTAGACAGTGGTAAGGGGCCAGGAGCGCCGGCAGGGGACCCAAAAAGAGGAGGTTCGCGGTAAGTATAGACATGTTTGTTTGTTTTTTTTTGTTTTTTTTTTTTATTACCTTTACAATCACTTTAAGTCAATGAAGTGGAATAAGCATGCAGATCATGGAGGTCAGAGAAAGTTAGACATTCTTACGTTACAAAACACTGGCTCAATGTTTTGAAGCAAAATGCGCGTGGGGCAGCATCTAGCCCTTTCGGAAGGAGATTCAGGCAACCTCATGACAGGTTTCCTTTAATGAATGAATGAATTAAATATGCAAACACATATTCAAGGTCATTGTATAAGCCAAGGAAATAAGCTCTCGTGGGACTTGCATAGGAAGTAAAAATGATTCCAGCTTTATTTAAACTGACGTTTTGGTAAAATGAAACCCACAATAATCAGGGAAGTTATATGTATAGATACAGTAAATTAACTTTTTATACAAAAGTCAATGACAAATGACAAGGATGCCTCAGATTTGTATGGAAGAAGGAAGATTTTACAGTTCAGGAAGTGGTTAAGTTGTGGATTTCCCTTCCACGTTAGGCTGTTATGCAAAATCAATAATGGAATTAAATAAAACAGACTGCATAATTTTCCGAAAATGAATGATAACCACAATTATTCTGTACTTATTGTGAAAGAAAAGTACAGGAAGTAAAATACAGTTTAATTAACCCCGAATTTTAGCTGGAAATAGAGACTGCATGTTCAAAATAATAATATTGAAGATTTAGATTTTAGCAGAGAGGAGTAATAAATAGTGGTGTTGTATTTTAAATAAAATAAATAAAGAATACATTTGGATATTGAACTTCTAGAAAATGGTTGCCGCATTGGAAAGGTTCCACAGTAATGAAGGAGGTGGTTGTATTCAGTGTTTGGCTTCCCTCTTTACTGTAGCACCCCCTTTCACTTCCCTTGGGAACATACATAATGTGCATAGCTCCCCCAGAGAATGTAGGACTGACTAGTTTCTACAGTCTGCACTATGGAGAAAGTGATGTCACCAGAGAGGGGAGGAAGGGAGGAGAGAAATCAGATATTCCAGACTCAACCTCTCCTCCTCTATGCATGTCCATGCAAAGGAGAAAGGGGGGAGAAGAGACAAGGGGATCACTAGTGGAGCATGCAGTGGCACAGTAGCTAGCTGGCATAAACATTCAGTAGTGCCTGAGGTGTAGAGGTTCAGTGACAGGGGTACTGGGAGGCAGGGATGTTTACAATCAGCGGTGCGGTGTGGAGGGGTGGTATTGGGGTTGCTGGATGATAGGGAGATGTCAGGGTTCAGAATGCCAGGGAGAACTGGGTTCTTCATAGGCCTAAATGTAAAAGGTAACAATACAGACGAGTACAAAAGGTAAAATGAAATGCTGTATACGTAAAAGAAAAAAGAAAATTCCTTTAAATTTATACATAATCACAATTTGACTGAAAAAAATACACAAAATTCTACTCTGGAAACATAAAAAACAGAAGTGGCTGCCCTAGATACACCATAACATATATGTGGTGAAATGTGCTGTGGTGGTGAGGTGAATGATTGTAGCTAACGAGACATTGTACCAGGAGAAGTTTGTATATAAGTTTATTTTTATAAGAATGGGTAGCCCATCTGCTCTTCCTATTGGCCCTTAAGAACACATGGAAGAAAAGGAAGTTACAGTAAACACATACACAAATCTACAGCACTGCTCCAAACCACCTCTTTTCATCTTTTACGTGCTGTTAGGCTACTTTCACACTGAGGCAGTTTTCAGGCTAAAAATAGCGCCTGTAAAGCACCTGAAAACTGCATCTCATGCCTCCCCAGTGTGAAAGCCCGAGTGCTTTCACACTGGGACGGTGCGCTTGAGGGACTGGAAAAAAAGTCCTGCAAGCAGCATCTTTGCTTTGTATGCATCGCTCCCACACCGCCCCTGCCCATTGGAATGAATAGGCATGCTTCCGAAGCGCTGCAACACATACACTAGTAACCCCTTATTCCGTCGCTAGCGGGGGTTAAAAGCACCCCGCTAGCGGCTGAAAAGTGCAGCTAAAATGACAGTAAAGATCCACTAAAACTAGCGGACCTTTACTGCTAACGGACCCGCCGCCCCAATGTGAAAGTACCGTTATGCTGCATACACACGGTTGGAATTTCTGTCAAAAAAAGTGTGATGGGAGCTTTTGGTCGGATATTCCGACCGTGTGTATGCTCCATCCAAATTTTTCTGTTTGAATTTCCGCCAGCAAAAGCTGGTTTTCTCTTTTTCCGACGGAAAAAGTTCTTGATGGAAATTCCGTTCGTCTGTATGCAATTCCTACGCACAAAAAAACATGCATGCTCGGAAACAATTCGACGCATGCTCGGAAGCATTGAACTTCATTTTCTTGGCTTGTCGTAGTGTTGTACGTCGCCGCGTTCTTGACGGTCGAAAGTTGTGTGCCTCTGTGTATATGCAAGCCAAGCTTGAGCGGAATTCTGTCGGAAAAACCATCCAAGATTTTTCTGACAGAAATTCCACTTGTGTGTACGGGGCTTTAGGGTGCTGGATCCTATAGCCTATGTCTGCTTCCACTGAAGTGTAGAAAAAGTTGAGAGTTGCACTCCATCCTAAATTCTTCATATTGTTTTTTTCCATGAAAGCCAAAGTGAATGCATACATTCTGTCTCCACCCAACATACCACACTTCTCAGATGCATTTCACACCTAAGGGCTTGTTCACAGGGATTAGAGTAGGTACAAGATGAAGAATATTAGATGAAGTGTGGCTCTCAACTTTTTCTACACTTTAAGGCTGGGTTCATACTTGCTGTGGCCGCGGCTCACAGCAGGGGTCCGGTGCATTCCTGTTCACCGATTCAGGTGTTAATCAGGTCAGAATTTCTGCCTGAATTTGCACCTGAAACAGAGCCAAAGAGGCGCAGGACCCTTTTCCAGTGCGGACCATGGCCACCTCAGAGCTGTGTGAACCCCCTCCATTAAGAGCCAGTCACTCCTGTCCTCCAATTCGCATCAGTGTGAACCCAGCCCTAAAGTGGAGGGCCACCCTAAAAAAAAAAAAAAACACATAAAAACAATCCTTTAAATACATTAAAAAACATTTGAAAAAATATTTTTTTTTTAACTTACCAGAAATGCCTGTTCCGCAGTGAATTTCAGTGTTCTCCTCCTCGCGTTGTCTTCTGGGGAATGGGGCGCTCTGTGTTCTGGGAACTGTGAATGGGGCGCAAAGTGCGCCCCATTCACAAAGCGCTGCCCGACTCAGGCATGCAAAGTAGGAAATGAGCAGTGAAGCCGCAAGGCTCCACTGCCTGTTTCCCTTAGTTCAAATGGCGGCCCCCGGGACCCGAGAGCCGAGGGACGGTTCGGCCTCGGGCGGCCGACATCGCGGGCACCCTGGATAGGTAAGTGTGCTTATTAAAAGTCAGCAGCTGCAGTGTTTTTAGCTGCTGACTGTAAAAAAAAAATCTTCCGCTGGCCCTCCTCTTTAACCACTTGCTTACTGGGCACTTAAACACCCTTCCTGCCCAGACCAATTTTCAGCTTTCGGTGCTCTCACACTTTGAATGACAATTACTCAGTCATGCAACGCTGAACCCAAATGAATTTTTTGTCCTTTTTTTCCCACAAATAGAGCTTTCTTTTGGTGGTATTTGATCACCTCTGGGTTTTTTATTTTTTGCGCTATAAATGAAAAAAGAACAAAAATTTAAAAAAATAAACACATTTTTCTTTGTTTCTGTGATAAAATTTAGCAAATTTATTTAATTTTTCTTTTTTTCCACAAAAATAAATTTTGCTTTTTATTTCATTTTTTTCCCCCAATTCTTTGCAAAATTTATTTTTTTATTTTATTTTTTTCCACAAAATTATCATTGTAATAGGTTATTTCTCTCACATGGCATCCGTATACCACAAATGACACCCCAAAATAAATTCTGCTACTCCTCCTGAGTATTACAATACCACATATGTGGGACTTTTCTACAGCCTGGCCACTTAGAGAGGCCCAACATACAGGGAGCGCCATCACGTGTTCTAGGAGCATAAATTACACATCTAACTTATTGACTACCTATTACACTTTTATAGGCCCTGGAGCACCAGAACAATGACATGTGACACTGACGTGGCACTGATGACAGGTGGCACTGATGACACGTGACACTGATGTGGCACTGATGACAGATGGCACTAATACGGGGCACTGATGACACGTGACACTGATGACAGATGGCACTAATACGGGGGCACTGATGACACGTGACACTGACAGATGGCACTAATATGTGGCACTTCTGACAGATGGAACTTATACGTGGCACTGATATCATGTGGCACTAATACGTGGCACTGATGAGAGATGGCACTAATACGTGGCACTGATGACAGATGGCACCGATACGTGGCACTGATGACACGTGACACTGATGACAGATGGCACTGATACGTGGCATTGATGACACGTGCCAATGATAACGACACGTGCCACTGATAACAGGTGGCACTTTTGACAGATGGCACTGATACGGGGCACTGATGACAGATGGCACTGACGTGGCACTGATGACACGTGGCACTGATATGGCACTGACAGATGGCACTGACGTGGCACTGATGACAGATGGCACTGACGTGGCACTGATGTGGCACTGATGACAGATGGCACTGACGTGGCACTGATGTGGCACTGGTGGCACTGGGGACAGGTGGCACTGGCAGATGGCACTGGGGACAGGTGGTACTGGGGACAGGTGGTACTGACAGATGACACGGATGGCACTCTGGGGACAGGTGGCACTCTGGGGACAGGTGGCACGGATGGCACTCTGGGGACAGGTGGTACTGATGACAGGTGGCAGCGAGACAGATAACTTTATTTTTCTTTTTTTTTTTTTTTTTTTACTTACGGCGCCGTTCCTCTCTCCCTCCTCACACGCTGTCTGTGTGAGGAGGCAGAGCGGCGCTGACAGATGATCTCATATGTTTGCATATGCAAACATATGAGATCATCTCTCATTGGACAGCCCAATCGGACACAGCCGGTCACAGATCGCTGTAAACGGCCAATCACAGCGGCCGTTTACAGCGATCTGTGACCGGCTGTGTCCGACGGACACGGCCAGCACAGAACTTCCCTGATGCGCGCTCTCAGGAGCGCGCATTAGGGAAGTAAACAGGAGGACGTCCAGGGACGTCCTCCCGGCAGGGAGCGTCCGCGCTGCAGCCGTCTTTCGGCTATAGCGCGGGGGCGCGTAGTGGTTAAGGAAGTTACACCCTGAAAAAAGTCAACGTACCTGCAGACAAAAGGTGATTGTGTAAGAAACGACACAATGTATCAGTCTCCTATATCCCGGTATTATCCAAGTACTATGACATCATCCTGATCTGAACTTTCCAGCTGATAAATCTAAAGTGACCCACTTGGTGACTTAGGTGGATGTGTTGGTAGCAGCAAGGAGAAGAAGCTGTCTGCCTACTAGAGCCTTACTTGTAACTGGATATGTTCCATCAGTTCCCACTACTGTGGAAGAGTCAGCTATAAATTGTGAAGTTGTGTCTGATTAGCAGCAGTGGACTACTGACAAAGGTATGTTGGGGTTTGATTGCTTCGCTTTTCTGTGACTTTTACGCTGGCCATACACTAGTAGAATTTAGTTTGTAAATTTTCCTTTTAAAGCAGTAGTAAACTCACAATGTATAATTTCACTCACTCACATAGAGTACAGTTCATCCTTTCTGCAACCCCATTTTGTTCTGGGTTGTGTGGTACAATAGTTTGAAATATTATACCATGATTTCTGAGAATTGACTGTGTGTTATCACCTGTATATTCAGTTCCATTGTCTGTGCGCAATACACTCTGCATTTTGCCAAATTTATTGCTTACTTGAGCCAAATGCTTTTCAAGTTTCTTTGGTACTTCACTTTTGTTGTGTAACAGATATGGTGTAGTATACCTGGAGTAATCTTCTATAAACGTGAGAAATTTCCTCTTCTTCACTGGAGTCGATTTTTCCATTGGACCGCAAAGATCTGAATGAATTAAGTCCAGAGGTTTCGTAGCTCTACAGTTACTCTGCTTTGGAAAGGCTTTTCTTGTCATTTTTCCTTTTATGCAGCTGGTGCATTTCATTGTTTTATTACATAGACTCATTTTTATTCCACTTGCATTGTCATTCTCAGTTAATTCCTTTATTATATCAGGACTTAGTGCCCAAGTTGTCTGTGCCATGTGTGAATATCGTTTGAATGCTTTTCTTACTTGGCAGTATTAACCACCTCATTGCATTTCAGCTGATACAGTTCATCTGTATTTTTTGCAAGTAAAATATCACCTTTTGTGATGTCACAACTGTCATCTTGGAAGGTTACTACATTGCCTTGTTTTGTGAGATTCTTCACTGACAAAAAATTAGTTTCAAGAGCAGGGACAGAATACACAGATATCTTTCTGGTCACACTCTTCATACCTTCTGATTCCATTATTTGCCCATTAGTTGTGGAGATTTTTTTTTGTTTTACTCAACCTACCATGCATGCAAATATGAGGTGCAACTTTTGGATAAAAAAAACATATCCATTATCTGAAGCAAAACCAGTTTCTTCCTTCCCACTTTTGGCCTTTTGTAGTTCAGTTTGTTTTTGCATTCTAGCTTTCCAGATTCTGCAATTTTCTTTTAAATTACCTTGTTTCTTGCACATAAAACATTCACTTTTCTTGTTGCATGTTACTGTTTTTATTCCTATTTTTTGTCTTTAAAGCTGACAGCAACAGAAGCACTGCCACTATTAATGCTTTCTCTTTTACCCTTATCCACAAGCTTACCCTTAACATTTTCCAATGTCAGTTCATCATCTGGTTGTGCATCAAGTGCAGACCGCTTAGTAAAGCTTTTATTTCTTCTCTTATACCTCTCAGGAGTTCAACCACTTCCAAGGTGTGCTTTATGTACAACCCCTAGCAAAAAGTATGGAATCACTACTCTTGGAAAATGTTCATTCAATTGTTTAATTGTGTAGAAAAAAAAACTATCACAGACATGCCTCAAAACTATTTCCATTTAACATTCCAACCTTCTGGCTTTAAGAAACACTTAAAAAAAAAGAAAAGAAAGAAAACTGTAGTGAATTGCAACTGTTTTTGAAGATCAAGCAGAGGAAAAAATATGTAATTACTCAATTCTGAGGAAAATATTATGGAATCACCATGTACTTTGCAGTTCTAAAACAAACATATGCATCAGATTACATCTGCTAATTAGTCTGCAGTTAAAAAGGAGTGTTTGCACACCTTTGTTGAGTTGTTGAACCAGCCTGATTGACATGAATCATGGCTCCAACATGAGAGATGTCAGTTGAAACAAAGGAGGGGATTATAAAACTTCTTCAAGAAGGTGAATCATCATGGAATGTTGCAAAAGATGTTGGTTGTTCCGAGTGAGCTGTGTCAGGACCAAGTACAAATCAAATGGGAAGGTTGTTGAAAGGAAGCATACTGGAAGACCAAGGAATACATAAAAGCATCAAGATAGAAAACTTAAAGCAATATGCCTTGAAAACAGAAAATACATAACAAAACAAATGAGGAACAAATGGTAAGAAACTGGAGTCAATGTCTCATTGCCTAAAGGAAATGAGATTTACATACAGAAAAGCCACACGAAAACCATAATTAGCACCTAAATAGAAAAAAAACAAGGTTACAGTGGACTAAAGAAAAGCAATCATGGATTGTGGATGACTGGATGAAAGTGATATTCAATGATGAATCACCAGTCTGCATTGTGCAGGGTGATGATGCTAGAACTTTTGTTTGGTGTCGTTCCAATGAAATGTATGCTGCTTGAAGAAAACATGCAAATTTCCACAATCATTGATGATATGCGGTTGCATGTCAGGTAAAGGTACGGGGGAGATGATGGTCATTAAATCTTCAATAAATGTACAAGTTTATATTGAGATTTCAGACACTTTTCTTATTCCATCGATTGAAAGGATATTTGGTGATGATGACATCATTTTTCAGGATGATAATACATCTTGCTATAGGGAAAAAGCCATGAAAACTTCCCTTCAAGGAAGACATATAATGTCAATGGCATGCCTGAAAATAGTCCGGACCTCAATCCAATTGAAAATCTATGGAGGAAGTGAAAGAAAATGGTCAATGACAAGGCTCCAACCTGCAAAGCTGATCTGGCAATTGCAATAAGAGAAAGTTGGAGCCGGATTGATGAAGAATACTGTTTGTCGATAGTTAAATCTATGCCTCAGATAATTAAATCTGTTATAAAAGCCAGAGGTGGTGCAACAAAGTACTAGCAGTGTACTTTAGTGTTTTTTTCATGATTTCATAATATTTTTTTCAGAATTGAGTGATTCCATATTTTTTTCCTCTGCTTGATCTGCAAAAACAGTTGCAATTGACTATAATTTTCTTTCTTTTTAAGTGTTTCCTAGAGCCAGAAGGTTGGAATGGTAAATGAAAATAGTTTTGAGGCATGGCTGTAATTCGTTTTTTTTCTACACAATTAAACAATTGAATGAACATTTTCCAAGATTCCATACTTTTTGCCAAGGGTTGTAATCCTGCATATCCCGGCCTTTTATCAGCTTGGTTTCGTATAGCTTTCTAATTAAATACAGTTTATTGCTGAGATTAGCACTGTCATGCACCTTTTGTAATCCTTCCCACATTTAGCAGTTTCACACTTACACATATGTATGATTTGATCATCTTTGATGCTAAGATATATTGTGGTCTTCTCTTTTTGTCTTTCTCTATCCACCCATCTGAAAGGCGTTCTTGCATGACTACATTTATAAAGTACATTTCCCCGTAACTTTCTCTTATTAGCAGCATTTTCATCTTGAATTTCCAAAACTGGTAGTTCTGGTTTGTCAGATTTGCAAATGTGCAAGTGTTACTGGCCATTTTCATTCATTCGGTTGCAGTCTTCTTTCCGTTGCTGTATTTTGCACTTTTTTGCTGTAGCTGGCTATGATTGGGCTATGGCTGGGCTCTCAGCTTTTCTCTGGGATATGCCTGGGCCCCTAACCTGTTAGAAAGTCTGTATGTAGCCCTACAAAACGGACAGTGCACAGTCCACACAGGCTTTGCAACTTAATTGCAAACTTTATACAGGGAAAAGACATGGATCATACCATATATGCAGCTACAAACTTATAAACAATGCCATCTACTGGTTGAAGAATATATATCTCTATTAATTAATGATGTGCAGTAGTTGCACAAAATTGAAGTCTGTATTCCAACACTCTTAAGCCTCGTACACACAATTGGACTTTCCGACAAGAAATGTTCGATGTGAGCCTGTTGGCGGTAAATCCGACCCCGTGTATGCTCCATCGGTCAATTGTTGTCTGACTTTCCGCCAACAATTGTTGGCTAGCAGGTTTTCAAATTTTCCGTGGACAAATGTGTGTTGTCGGATTTTCCGAGCCTGTGTACACAAGTTCGTCGGACAAAAGTCCAAAGTACAAACAAGCATGCTCGCAAGCAAGGATGAGCCAGAAGTGGTCGGTTTTGTAAACTAGCGTTCGTAATGGAGAATTAACATTCGTGACGTGGCAAATTATGAAATCTCGAAATGCAGTGCATATTCTCTTCTTCTTTCATGGGATAATAATGAAGTTGCTTTGCTGGTGATACTGATGGAGTTATTGCAAACAAATTTTCAAAGGCTTTTTTTCTAGTGATATCAAGAATAATATTATTATGCTTTTTTTAATTTTGGCAAGTTACCACAACACCATTATCCCCTAGTTTTTAAGATCAAAGATACAACTATGTTGGTGTCCCTTGTTAATTTTACATTGTATTTTTTAAAATGTAACTGCCAACTCCCAAACTGTAATTTGAAGTAAAACACATAGCCAAATATTATTCTCCACAATTTTTTTTATTGTGCATTAAAAAAAGGAAATTAGACATGCTATCTGCCAATAGAACTTAACCAAAAAGTGCATTCTATGCATCCAAAAATATAGAAAATATACCAAATCAAGTCACTATTCAACCAAAAAAATAATGTCAAAGCAATAACTCCAAGGCCAATAATAAATAACACATTATCTCCTCGGATTCCGCAACATGTCTGGTTGAGGACTGGCCATTCAAAAACGAACTGAAAAGTACGGAATTAAAAGCTCTAAATAAAAAGTGCGAATCGGCACTCACCAAACTTTTACTAACACGAAATTAGCAGAAGGAGCCCAAAGTGTGGCGCTAAAGAGATGAAAAACCATGTAGTACGTCAATACATTCGTAATTGTTGGCCAACAATTGTGTGGTCGTGGGTATGCAAGACAAATTTGGGCCAATGTTCTTCGGGCGAAATTCACGGTTTTGTTGGCCAACAATCCAATCATGTTAAGAAGAAAAACCTAGAGGCTTTGGATGGACTTTAATGTTACTAATTACTAATGACTGCCTGGCATGGAAGAGGTTCCAAGAAAATGTTTTGTCACAGCTGTGACACTGTGTTCTTAACCACTTAAGGACCGAGTCTCGTTTTTAGATGTGTTGTTTACAATTTAAAAACATTTTTTTTGCTATAAAATTACTTAGAAACCCCAAACATTATAATTTTTTTTCTAACACTCTAAAGAATAAAATGGCGGTCGTTGCAATACTTTCTGTCACACCGTTTTTGCGCAGCGTTCTTACAAGCGCACTTTTTTGGAAAAAATACACTTTTTTGAATAAAATAAAAAAAACACAACAGTAAAGTTAGCTTTTTATATTGTGAAAGATAATGTTACGGTGAGTAAATTGATACCCAACATTACCCTTAAAAATCTCCATAGGCGACGTTTAAAAAATACTACAGGTTGATGTTTTCAGTTACACAGGAGGTCTAGGGCTAGAATTATCATATTAATTATTGCTCTCACTCTACCGATCACGGCGATACCTCACATGTGTGGTTTGAACGGCGCTACTCACGTATGGGTGCGCGTTTAAAATGTTTTTTTATTTTTCTTATTTATTTTACCTTTTATTTTTTATTTTTATACTGTTTTAAAAAATAAAATTGTGTCACTTTTATTCCATACAATTTTTTTTTTTTTATTGCATTTTTGTGTAAATATGAGATCTGAGGTCTTTTTGACCCCAGATCTCATATTTAAGAGGTCCTGTCATGCATTTTTTCTATTACAAGGGATGTTTACATTCCTTGTAATAGAAAAAAAGCATGACAGGACCTCTTAAATATGAGATCTGGGTTCAAAAAGACTTCAGATCTCATATTTACCCAAAAATGCAATGAAAAAAAAATTGTCATTTAAAAAAATGATTTAAAAAAAAAATGGCCCTTTAAGAGCTATGGGCGGAAGTGACGTTTTGACGTTGCTTCCGCCCTGCAATGTCATGGAGATGGGTGGGCCATCTTCCCCCCACTCATCTCCATGCACAGCCCTGAGAAGGATCCGATCGGCTCTGGAAAGCGGGAGGTGGGCCTTCTCCTGCCGCCAATAAAAGTGAATCTGCTGCAGAGACCACTTTTATCTTGTAGTGGACCGTCGGCTGAACACAGGGATACCGGGGTTATGGCAGCTAGCTGCTGCCATAACAATGATATCCCTCCTCAAAGTAAGGACGTATATCGGCGTGCGGAGGTCCGGAAGTGGTTAAATTAATTTCATGACTACTACGTTTTTTTTTATTTTATGGAAGGACAGCCAGCAATAATTCCTCAGTGAACAGATGACTTTGACTTTTATATGACTTTGTTTATCAATAAGGATCATGTCACTGAAAGCTGCCACCTCATTTCTTTCTAGATACACTTTATGTGCACCTAAAAAGAAATACTTTTTGTTAAAGTTGTAAAAAATTTAAAACATTTGAGAAATTAAAGAAAACAAAAAAAATGGTTGGTTGTTATGCTTTGCATCTATCTAGCAAGATTACTCTGTGGTATAACAAGGAAGCTGAGACTTCTGCAGTGTATAGATGTGCTTTTTACTATACAAAGCTGCTGTACAAAACTATTACAATCTTAGGAATACAATACAAGACTGACAGATATCTATAACAAGCAAAATGCATAGAAAATAGAACAGCCTAAGGTCTAACAGTACAAATACATTTACAGGGGTAACTTAACTTCTGTTACTGTATGTTCATGATCTCCATTGGCAATATTTCTTCTTGGAGACCAGGTTCTGTCCTTCTATCATGAGTGGCTTCTGGTCTTCAAAGCATGATGATGTGTCCTGATGTTACAGCATGATGTGTGTGTCTCTACTCATCCATTTTATTTGTCCCAGTTTGTTGACCAAAGTTAATGTTTATAGACTTGTTTCCATAACAACCGACTAACAGTCATTCTTTTCAGGTTGAGAGACCCTCTAAACCTGTTTACTGTAGCTGACGAGACAATGGACTGTTGCTAGCTACCCATTGTCTCCTCAAACGAAATCCTGTCATCAATATAACAGTCATTCTTTTCAGTCTGAGGGACACTCTCAGCCTGTTTACTGTAGCTGACGAGACAATAGCCTCTTTAAACTGTCAATTTGAATACAAGAATGTTATCTAACACCATTGTATGAAAACAGCATTTGTTTGAGAATTCTACTCAAACCAGAGAATCTGATCAACTAAACTTGTAATATTCTCCCATGTAATGTTATGTCTGATGTTAAAAAAATCATATTTTAACAAACGCAACACATTGGTAAAGTGGATGAGTCTGACAGCAGACATGGATGACAGTATTACAGCAGACAGCATGATAGATTGAAGGTTGCTAGCCTATGCAGAGGCATAGCTTGAAGCTTGTGGGCCCCGATGCAAAAGTACACCCAGGCCCCCCCTCTACCAACCACCACTTCCATCGTGTGTACATCCACCGCACGCCAAGATACTCAAAGTGGCTTAAGAGTTCCCAATTCCCAGAAATCCTCCTTACATTAGAGGACAGGGATCACCCCTAGTGAATCAGAGGACAGGGATCACTGCTGGAGAATCAGAGGACAGGGACCCCTGGCAGGTCATTTGGCAGAGCTCCTTTCCCATTCCAGCACTGTAAACAGCCCCCCCCCCCACAATGCACAGGACTGAAATCACATTCCTTTACACACAGTCTATCAGCATTCACAGGGTGTATCTGGCTTTTATGTCTCCGTTCGGACCTGTGAAATTCTCTGGTTGGAATGGCAGTGTATTTGCAGTAGACAGATACACCCTGTGCAGATCATGGCTGACTGGCTGTGCTGTAAAGGAATGTGATTTCAGCCCTGCGGAGGAGGAGCAGTATAGAGTGCTGTACTGGGAAAGAAGCTCAACAGCGGGCATAGCATCCAGGGTGGAGGGGGTGGTCAGGGGGCTTTGGGGGGGACTTAGATCTGGGGGGGCAAAGCCATGTGACATGAAATCTGGAGACTGCAGCCCCTTATGAGGTATTAAGGGATTTGTTTTAGCAATTTCAGTGTTGGCAGGTGTTGGGGGAGCTGGACTTTGTGGAGGATATGATAATATGACAGGGTGGCTGCAGGGGCCCCCTGGAGCTAGGAGCGTGGTTGCGATTGTGACCCCTGCAACCCCTTATGCTACGCCTATGAGCCTTATGCTGCGTACACACGGTCGGAATTTCCGATGGAAACAGTCCGATCTGAGCTTTTCATCGGATTTTCCGACCGTGTGTATGGTCAACGGTCTTTTTCTGTCCGAATTTCCGACGGACTATGAATTGAGAACCTGTTCTCAATTTTTCCGACGGAAAACCTTTCTATCGGATTTTCCGATCGTGTGTAGGCAATTCCGACACGCAAAATTCCGACGCATGCTCGGAAACAATTCGACGCATGCTCAGACACATTAAACTTCCCTTTTATAGTGCTGTCGAACGTGTGTTATGCCGCTGTGTTATTGACCGTCGGAATTTGGTGTGATCGTGTGTAGGCAACACAGCTTGAGCGGAATTCCGTTGGAAAAACCGTCAGAGTTTTTTCTGACGAGAATTCCGATCGTGTGTACGCGGCATAAGTCAATCAGGAGGGAGTTGCAATAATCAAGGTAATAACCAGGGCGTAGCAGTAGCTTTTTGCTGTCATTGGGTAAAAAGGTGCGTATTTTGGAGATGTTACAAAGGTTTATGTGACAAGGTTTGAAACAAAAGGAGAGTTTAGAGTCCAAGATTACACCTAGCACCCTGCCAAGTGGGGAGTAACTGATAGTTGTGCCCTCGATCTCGATGGAGAAGTCGGGGAGGGATACACTTTATGGTCATATTTAACCACTTGCCATCCAGCCGCCATCATTTTACTGCGGCAGGTTGGCACAATCCCACAAACCGTCGTAGCTATACATCGGCTCGCGGGATCAGGATAGCCTCCGGCAGCGCGCGCATTCCCACTCCACTTTGGGTGTGCCGATGCTCGTGGCCGACGGTCACGATGACCGCCGGCCACGAGCGATCGCGAGCACGAGGAAAGAACGCGGAAGCGTGTGTGTAAACACACAAATCCCTGTTCTGTTCTGAGAGGAGTGACAGATCGTGTGTTCCTATTAGCTAGGAACCACGATCCATCACTTGCTCTAGTCAGTCCCCTCCCCCTTAATTTAGAATCACCTCCCAGGGAACACAATTAACCCCTTGATCACCCCCTAGTGTTAACCCCTTCACTGCCAGTGACATATTTACAGTAATCAATGCATTTTTATAGCACTGATCGCTGTATACATGCCAATGGCCCCAAAAATGTGTCAAAATTGTCCAATGTGTCCACCATAATGTTGCAAAAATCGCTGATCGCCGTCATTACTAGTAAAAAAAAAAAAAATAATAAAAATGCTATAAATCTATCCCCTATTTTGTAGAGGCTATAACTTTTGTGCAAACCAATCAATATACGCTTATTGCGATTTTTTTTTTACCAAAAATATTTAGAAGAATACATATCCGCCTAGACTTAGAAAAAAAATGTACTTTTTAAAAAAAAAATGGGGATATTTATTATAGCGAAAAGTAAAAAATATTGTGTTTTTTTCAAAATTGTCGCTCTTTTTTTTTATAGCACAAAAAATAAAAACTGCAGAGGCGCACCAATACCACCAAAAGAAAGCTCTATTTATGGGAAAAAAGGACTTAAATTTTGTTTGGGTGCAGCATCGTACGACCGCGCAATTGTCATTTAAATCGGCGCAGTGCCGAATTGCAAAAAATGGCCCGGTCATTCAGCAGCCAAATCTTCTGGGGCTAAAGTGCCTAAAGTGTTTCTAAAAACATTTTTGGATGTTTTGGGAACCTCTGTCAGATTTTGTATTGCTCCCAGCAGCCCAACTGAAGAGATTCACACCATTTTATAGTCCTGGAGACCGTTGTCGCTGGGACTAAATGTGAGGAACAATTTTAAATTTGGGGTCATCACTGGAACACGAATAGAGGATAATAGAGGATAGTAATAACAGAGGATTTTTCTTGTTTTGCAAAGCTTTCCTTTAACTTCCTGTTGTGTCTTGAGACAAGTGAAGAAAAATCCCCCTAATGAAAACACAGACAGCAACTATCCATTACTCCAAAATTATAACAAAGTTTGGGATTAAGAAATACTTTAAAGTTAAAGCCCAGCCAAGAACAATAAGATACAAATAAATTGCCCATTAAATAATAAAACAACAAAAGCAGCTTTGGTTGCAATATTTATCTTCAATCTACAGTTTTTCCTAACAGTACTTTTCTGTTACTAGATGTCTTCAGTATGATGACCATCATTATTCAACCCATTTCCCATAAGCCTAGGTTGTCCTGGATCCTCCCCAGACTGTGACTGGATAGTGAAGAAGAGGTGAAGTTATCTTTCTGTTTCTGTCACTCTGCTTTTGCTTCCTATCGGCATGCTCTTTATCAGCACATAAACTGATTGGCTTCATGTTCTGCTTCTTTCTGTTACATTCCAGCTCTGCTTTACAGAGACATCAACAGGCTGATACCAGGTAAGATTCATGCACTTACACTGCTTGGATTTAAAACCTACAGTACATTTAACATTGTTTTAACACAGACTTGCATTACCTTGTGTCTTCTATATCTGCCTATAATTCAGCTTTAATGTTTATGGCTTTTTTCGTAAATCACTGTGAACATCTGACTGCACCTTGTGTGGCAAGTAATTGGCTGAATTTCAACAGTTACTTCACCCATGGCCTGCTCTATTAGCCAACTATTGAGGGACGTCTTATCTTTGCTATAAAAGTTTGAATACATTTCAAGTTGTGCAGAAAGCTTGAATGCATGATTTATTTTTTACTTAAAGCGGAGCTCCAAGCTCCTTCAGAAAAATTTTTAAGTCAGCAGCTCCAAATACTGTAGCTGCTGAATTTTAATATTAGGACACTTACCTGTCCAGGAATCGTGTGGTGTCTTTACCCAAGCTGATTTTTCAATCTCGGGTAAGGGAAACTGGCAGTGCAGCCTTGCGCAAAGTGCGCTGTACTTTTGTGAAAGGCCCGGTGGCAGGGGAAAGAGGAGGAGAGCCAAACTTCCTCCTGAGTTTGCCACGGCGAAGGCAGTCGGAATTGGGAGTGGGGACCTGTGAAAACCAGGCACCTCCCCCAGAAAGGTGCCAAACGTGGCAGGAGGGGGCAAACAAGCAGAGCTTCCCTTTTGGTTGAAGGTCCGCTTTAAAGCAGACCTTTCACAAATGTGGCTGATATACTTTTGGGCATGGTATGTTCAATTTTTAAGCAGGGAAAACTGCATGTCAAAATAATTAGCAGATCTAGAGATATAGGCAGCTGGTATTGTAGGCACATCTCTTCTCCGGTAGAAAGTGAATTTAAAGCTGAACTACATAAAACAGTTAAATACAAAGTAAAAAAAATATACGTTAGCTGAATTTACCAATGTTCATGCTGATTTTGAAAACAAAGGGAGCACATCACTAGGTAATTTAGGAATTGTTGCGAGTATGGGTGGCACTTTTATAGGCACTTTATTTATACATGTAGCAGGAAGCTGCAATCAGAAGACACTCTGTAACATTGCTGCAGTGAGACTGTTTCCCTCTAGTGGCAGCAAAAACTGTGTCATCACATCCTACCAACAGAGTGATTAAGATCAGGAAGCAAAGCATACAGGGAATTGTAGTCCCAGGGCTCAAATGCTATTGAACTGCTGGGGAACTACATCTACCAGCCTGCTGGCAGAAAAATAACAGACTGCTGGGAGAAACTATAAGAGGGATGGATTGAGGCCTGGTTTCTCTCTCTTGGGACCAGTGTGATCTGCATGTAGGGAATCTGTAGAGTGGGAGCTGCAGCTGAGTCGTGGCCTGCTCGTGCAGATTTATCCAGAGGATATCTGGAAGGACACCTGCAGACAGCTTCCTTTGGCTTTGCGGCGGCAGTCTGCAGGCCGCTCTTATCCCATCCATCCTGCAAAGGTTCAGATTCGGGAGAGCCACGGTACGGTGCGGTGGAGACTGGATGTTTATCTCTTGAGCCACATTCCTGAGAGATCATCATCACCATCATCCTCATCATCATCTCCTGTTCCAGTGTGGTGAGCAGGCGATGGCCCAGTCCTATAGACACTGTATATAGACACCATTGTCTCTTGCACCATTATCCTCATTAGCTGCAAGGATCTAAACTGAAACTTGATAGACATTATATACAGACATCTTTACTCTACATTGTCTGCTGTTGCTTGTAGTTCCACAGAAAGCAATATCATTAAGTCAGTGATCATTGTGAAGTCAGTTCTAAGTTTATTTACACAGGAAGATTGTTTGCTATTATTCACACCTGATTAGAGGGGTTGGGACTGGTTTTGGGGGTAAGAGGCAAAGTACGGAACAAAATATACTTAAGCGGCTCCTCCAGGGGTAGGGTATAAATGGTTGTGGAAGGGACTCAGGGTTGTTACCTATGAGTCTTCAACCCAAAGACGAGAAACAAGGAACAAAGTAACAAAACTTGGTGGTCTAGGATGGCTCATTGGTAATGAAACAACCGCAAATATTGCAATCATCATTTATTAATTATAGCATAAAAATCTTCCAAAAAGTAGGAATAAAAAAACAGAGCTTGTCATATATCATACAATAGGGAAGGTTTCTTGTTAGTATCCAACTGTCACATATTACATAGTCAACCCGTTTTGAGGTCACAGGCTGCTTCTTCAGGACTCTGTATTAATATGTGACATATTTCTTGTAAGACTTTGTCGTAATTCTAAAATTTAGAAAAAAAAACAATACAGTAATATATAGGCAAGCATATACATAATATATTATACCCTAACAAATATCTAAACCAGTCTTGACCATCAGGAGACAGGGATATAAAAAAAAATATAAAAAAAAATAAAACACAGGGAGAAGGGGGAAGGGGGGAAAGGAAAGGAGTAGGATCATCATGTCCTTCATTGTTACGGCAATAGGGAACAAACAGAGGAGAAATAGCTACGATATAGATGTATATATAACCTTAGTGTGTCATACTTGGGTCAAAATACTCCAAATACAAAAAGCTGTCCTATTAAATATCCAATAATAAGAAAAAAAACTCACCTAGAAAAATGAGGGGACAACAGGTGTCTGTAAAATGTGTTTTCAGGACTATCCTTTAACACCATCTAGATATTATTATTATACAGGATTTATATAGCGCCAAAAGTTTGCGCAGTGCTTTACAACATGGGGGAAGACAGTATAATTACAATACAATTCAATACAGGAGGGATCAGAGGGCCCTGCTCCTTAGAGCTTACCATCTGGAAGGGAGGGTCAAGTGGAACAAAGGGTAGTATCTGTGGGGGATGCTCAGATGGACAAAATGGAAATACAGTTGTTAGGTGTGGGTAGGATAGGCTTCTCTGAAGAGGAGGGTTTTCAGGGATCGTCTAAAAGCTAATAGAGTAGGAGATAGACAGACAGATTGGGGTAAAGAGTTCCATCGGCTCGGAGAGGCTCTGGACAAATCCTGGAGACTGACGTGGAGATTTTGCTATACGCAAACCATGTCTCCTGCACTACTAAGCGCCCTTTCAGCCTTTTGGTATAATGCATCTTAAACAACCCGTATCTCCTGCATTTCCCCAAGTAAACAGACATAGTCACCATCCTCATGTTCTTAGCTCCATCGCTTAACTGCCCCCGGAGCCTCAGCTTTGTTTAATTATAGGAATTAACAATAGAGCTTGATGGTTTCAAGCACGTGCATTCCTTCAAACAGGAGGGGTTATACAACAACCAATGAACAATGACTAGCGGAGTCTTATGGGCATGTCTGGGCAGGGGCAGTGTGTATAATTTGCCGCCCCCTTTCTCTGTAAGCTATCATCCTCAGCTAGACAAAGGAAGCTGCATGGCTGGTCTTGAAATCATGGACGCTGTCTGACCATAACGCACCCAAGGGGTCCCATTTTTACCATTGGTGTGAATCCTTATTCTGCATTGTTCAGAGAACAACGCATACCCGGATTATACTACCGTTCGTGTGGATGGGAGATTATCTGCAGGTGCACGCCATGGCCCCCCAAATGTGTTGATCAGGCACACAGTTATGAGCGTACATCCGCTCATAACCGATAATGTTTTTGGAGAGCAAACACATCCCCCACAGACGATCGTTCTGTGCATCACACAGGTGCCCTTTACCCCACTCTGCAAATACTTCTCTACATCCCCAAGAAGCTTTTCACTACCAGACGGATCTCAACCAGCGTCAGTCTGCCCCAGTCAGCTCTTTAGAGCGGGCAGTGGGAGAACTAACACTGTGAGACACTATGACAATACATATTAAATACATCCTAATAAAATTTCCACAAAAAGACAAGCGCGGGAGGAGGTGATGAGAGAGCTAGAGAGCAGGAGGTTTTGAGAAGAATAAACAGAATGATTAGGTTGGTATTTTGAGACTAGGTCAGTGATGTAGCTGGGGCAGAGTTGTGGATGGCTTTCTAGGTAGTTGTTAGTATTTTGAATTTAATTAGTTGGGTGAGCCGAAGCCAGTGGAGGGATTGACAGAGAGGAGTAGCAGAGACAGAGCGATTGGTAAGGTGGATGAGTCTGGCAGCAGCATTCGTGATGGATTAAAGGGGGGATAGAGTATGTAGAGGTAAGCCAAAGAGGAGGGAATTGCAATAATCAAGGCGAGAGATGACCAGGGAGTGAATTAAGAGCTTTGTTGTGTCATTGGTTAGAAGGGGCGTATTTTGGAGGTTGAGGCGGCAAGATTTGTACAGTGATTGAATGTGGGGCTTAAAGGAGAGTTCAAAGTCCAGGACTACTCCTAGGACCTTGTCATGTGGGGGATGGACTGATAGTTGTACTATCGATTTTGACAGAGAGATCAGGGGAAGAGGCACGTGGGGGAGGAAAAATTATAAGTTCAATTTGGACAGATTAAGTTTGGAACAAGCTGGGCTCCTCCACCTCTTCCAGACTGTAAGGCCAAGTTCAATTTGGACAGTCACTTTCAAGCAATGTTTGTCATTTCCTTTTTATTATGCTTTTCCACACTTGTGCTCCAGGGGATACTAGAGGGGGGTCTCCATCAAACAAACTTCTACCAAAAAGCTAGCAGTTTAGCACCTTTACAAAGTGACTACATTCTTGTAGTTGACATTTGTAACTGGCCAAACTAAAAATAGTGTCCGTCACTTTCAAGCCATGTTTGTCATTTCCTATTTCTGACCTCAATAGCTTGTGTTGCTAAATCTTCCTTTTGGACATACTCATCGGGGAGCGAAAACTTGGGCCGTCTGATTAAACCCCCAAACCAACACCTCTCAAAAAAGGGGAAAGAGCAGATGCAGAGGAGGATGAGGAGGAGGAAGGAGAGATCATCGAACTTGGAGAATTTGTCAACACAACAGGTGAGTGTGAGAGAACACAGCTACTGGTAAGATAATCCATTTTTGGCTGCCTCATTTCCAACACCCCATTTTTGTTTGTTTGGGTTGCACCCCCAAAAAACGTCCATTCATCCCCATGATGGAAAATGGCACTTTTGAAGCTTCTAGGCATGTGTTTTACCATCTAGTGTCCATTTTCAGACCCAAATTGTGTGCATGTTCTAAATTTCCACTTTCCGGGGTGACCCCCCCATGTGATGAAGGCAAGATCAAACACACTTTGAACATATAGTCATGTCTGATCTTGTCTTCACTTTACAAAGTTGAACTTTCCGAGTTCATAGGTTCTGTTTTGCTCCATGCCTGGTTTTACCAATTGCGGAATGTTTGTAAACAATGTTGTAAATAAACAAGATGTTGTCAGTTTTGGCGTGAAGATTGTAAACGCACTTGTGAATGTTTTCCTAGTAAACTTTTTTTACTTTTCTAAATGTGTGGCTTCCTTATTTCAAAAACACAATGCATTATGTATGTAAAATGTAAAGGATATGGGGGCAATGGGTGTTATTTACTAAAGGCAAATCCACTTTGCACTCCAATTTTCTTTCCCTGGGAACTTTTTCAATGCACTTGTAGAGCATAGCGGATTGACTTATGTAAATGACACCCACAGTGCTTTGTACGAAAACACGGAGCACAGCATTTTTGAGAATACACACATGTCAGACCTGGTGATGAAAAGGAGTATTTTGGGTGTCAGTTATGCAGGACAAACCTTCTCTAGACCAAAGATTAGGTAGCAAACACACAACATGAGAATATCTTTTTGGGAAGAAGAGACTGTTACCTCCTTTTGCCCAGACAGTGCATTCCCACTGTCGAAGGCAAAGGGAAAAAATGTCAAGGTAAAATAAGCTAAAAAGAAGACTGAAATGACAAGAAATCATAGGTTGGTTAAAATATCTGATTTATTAAAAAATGCCTCTCACACATCGTCAGGCAGAGCAATGGCCCCCCTACCCACAAAGTACTCCATATATTGGTCCCGGACCACACGGGCATTTAGAGGGGGCAAGCCTGGACGTGCCACTCGAAGGGCTGTGAGGTCCGCATTTGGAGGGCCCTCCACATCTGGGCCAACGGGCACCACATAGTTCCTGTTATGTCTTTTGAGGAAGTTGTGCAATATGCAACAGGCAAGAACTATGTGTTCAGTTTGTATTCCGCCAAGTTAAATGCCGTCAGGAACAGGCGGAAGCGGCTGGCCAGGATGCCAAAAGTGTTCTCCACAACTCTTCGGGCTCTGGACAGCCTGTAGTTGAAGACCCTCTGGTTCGGGGTGAGGGTCCTCATCGGGAACGGCCTCATCACATGGGGAGTCAACGCAAACGCTTCATCTGCGACAAAGACGAAGGGGAGTCCTTCGGCATTCTCCTCTGGAGGTGGCAAGCACAGACTGCCACTTTGGAGACGCCAGTAGAACTCCGTGTGCGTAATGGCCCCACCATCCGATATCCGGCCGTTCATCCCCACGTCCACATACATAAACTCGTATGTTGCCGACACCACCGCCAACATCGCTACACTATTAAACCCTTTATAATTATAATAGTAGGACCCCGAGTTGGGCGGTGGGACGATGCGGACGTGTTTCCCATCAATTGCCCCTCCGCAGTTAGGAAAGTCCCAACGGCTGGCAAAGTGGGAGGCCACAGTCTGCCATTCCTGTGGCGTGGAAGGGAACTGTGGAGTGAAACAAGAAAAAAAATTAGTCACTTTGCACCTAAACATTGCAAGCAGATTAGACAATCAACATCTTGGAACAAGAGCATTGTATAAAATTTGAGGCTGGGAAGTATTTGCACAGAAAAGTAGAGGCTCCCCTTCACAGATTACTCACCCCCCCATCAATCCCCCCACTTCTGATGGGACATTGGCAATAACTAGGGTTTTGGGGGGGGGTGGTGGACAGGTAACCCTCTGCACTTCATTGATTGGCAAATGGCTCAAAAATGTGGGCTAGTTTGCCCAGACCCTCTGTACTTAACACTATTGGCAGGCCACAGGAAAGATCAAATAACATTTCAAAACCCCCCCCCCCCCAAAAAGGCAGGCACAGTGTGACATTATTAAATTACCAAGCAAGCTAATAGGAGGGAAAGAAGACAAAAAAATATAGGAAATGGAAAGTATGGAGGCAGCCCCTTGCACTACATGCTTTGCTGAATTCATCCCTAAAGATGCGCACTATAAAGAGGTAGGTATATAGTGTGTATGGACCTTGGGAAAGCCAGCAGATAAAGGATTGGTACCATCTGACAGAGCAGTTGGGGGGGGGGTTCCTAATGAGTTTTGCCCCCCCCCCCCCACCAAAATAAAAAAAAAAGGGGGCTCTACATGAAGTAAACCACACAGCAAACATTTGTGCATATTTTAGGGGTGTTTTGGGGCAAACAATACTATGCAGCAGACAAAAGACATTGCTTAAGTGACTAGGCCATAGGTGTCTATTGGGCCAGAAGAGCATGCTGGGGAGGTAAGTGAAGGGAAAAATGCATGAAGGAGAAAAGGGGCACAGCATATTAGAACATATTGCAATCATGGTAATTAGGGAAGGAGGTCAAAAATAGAAGACATTAGCAAACAGAGCATACATAGAAGGGAATAGTAAAGTAGAAATGTTACCTTAATATAGTCCTCCTGCAGGACCTGAATGATGGCAGAACAGGTCTCTGGAATAATGAGTCCCAGGGCCTGGGGAGAGATACCTGAAGAGAACTTCAAATCCTGAAGACTTCTCCCTGTCGCCAAGTACCTCAACGTGGCAACAAGCCTCTGCTCCGGAGTAATGGCTTGTCTCATGCAGGTATCCTGCCGGCTGATAAAGGGGGTCAGCAAAGCCAAAAGACGGTGAAAATCGGGGTCCGTCATCCTGAGAAAGTTCCTGAAATCATCAGGATTATTCTCCCGGATCTCACGAAGCAAAGGCATGTGCGAGAATTGGTCACGCTGAAGCAACCAATTCTTGGTCCACATACTCCTCGTCACTCTGTTCATGGACGGGTCTTGGGTCAAAGCTAAAAGCCCGACACCAATTCCGCGTACAGCACGAACTCGGCGACGAGTACGCACGGGAAACATCGCTCAGAAGGTCACAAAAGGTCGGCTGGTCAGAACGGACAAACAGAAAGCACCGATAAACAGCAAGGCCTGAAAGAACGAAATGAATACCAGCAACGAGCAGACAATAAGCAGTGCAAATCAAAGCGTCCTATATCAAGATATAGGCCGCAATGACCAACAAATGCGAACTGACTACACGCACTAATAAACAGATACGCACGACAAGCACAAACTGAAGAGCAGTAAACGATCTGAGTCAGAAAACTGAGAAGCGCGAATCTTAAGTCACCAAACTTCCACTAACTCTCGATAAACACGGGATCAGCAGAAGGAGCCCAACGGGTGCCTGACGTGGTGCTGAACTTCCCTTTTGTAATCTCGTGGACGACGACTTACGTCACGACGTTCTTGCAGACCGGATATTCCGACAACGTAGTCCGACCGTGTGTACGCAACACCAACATCGGACAAAGTCCGACCGACCTGGTCCGCGGATTGTCCGAGCGTGTGTATGGGGCTTAACTTAGTGATACGTGAGGAGACTGAAGGAGTGAGTTGGGGGGTAGAGAAATAGATTAGAGTGTAGTCAGCGTAGAGATGGTATTGGAAGTCGTGGGAGGCTATCAGCTGACCCGGGGAGGAGGTGTCGATTGAAAATAGGAGAGGTCCAAGAACAGAACCTTGGGGGACTCCAACAGAGAAAGGAAGAGGAGGAAGTAGAATTGTAAGTAACGCTAGGGGTGCGGTTGGATAAGTAGGTAGAGAACCAGTGAAAAGTACAGTCACGGAGACCATAGGCATGGATTCTTTTGAGGAGGAGGGGGTAGTCAACTGTATCAAAAGTAGCCAGGAGGGGTCCAGGAGTAGGAGTACAGAATAGTGTCCCTTAGTTTTGGCCGTTAGTATACCGTTTATTTTGTTTTAGGAGAGTAGTTTCTGTGTAGTGTTGAGGACGAAATCTAGACTGAAGGGGATCAAGCAGGCTATTATCAGCAGGGTGGACACTCAGTCGGTTGTAGACTAGACATTCAAGGAGTTTGGATAAAAAGGGGAGCAAGGAGATGGGGCATAGGTTGTTAAGATTGGATGGGTCCAGTGAGGGCTTTTTAGGTATGGGGCTGACAAGTGCATGTTTTAAAGAGTTGGGGAAGATGCCAGAAGAGAGGGAGAGATTGAAGACATGGGTTAGAGAGTGTAGAATAGAGCTAGAGGGTAAATGTAGCAGGATCCAGAGGGCAGGTGGTAAGATGGACGTTAGCAAGTAATTTAGCAACCTCGTCTATAGTAGTGGGGTTGAAAGAGGGAAGTAATGATTGTACCTGTGGTCATGAGGTGTAAAGTGTGGAGGATATCTGAACAGTAGAGATCTCCTCACGAATTGCAAGGTATATCAGCCAGGTTAACAAGGCTTTAAAATGGATGTACATACATGTCCATAAGCTGCCAAACGGCACTGCTAACATAGGCTCACAGACAAAACAAAAGCAAACAAACCACAAAAAAGAGAAAAGGGAGGAAAGAAAAGGAGGAAAATATGAGGAATGTCAGAAAAATATATAAAGCAAATAAAGGAAAGGAGAATACTCAAACAACTAAACCCACCCTCAAACGTCAGAAAATGGCTGCTATTACACTTAAGAACAATGCCTTCCAATGTTGAATCCACAAACATACAGTATATATATATATGGATCAACTCCAGTCACAGGTAGGGCAGTAATCCAACCTGGTGTGCCTCAGGAGAAGAGATCTCTTCATAATATGTGCCAAAGAAGGCTACCAGTAAACGTTACAACAAAAAACATAAAAAAAAACACATATAGTTAATTCTCCAACGAAGAAAAACAAACCCAAGAAATATATAACCTTATATGCTCAAAGAATTCCATACCTCCATTTAGCACACCACAACGTGACTGCTCTCCTATATCAAACTCTGAATGCTACCCTTCATCTAATATCTTCCCTATATACAGTATATCCCTGGCTCTCCCAGGGACCACCCCCATGATCAATAGCGGCAGCATACACCCTCCCCCTGCAATCCAATGACCAAGCCCATAGGTGGCGAGGGTGAAAGAGCCGCAACATCGATTTTTTTAGGCACTAACCATTAACAACATGGTAGTTTACAATCATTGTTAGAGTCCTATGTACTACACTAACAATGATTGTAAACTATCATGTATTGTGGTCAGATTTTAAAATAATGCTATATGTGGTGTTTTTAATCATTTTTGTATTGATTAAAATTTTTGGTTCTTGGTGCCTAAAAAACCCCACCCAAAACTCGCAACAACTCCAACCTAAGTTAGATGTTTGTGTGCTGAATATATACTGTAATTTTGTCCAGCCAGATATGATATTTATACAATACGTTTTATTATTATCAGATTTAGCCTGGGTTTACAACTTTCCACTGTGATGTGTAAACGTACTGTTTCATTTCATGTGTTAACATGCATTACATTAAGGCAGTCCTTTCAAATTATGGAGTGCAACATACCGTAGCACATGTGCATTGGATATATGTTGTCATAGTGTATGGGATGCTATTCAAATTGAATGGCACTACAACACTCAAAACACATATAATGTGCAATAAAGTGTGAACCCGGCTTTAAACAAAGTTAAAAAACTTTAAACTTTAGGCTGGTGACCCTATTTTTCTTTATAAAGGGTACAGCTTGGTCAGCTTCCTCTCACAGCCTCCCACAGGAAAATGAAAGAGAAACAGTAGACTGATGAGGTAATAAGTTTACTCACTGATCTCTCTGTCAGTATGTTTCTTAGCAGCTCCTGTGAATGCAGATGTGCCTGATTGGATCAAAGTACAGACCCTCCCGTTCCCAGTATGCTATGCAAGAGAATGCTAGCATTGAAAGAGATTATGATTAATCTAAGTTTCATTTTGAGATACTTTTTTATTTGCCAGGAGTTGGAAAGAGCTTAAGGTTTGATCCAAACACAAATTCGGCCTAAACACAAGTTTGGTCTGAATCTTGGCTGTTTGGACATCCAAGTGCTATTTCAATTAACTGTGCCACTTCTTTAGAATTGTAGAAAATCAAAATCAAACTTCTCACTTTCCGAAGCCTCAATAGTGTTTGTTAATCACTCGAGAAGCATTTCAAAAGTCTTTCTATGGCCTTTTTTTTACTATAGGTGTCTACAGGATTCAACACCCGTTGAACATTACTGCATTTAAATTAGTGTACAACAATGCAAATCAGCATATATGCTTGTTTCAAACATTAATGTGTGCCAACAAATTATCTGATAGCTGGGAAACCTATCCAGCAATCAGCACAAAATTGGTGTGATGATTGCTGGCAAACACAAGCCCATGTTTGGAGACTTCATCCCTCCCATGTCTCTACAAAGCCTCTGGGCTCCAGGACCCATTCAAGGCCTTACTAATCCCAGAGGACACTGGACAACCAAATTCCTCTGTATCATACATGTATCATGGAGCCCCTCATCAGTATGGATGATAACTCTGGGTGCCACTTAACCGTTTTCAGACTGTGACAGGGCATTGTGCTGTCATAATATGTATATAACCTACCATGTTTGCTGTTTACATACTTGTACCTTGGCTTTGTTAAGCCCCATCAAATGTAAATCCTGCTTATATATATGTTGTAACTTTAGCAGTTTTCGGACTAATTTATAGTATGCTTAGCCTTTTCTCCTTGTAAAGGTTAGTTCATGGGTGTTTAGTACCAGAGCTTATGGAACACCCATGTGTTTACCAAGCACTGACATGCATTTGTAAGCAACAGGCTTTTTTTTTACACCTGTGCGCAGATAGCTTTTCTATTTCTATAGAATTGTAGAAAATCAAAACCAAACGTCTCAAGCACTTCCCAAAGCCTGTAAAGTATTTGTTAACCACTTGAGAAGCATTTTAGAAGCGTTTTTATAGACTTTTACCACAGGTGTCTACAGGGTTCAACACCTGCTGAACATCACTGCATCCAAATCAAGGCATAGAGATGCAAATCAGCAAATATGTTTGTTTTAAGCATTAATGTGTGCCAACAAATTATCTTATAGTTGGGAAACATTTACTTCCTTTCCAAATCCTCAGAAAATACCTTCTATTAATTACCCCAATGAACTGGTCATATATTATAAAACTCATGGCTGATGAATTAAATATATACATTATGAAAAAATGTCACCTACGTCTTACTGACTCCTCATCAAAGCTGTCTCCTGTTTGTGCATTGGGAGTCTCGCTCTGACAGCACTGTTATCTGCTAATTGATTATCGTTCATTTCTGTCACTTGAATCTCACCCAATTACATTTCCCTTTTATGAAACCTAAGGTTTAGAGATAAGATGGTTTTATGATGATAATTTGACCTAGAGAGCTGCAGCATATTGCCAAGTTTGCTCCAGTGACGAGGAGGAGGGGATGATGAGGTCACTGACTGTACTTGGGTGCCTCAGAGAAGAGAGGAGGAGGAGCACAACTCCAACAAGACAGGATGTCCTCTAGGGGGCAGCTTAAGGGCAGCCACACTATTGCATCACAGGTGAATGGCGCTGCTGACTTTTAAAAGTTCCTTGGTGTGGGCCTTTTTCAACACGTGTGCAGCAGATCGCACCATTGCTGTAAGCAACCTATGTCTGAAGCAGATCAAGTGTGGCCAGAACGGCAGCCACTTGCTTTACCAGAGATATGACGGCCTGCCATGCAGTCCCTTGGCAACAGCACCTGAAAGACCCACATCACAGAAAAAGGCAGACTTCTCCTTGCTCCTCATCTGGGATCTCCAATCCTACTATACCTCCCTCTCAAAAAACCTGCACTGAGAGGAATGAAGGTATAGCAATAGGTGTCCCAAGTACTTGCAGCCAATCTGCTAGCAGTACACCACCAATTGATTTTAACAGGCAAATTTCCCTACCCCAGTTGCTGAACCGTAAAAAGAAATTCGGTCCCAGCCATCCACATGCTCAGCGTCTAAATGCTAGCTTGGCCAAATTGCTAGCACTGCAACTACTTCCCTTTCAGCTGTTAGACTCTGCCCCTTTTCATGAATTTGTTAAATGTGCTGTACCTCAGTGGCTCAGTGTTTCCAAAATGCTATTTCTTTTCATGGAAGGCCATTCCGACTCTCTACCGGCATGTGGAAGGCAATGTTTTGGCCTCGTTGGACAGGGCGGTCAGCAGTTAGGTTCATATTACTGCTGACTCATGGTCCAGCAGGCATGGGCAGGGATGTTACCTTTCCTTCACGGCACACTGGGTAACTCTGCTGGCAGCTGGGAATGAGGCAGGGCAGGGTTCAGTGTTGTTGGAGCTTGTTCTGCCACCATGCCTCCAAAATGCTAGTGGTGATTCTGCCACAGCTCTTTCCTCCACCCCTCCTCTTCTTCTTCCTCTATGGCCTCTTCTGCAGATTTGTCCTTTGAACCAGCAATGCTCTGTAAGCTTTCAAGGGGCTACGCAAGCAGTCAGGCTAAAATATGCCATGCGGTGCTTGAGTTGGTCTGCCTAGGGGACAGAAGCCACACTGGGGCAGAGATCTGTCAGCTCTGCAGGGCAGGCTCAGAGGTGGTTAACCCCACACCAGCTTCAGCCAGAAATGGTTGTATGCAACAATGGCACCAACTTTCTCTCCACCCTCCGACAGGCACAATTGACCCATGTTCCATGTTTGGCACACGTCCTGAAGTTGGTGGTGCAGCGGTCCTTGTGCAGGTACCCAGGCTTATAGGATCTCCTGAGGCAGGCCAGAAAAGTATTTGGTCATTTCCGCCAGTCATACAATGCCAGTCCTCGGCTGGCTGACATTCAAAGGGAATGCAACCTGCCCACCAACTGCCTCATTTGTGACATGCCCACCAGTTTTGGCAATGCTGCAGCAGTTTCACAAACAGCAGAGGGCCATCAATGAGTACCTGTGTCAGTATGGCACCAGGACGGGGTCAGGGGGGCTTGGCTTCTTTTCGCCACACCAGTGGCTACTGATAAACGATGCATGCACTGTCACCATTTTTTGGAGGCCACAAGGATGGTGAGCAGCAACAATGCATGCATCAGTGACACTGTCCCTCTGATCTTACTGCTGGAGCACACCCTTCAAGGAATCATGGACAGGGCACTTGAGGCAGTACAGTGGGAGGAAGAGGAGGACTTCCTTTCCTCTCAAGGCCCCCTTTATCCAGATAGCATTCCTGCGAGACTGCCACACACACAGGAAGAAGAGGAAGAGGAGGGTTGGGTCAGCATGGATGTGGAGGATAACACTCAGCAGCAGTCTTCAAGGGATGGTTTTCAGTCCCCAGGAACCCAAGAAGTTGTACGTGGCTGGGAGGAGGTAGTTACGGGTCATGTGTTCCTTAGTGACCCAGAGAACTCTGAATCGAATGCCTCTGCAAACTTACGGTGCATGGCCTCCCTGATTCTCCAAAGCCTGTGAAAGGACCCTAGGATTCGTGGTAACAAGGTGAGGGATCATTACTGGCTGGCAACCCTTCTTGATCCACGTTACAATGAGAATTCTGCTTTCTCATAGGGAGCAGAGGATGAAACATCTTCAGGAGGCCTAGAAGAAAGGTTTGTGCAATGCATTTCCAGACCCTGGGAGGTTAATATTTCCTGGTGCCAGACAACGTGTTGCTGAGGCCTCATTTAGGCTGGATTCACACCTATGCAGTTTTAGTTCTTTTTGCATTTTGCAGTTTTGCACTACAGTCCATTTAACATGGTTTCCTATGGAACACGTTCTGTAGTGCAAATCTGCAAAATGCAAAAAGCATTAAAACTGCATAGGTGTGAATCCAGCCTTAGTCAGAGGAAGAGCGGTGGAGAAGGTGGCCTTCTGAACGATGCCTTTAAACTATTTTTCAGTCCTCAGTGCCAAGGTCTGATTGGTTCAAGCAACTGCGTCTGCATTATATGGTGCAGGAATATCTAGGGGCAGGAGAAAACTTGGAGACCTTTCCAACAGAGTATTCACTGGGTTACTGGGTCTTGAGGATGGACCACTGGCCAGAACTTGCTCAATATGCAATTGAGCTACTGGCCTGTCCTGCATCCAACGCGCTTTTTGAATGCACATTTAGTGCTACTGGAGGGTTTGTAATGGATCAAAGAGTGTGCCTGTCCACAGACTCCGTTGATAGGCTCACATTCAAAAAAATGTATCTTGGATCAGCAGCTATCAAGCACCTGATGCTGATGTAAATGATTGAATTTGCTATGGATGTGGGATCCCTTGAAGACTGAATATGCTGCCTATCCTATTCCTTCTCAATCTTGATGGTGCTAGCTTCCAACAATATTTTTGGTTTAGGGCACCACCCAAGGCCCAATTTTTTGCCCCGTTTAAGGGGCATGTAATTACAATTTTTGTTATAATATTTCAATGCAGCCAAACAAGAGTGTCTGAGAGGGGTTACAGTGTTGTGGCACCACCACCACCACCTAAGGCCCAATTTTTCTTCCCCTGTTTAACAGGTGCATGTAATTACAATTTTTGATATAAGATTTAACAGCAGGGCCCATTCCTGCGCCCAACAAGAGTATCTGTGAAGGGTTACAGTGTTGTGGGACCACCACCACCACCCAAGGCCCAATTGTTCAGTCCTTGTTAAACAGGAGCATGTAATTACAATTTTTGATATAATATTTCAAGGCATGGCCCGTTACTGCACCCAACAAGAGTAACTGTGGGGGCTTACAGTGTTCTGGCGCCACCAAAACCAAAGGCTCAATTTTTCTGCCCCTGTTTAACAGGGGCATGTAATTACAATTCTTGATATAATATTTCACAGAAAGGCCCATTCCTGCGCTCCACAAGAGTAACTGTGCGGACTTACAGTGTTCTGGTACCACCAATACCTAAGTCCCAATTTTATGCAGAGTATATAGGGCAGGCCATATAGTATATATACTGCTGTTCAGAGTATATAGTGCCTGGGGGCCTGGGGGGACCCCACACCATTTTTTAAAACATTTTGATGCAGGGTTCCCCTTAATATCCATACCAAACCTGAAGGGCCTGGTATGGATGTTGGGGGGGACATCCACGCCATTTTTTTGGTATTTTTATCTATATTGCCAAGATCCGACAATACATTACAGCCGCAAGCAGTTTTAAATAAAACATTTTCCTTTAGAAATGTAAGTTTGCGGCGGCACTGTTATAAACATTGGAAAGATGCGCTACTTTACAGGCATACTATAGTAATATAAGGACACCCCCCTAGGCACAATATTTAAAGGAATATTTCATTTTAATTTTTTCACTTTAAGCATTACTAAAATCACCGCTCCTGAAAAAACTTAATTTTTTAAAACTTTTTTTTGCATTGATACATGTACCCCGGGGCAAGATCTGGGACCCAAACACTTTTTATGACAATAACTTGCATATAAGCCTTTAAAATGATCACTTTTGTTTTTCACGTTCGTGCCCCATAGACTTTAATGGTGTTCGCGTGTTTGCACAAATTCTTTGCCTGTTCGCATTTTCTGCTGCAAACCAAACCGGGGGGGTGTTCAGCTCATCCCTAGTGAAGGGCGGATAAGCTCACCCAGCCTGGTCACTGATATGCTTCATTATATAAGTTACACTGAAAAAAGCTTATCCACAGACATCTGGAGTGGATATAACTTTGGGAACAGGGATCTGGCAGATTGTATTGTCCTGTAACACCCTTTAGAATAACTTGCTGATATTGTATATTCTATTGATGTTATTAACTATTTAGTTATTGTTATGGAGCCTTTGTTCTAAATGATATTATGATATATAAATTCTTATGATGTAAAGGGACACCAAAGTATACCTTTGTTTTAGAGGTTCAACCTCCTTTGTCAAGCCTTGACAAAGAAGGTCGAACCTCCAAAACTCATTGCCAAGCAACTCTCTCTGTTGCTCTTTAACCCTGAAGAGTTTCTCTGCCTGCTTGTCTTTGCTTTGAGTTGGGGGACATGTTGTCACACAACTGATGTATCTCCAGCTTGCGGCAGTTCCCAATCGGTTGCCTTTATCATCATTCAGTCAGGGCTCGGGACTCACTGCAGATGAACTGCAGATTATTTTCCACTGCCAGTTTCTGCCTCCCATGGGGCTTAAAGGGGTTGTAAACCCCTACAAACCACTTTGACCTACAGGTAAGCCTAGATTAAGGCACCGCTGTCTATGGCGCATGCGCCGTAGACAGCGTCGCGCAGGCGCACTGAGCGAACCGCTGCCAACGGCGATATGCCGCCAGTGGCATAGTAGTCCATTATGCTTTACCTTTGCAGGGAAACAGAGAGAAAGTAAACCCATAAAGGTTTACTTCCTCTTTAAAATAAGTTGATTTACTTGTGTTAATTAGAAGAGAAGCTGTCTACTAATTGCCAGCTCTTGTCTCTACATAGTGATTCACTTGTTGATGATATCCTGCTCGTCAGTCCTGCCTACTTAATCTGTTTAGTCCAGAGGATCTCTGCCTTCACCATGTTCACATCTCTAGAGATGGTCTCCTGTGTTCCTGTTAAAGACTTGCTTGGCTGACATTCCTTCTGGCTTCAGATCCTGCTTGCAGTTCTACTACGCTAGTCTCTGGCTCCCTGACGTTTTGGCTTGTCTGACTATCCATTCCAGTTTTGACTACGTTTACTCTGTTTACTTTTTTTTATTATTCTTAAATAAGTGTGATTCAACTGTACTTCTGTCTCAGTCTATTTCATGGTTTCTGACAGTAGGCGAAGGCCATGAATTCAAAAGATGCAGTTAATCCACTTGTTGGTAATATTTTTTCCAGATTGGATGAGCAGGATCACCACATGGATCAGTTTGCCATGGCGTTACAAATGCTCCTAAATGGCACGGCTCACCTGGAATCTCCTACTGTGGCTGCTCCGGTACAACCTGTGTTGCAGGCCGTCCCTGCTGCTGCTCCAGTCTCTGTGCAGGCACCCACCTTGAGTATTACAGTACCTCTATAAGAGGTATGTCTGGTTCCGCTCCACTTCCCCAGTAATTTGGGGGCGATCCAGTCCAATGCAGTGGGTTTCTCAACCAGGTTGAGATATACTTTGAGATGCTGACCCAGGTGTTTCCCACAGACAGAAGCAAAGTAGGTTTTGTGATATCTTTGCTTTCTGAGAGAGCCTTGGCCTAGGCAAAACCTCTACGGGAGACACAAAAACCTGTTGTCTTGAGTTACTCTGAGTTTGTGACTTCTTTTAAAAGGGTATTTGATGTTCCCGCATGCTCCGCTTCTGCTGCCAAGTGCCTCATGTCCATCAAACAGAGTACGAGAACTGTTACGATTACGCCATTGAATTACGTACTCCCGCAGCAGAGGTTGCTTGGAACAATGAGGCTGCTTTTTCGTGGCTGCTTTTTCTCATGGTCACTCAGATAACATCAAGGATGAGATAGCAGGCTGAGATATACCCACTGAGCTGGAGAGGTTGATCACGTTTGCCATCCTCATTGACTCTAGACTCAGAGAAAGACTGCCTTTTAAGGAGCACTTGCAGAAGCCTCCTGTACATTTGTCTCTGAACATTGCAGTCCCACCCTTGCCTCCCTCACCTCCCATGCCTCCTGGTACCGAGTCAGTCTGTGAAGATGAACCCATGTACTTGGGCTTCACGCGTCTCTCTGTGGATGAGAGAACCCTTAGGAGGAGGGAGAGATTGTGCCTTTATTGTGGCCAGGCAGGTCACTTTTTGAAGTCTTGTCCTACCCATCCAGGGAGCGCCCAAACCTTGAGGTCCTGTCACGGACAGACCTTAGGTGGCGTGGTTTCATCCCCAGTTATCCAGAAGGATAAGTGTCACGCCGTGTCCGGGATTTGATCCTGGGACCTGGTGTTCGCAGACAGGTTCCTGTTCGTGCTAGTTTGGTGGATGCTTTTTGTTTCTAGTTGCTGACTTTGCTAGTTCCTGACTCTGATTATTGGATTACCCCTTGGATTTACGCTGATCTTCTGGTTGTTGACTTTGCTTATTCCCGACTCTGATTCTTGAATTACCCTGTGGATTTATGCTGATCTCTTGTCGACCCTGCCTGTTTCCGACACTGCCTTCTGGTAGACCCCTGTGTACTTCTGCCTTGGTCTGCTGTCTTGGATTGTCCTTTCGCCCACCGTGTTCCTGTCTTCAGCCTCTACTAACCGTGAGTTATTTATTGGTGGTTCCCAGTTACGCTGTTTGCACCATCTATTGCGGTCCCTTTATTCTGGCTGCAGGATCTCAACCGTCTCTCCACCTGATACTCGGATAACAAGACTACCGGTCAGGAAACTGGAGAGGTGTGGAATTTGGCAAACCTGACATTATACTAGGGCCAGATGGACCTCAGCGAGCTGGTGCAGGCAGTCTCTCTACAGGGTCAGCTGTTGGGTGAGCAGGCCAATCATGTACAGTCCTTGGAGGAGAAATTGGATGCTATCACGACTATGTTATCCTCTTTGTCTACTGCACATGGTGCTTGTCCTGCCACTTCTAATAACCATGAGTTTGGGGCTGGGGAACCAGTACCCCCAGGGTTCTCCCGCTCTGATGATACCTCTCCCCGATAATTATGATGGGAACCCCTTGGATTGCAGGGGATTTCTCAACCATTGCCGGTTGCATTTTAGAAATCAACCTTCTGTGTTTGCCTCTGCTCAAGCCAAGGTCACATTTATTATTTCCTTGGCTTCCTGGGCAGAGCTTTGTCCTGGGTGTCACCTCTTCTTGAGAAAGATGCCCCTATACTTTCCGACTACCCCATGTTTATAAAAACCTTTGAGGAAATATTTGATGTTCCGGGCAGAGTAGCTGCAGCTGAGGCTTGTATTCTCAATTTACATCAGGCTAAACGCACGGTAGAATCTTATCCCATTGAATTTCACACGCTTGCCGCAGAGACTACCTGGGTTAATTGCACCCTTAAGGCTGCCTTCCGCAGAGGTCTAGCGGAATGAATTAAGGATGAATTAACCTACCGTGAGGTTCCAGTGGCCCTGGAGGATTTAATCAATTTGTGTATCCTGGTGGACACTCATTTCTCTGAATGCCAGTCTGAGAGAGGGCACCAGAGACATTTTTTTCCTCACAGATTTGATGCTAAATCCTCCCCTCAGCAATTACAAGCCCCTTCTGTACCTTCTAATGTAGGGTCTGAAGGAGACCCCATGAATGTAGGGGCTGTGCTTTTGTCTGACAATAAACGTACCAAACGCAGGACTCTAGGCCTCTGTTTTTATTGTGGTAAGCCGTGTCACCTCCTGCGTTCTTGTCCGGTACGGCCGAAAAACTTCCGGGCTTAATGGGTGATCAAGGAGCCCCATTAGTCCATGCTGTTTTGAGTCCTCCTCAAGAGAGATTATTAGTCCTTATATCCTTATATTGGAATGATAAGTGCAGTTGCCTTTATTGATTCTGGTGCTGGTGGGGTATTTCTTGATGTAGTGCTTATTAATAGTCTTCAGATTCCGATTGTTCCTTAAGATCCACCGCTCTGTGTGACAACTCTTGGCGGAGACCCTCTTGGGCATGGACTCATCACTCTCAAATACAAGCCTCTTTCCGTCCTGTTGGGTGCTCTGCATTTTGAAGTGTTTTCATTTGATATCATTCCGTCTCCTAGGTATCCTGTAATTTTCAGTTTCCCTTGGTTACGTAAACACAATCCATCTATTGACTGGTTATCTGGTCAAATTTCTGGCTGGAGCACATCCTGCCATGTCAACTGTGTCCAAAAGGTAGTACATAATGAGGTGTCCATTTATATGCTGACTACTGCCCCTGAACTACCTGAGGCCTATGCCGATTTTTCAGATTTGTTTTCTGAAAAGGAAGCGGATGTTCTTCCTCATCACCACCCTTACGACTGCGCTATAGATTTGCTTCCTGGAGCTCCCTTACCCAAGGGCAGATCCTATCCGCTCAGCTTTGCGGAGACTAAGACCATGGAAGAGTACATTGAAGACAGTCTAAGGAAGGGTTTCATTCACCCTCCCACCTCTCCCGTGGGGGCTGAGTTCTTTTTTGTGGAGAAGAGAGATGGAGGACTACAGGGCTCTTAACCAAATTACTGTAAACAATTGATACCCTTTTCCTTTAATTACTGAGCTGTTTGACCGTGTTCTAGGATCTAAGATCTTTACCAAGCTGGACCTCCGTTCTGCCTACAATCTCATTGGAATCAAAGCAGGAGACAAATGGAAGACCGCTTACAATACTCGTAGAGGGAATTATGAATGTCGCTTGATGCCTTTTGGCCTTTGCAATGCCCCCGCTGTATTCCAGGAGTTCGTAAACGACATTTTCAGAGACCTTCTCAACACTTTTGTCGTCGTATACTTGGATGATATACTCATTCACTCTAAGGATATACAGCATCATCATTGCCATGTACGCACTGTTCTTCACCGTTTAAGGGATCACAGGTTGTATGCCAAACTTTCCAAGTGCTCCTTCCAGCAACCGGAAATACCCTTCCTGGGTTACATAATTTCGTCCAAAGGATTCCAGATGGATTCCAAGAAGCTCGATGCCATCTTACTATGGCCCAGACCTAAGTTAAGACCTAAGTTAAAGGAAATTCAGCGTTTCATTGGGTTCCATAATTATTATCGGAAGTTTATCAAGAATTTTTCCAAGATTCTAGCTCCCATCACTGCTCTCACTAAGAAAGGGACCAACTGCTCTGTGTGGCCTACGGAAGCTCTGGAGGCGTTCAATCATCTAAAATCTGCCTTCTGCTCCGCTCCTATACTCCGCCATCATCAGCCTTCTGCTCAATTTTTCTTGGAGGTTGATGCCTCCGAAGTAGGCGCTGGAGCTGTGTTATCTCAATGAGAACCAACTTCCAACAAACTTCATCTTTGTGTGGGGAGTACTGTCACGCCGTGTCCGGGATTTGATCCTGGGACCTGGTGTTTGCAGACAGGTTCCTGTTCGTGCTAGTTTGATGGATGCTTTTTGTTTCTGGTTGCTGACTTTGCTAGTTCCTGACTCTGATTATTGGATTACCCCTTGGATTTATGCTGATCTCGTTGCCGACCCTTTCTGTTTCTGACACTGCCTTCTGGTAGACCCCTGTGTACTTCTGCCTTGGTCCGCTGTCTTGGATTGTCCTTTCACCCACCGGGTTCCTGTCTTCGACCTCTACTAACCATGAGTTATTTATTGGTGGTTCCCAGTTAGGCTGTTTGTACCATCTATTGTGGTCCCTTTATTCTGGCTGCAGGATCTCAACCGTTTCTCCACCTGATACTGGGATAACAAGACTACCGGTCAGGAAACTGGAATTTCCTGGCAGACCTGACAATAAGCCCCTGCTTTCAGTCTGTCGAGATACAGGCTCTAATCGACTGGGGCTGCAGGCCTGTTCATTGATGCTGCCTTTGTATCGAAGCACTCGATTCTGCTGCAGCTGCGTGACACTCCACTTGCCATTGAAGCTCTAGATGGAAGACCTCTACAGCCTGCCCCTGTGACTCATGAGACTGTTCCATTGTCCATGGCCGCAGGGGCTCTTCACCATGAGATAATCCAATTTCAAGTTATTTCCTCAACTTATTTTATGCTGGTTATTGGTTATCCTTGGTTACAGAGGCACAACCCCTCTTTTGATTGGCTCCGTGCTGAGGTTCTCTCCTGGTCGCCACAATGCAGTAAGACATGCTTCCAGAAGGTAGCCAATGTACTGTGCACCTCCTCTCCCTGCCAGAGGAGTACCGTGATTTTAGCGATGTCTTTGACAAAGGTGAAGCCGGCAGTTTGCCTCCACACACGGTCATATGATTGCACAATTGACCTTCAACCTGGTGCCATACCCCCTCGTGGACAGGTTTACTCTTTGTCGGTCTTGGAGGATAGGGCCATGGAGGAGTATGTTGCAGATGCTCTTTCTCGAGGTTTCATCCGCAAATTATCATCTCCTGCTGGTTTCTTGTTTGTGAAGAAGAAGAGTGGTGAACTGAGACCTTGTATTGATTATAGGGGTCTCAATCATTTCATAGTTAAGAATGCCTATCCAATTCTGTTATAGAGTTATTTGACCGCCTCAAGGGAGCAATGGTTTTCATGAAGCTTGATTTGAGAGGGGCATACAATCTTATGAGGATTAACCACTTGCCTACCAGGTACGAACACCTCCTTCCTGACCAAGCCATTTTTCAGCTTTCAGCGCTGTCGCATTTTGAATGACAATTGCACGGTCATGCAAGGATGTACCCAAATAAAATTTTTATAATTTTTTCCCCACAGATAGAGCTTTATTTTGGTGGTATTTGATCACCTCTGCGGTTTTTATTTCTTGCGCTATAAACAAATTAAGAGGGACAAGTTTGAAAAAACGCAATATTTTTTACTTTTTATTATAATAAATATCCAATTTTTTTTTTTTTTAAACAAATTTTTTCCTCAGTTTAGACCGTTACGTATTCTTCTACATATTTTTGGTAAAAAAAAATCGCAATAAGCATCTATTGATTGGTTTGCGCAAAAGTTATAGCGTCTACAAAATAGGGGATAGATTTATAGCATTTTTATTATTTTTTTTTTTACTAGTAATGGCGGCGATTTGCGATTTTTATCGTGACTGCGACATTGCGGCAGACACTTCGGACATTTTTGACACATTTTTGGGACCATTCACATTTATACAGCGATCCGTGCTATAAAAATGCATTGATTACTGTATAAATGTGACTGGCAGGGAAGGGGTTAACACTAGGGGGCACTGCAGGGGTTAACATGTTCCCTATATGAGTGATTCTAACTGTGGGGGGAAGGGACCAACTGGGGGAGGGGACGATCGGTGTCCCTATGTACAAGGGACACACCATCGGTCTCCTCTCCTCTGACAGGACGTGGGTCTGTGTGTTTACACACACAGATCCACGTCCTGCTCAGTTACCGGGCAATCGCGGGTGCCTGGCGGTCATCGCGACCACCGGGCACACGCATCGGGTCCCCAGCTACGCGGCGGGCACGCGCGCGCGCGCCTCCCGCGGCGCGCGCGCCCCCTAGTGGCCAAAAAGCGAGCGCCGTCATATGACGGCGGCCCGCCACAGGAGCTGCAACGTCCCGCCATCATTTGACAGTGGGCGGTCAGCTACTAGTTAAGGAGGGTGACAAGTGGAAAACTGCGTTTAATACCAGAACAGGCCATTATGAGTACCTCGTAATGTCTTTTGTCTTTGTAACGCCTCAGCAGTTTTCCAGGAATTTATTAACGATGTCCCCGAGACGGTATCCTCATATTTTCCAAGTCCCTGGAGAGCCACCACACAGATGTCTGTCATGTGCTTCAGAAACTCAGAGCGAACAATCTCTATTGTAAATTGGAGAAGTGTGAATTCCATTGTGAACAGGTTCAATTCTTGGGTTATGCCATTTCCACTGCTGGTTTTTCGATGGACCCAGAGAAACTTTCAGCAGTCCTACAGTGGCCCCGGCCCATGGGTTTACGTCCTCTGCAGCATTTTCGGGGCTTTGCCAACTATTAGCAGAAGTTTTTTCGTAACTGCTGGTCAAGCCCCTGACTGATATGACCAGAAAGAACGGTAACCCACAGAGTTGGTCTCCGGAGTCCATTAAGGCCTTTGAGAGTCTCAAGGCTGCCTTTGTTTCTGCTCCTGTGTTGGCACATCCTGATCCTACATTACCTTTTATCCTTGAGGTTGATGCTTCTGAGACTGGAGTTGGCACCCTTCTGTCTCAACGTCCTGCTTCTGAGAGCACTAGGCATCCTTGTGGCTACTTTTCCAAGAAATTGTAACCTGCAGAGTGCAATTACGAGATCGGTGACAGAGAGCTGTTAGCGATCATTTTAGCCCTAAAAGAATGGAGACATCTCCTCGAAGGTACCACTGTGCTGGTTTTTATTCTTACTGACCATAAGAATCTCACATTCTTGTCTGAGGCTAAACGCCTCTCTCCCAGAAGGGCTTGATGGGCTATTTTTTGTCTAGTTTCAATTACATTGTCTCATTCTTACCCAGTACTAAGAATGTAAGGGCTGACGCATTGTCAGGATAATTTTCCTCCACTTCCAAGATGGAGTCGGTTCCGGTTCCTGTGATTCCCCCTGATCGTATTCTGGCTACGGTTCGCACCAGTCTCACTTCTCTTTTGGGTGACAAAATTCTTGCTGCTCATGTCCATGCTCTTCCTGAGAAACCTTGTGACCGCTGCTTTGTCCCAGAGAGTCTCCATACTGTCGTGCTCCAGACTTACCATTCTCCCAAGGCTGATGGCCACATTGGGAAGAATCAACTCTTTTGGGCCATTTCCCAACAATTCTGGTGGCCTAGTCTACGTGCTGATGTAACCGCCTTCATAGCTGCCTGTTCCATGTGTGCTCAGAGTAAGACTCCACGACACCATCCAGTGGGCCTCCTACAACCCATACCCAATGGAGAGAGGCCCTGGAACCAACTGTCTATGGATTTCATTGTGGAGTTACTCAAATCTCAGGGCAACACAGTTATTCTTATTGCGGTTCTTGAAAATGTCCCATTGTTTCCCACTTCTAAGGAACTGGCTTCCATTTTTGCTCGGGAGATCTTTCGCTTACATGGGCTACCCAAGGTGATTGTCTCGGACAGGGGTATTCAGTTTGTGTCCCAGTTCTGGCGAGCTTTTTGTGCACAGTTTGGAATTCAGCTTGATTTCTCCTCTGCCTATCACCCACAGTCTAATGGATCCGCAACGAGCCAATCAGTCCTTGGAGCAATTTCTACGTTGCTATATTTCTGACCATCATAACAACTGGTCAGACCTATTACCAAGGGTGGAGTTTGCTCACAATAGTGCCTTGAATTCTGCTTCCCAATTGTCCCCGTTTATGGTGAACTATGGTTTCCAACCTACCATGTTGCCTGACTCATTTGTTCCACAGAGTATTCCTGAGTTAGAAGAGCATCTCCGTGGTCTTCATTCCACTTGAGCACAAATCATGCTAATGATAGGTACAGACTCCATGCTGACCGCAGACGCCTGCCTGCGCCTTCCTACCAGGTTGGGGACAGGGTCTGGCTGTCATCTCGCAACCTCCGACTTTGTGTTCCCTCTCTGAAGTTCGCACCTATGTTTATTGGGCCTTTTCGTATTCTTCGCAGGATTAACCCAGACCTTCCTTCTAATATGCGTATTTCAAATGTATTTCATGTCTCCTTATTAAAACCTTTGGTCTACAACTGCTTTACCACTTTGGTGCCTCGTTCTCACACTGTACAGGTTGAGAACCATGAGGAGTATGAAGTACAGTCCATTGTTGACTCCTGTAAGTTCCGTTGGCGCATACAGTACCTGGTGCATTGGAAAGGGTACTGTCTGGAGGAACGGTCTTGGGTCTCATCCTCGGACATACATGCCCCTGTCCTCCTCCGTGATTTCCATAGACATTTTCCCCTCAAGCCTGGTGGTCCTCTGAAAGGGTGGGATCATTGAGGAGGGGGTACTGTCAGGGCTCAGCCCTTCCTTCTTAAAGCTGGCCAGTCAGCTGTCGAATAATTGCCAGCTCCTATCTCTCCACACTGACTCACCTGTTAATGATATCCTGCTTGTCAGTCCTGCCTACTTAAGCCATCCAGTCCAGATGATCTCTGCCTTCGCCTTGGTCACATCTCTAGAGACGCTCTCCTGTGTTCCTGTTAAAGACTTGCTTGGTTGACATTCCTTCTGGCTCCAGATCCTGCTTGCTATTCTATTACGCTCATCTCTGGCTCTCTGGCGTTTTGGCTTGTCTGACTATCCATTCCGGTTCCTGAACTCTGGCTATGTTTTGACTACGTTTACTCTGTTTGCTTTTTTTTATTATTATTAAACAAGTGGGATATTACTGTACTTCTGTTTCAGTCTGATTCATGGTTTCTATAGAATCCAGAATAAATAGGGTTATTTAGAAGAACGGTAGCTGCATATAAACTCTATTGCAATAAACAGGTTCACCTACTTACATACAGCAAGGTGACCCCTTACACAAGCACACTGTGTCACAGGCCAAAAATTCTGTATCTGGTATGCAGTATTGCATGTAAGATAGCAACAAGGGGCAGATATATTTCTGTCACCAGTCTTTAAATATATACATATATACCCAGAAGTTATACAAAGCAACAACAGTAAATTAGTAAACATAGGAACACTAGCCTAATAATCCCTGCTTCTGGTCAGGATTAGCAACAGTTCTGCCATAGGAGCATGTGGTCTCAGCTCTCTCTTTCTTAACTTCCTCCCTCTAGGGATTTAAACCCAGCTCCCAGGGACAGGAATTGATATACATAAATAACTCTGTGTGAGTATGTAGCACACCCACTTGCTAATACTGACAGTAGAGAGCAACAGATTCATACACTTAGTAGATATCTCTACTAGAGAACTACACTGTTTTTGAGTACCATAAACCAAAAACACTATTTAATTCATTCTTAATATTTAAACAAACGCACCCGTCCATCCATGTCTCCATGATTTATTTTGCTGAGAAATCACAAGAAATATCTCCTAGCATATTTGGCCGTGACCACCTTGAGTAAGGGCAGGTGATTCAAGTAGCATTTACTTCCTGCAATACATCTGCCCTTAGCTCAGGCATGTAGGCAGGAGGGTGTGCTTAGCTGAGAAAGCCCTTCCTCCCCTCCTAAAGACTCCAGGGAGGTATGATATTATTTGCCTAGGTCTGGAAACCAGGAAGTAACCAAAAAATAAAAATAAAAATAAAGTTTAAAACAAGTAAATATGATATACTTTCCTATCTATTTACTAATGCTTGCAGAAGGAGGATTAAAAATAGTCAATGTTGATTGAGAGCGTGAAGTTCCACATTAATTATGGAAACACATCATCCCGTAATGAGATGATAGCCCTGAATTCAAATATTTTCAGGACCTTACTTACAAGATGCATATATTTATTTCTGTGTTTAGACAGAGGTATATTCTACAGTTGACAAAATACAGTATATACCAATACATTGTTGCTAAAAATGACTTGAATGTGCTTGTGTCTGATGTGTTTGTAATGGGACATTACATTATAAGACTGGATACGACTGATATGACTGATATGAATGGCTCAGTGTATTCTAATACGCTGCCTACATGGATTAAAATACAGGTGGTCCCCGGGTTACAAACAAGATAGGGTATATCTACCCTAGGTTTGTTCTTAAGTTGAATCTGTTTGTAAGTCGGCACGTGTACATTTTTTAAGTGTCGCTCCAGCCAAAAAATCTATTTTTAAGCTTTTTGGATAGCATAGGGAAGGGTTATCACCCCTGTAACATTTGTTTAGCTGTCTGTGCCCCTGTTCAGAAGAGTTCACCTCACTTTCTATCCCAATGACAATTGGATTTTGAAAATTTTGGGCTGTTAGGGAAACATGGACTGGTGATAAAGCATCAGTGGAGACACCTTTTTGCCATATTAACTCTTACAGGAGTGAATTTCCCTTCCTAGGGGTAGATTTCATCTCACTTCCTTTTTTCTCCCTCCGTTTGTAAGTAGGAGTCATTTGTAAGTCGGATGTTTGTAAGTAGGGGACCGCCTGTATAGCTATAGCTGGGAACACAGCAGATATGGAGCCAATGGACAAAGGATCTCGGGGGAAAACACATTTTCTGATGCCAGACTGTGGCATGCATGTTTTCATACCTCTGAACTTTCTGAGATGAGAAAGAGGGACAATTTTAAGCACAATGGATTTAGGCAAAAGACACCTGCTATGTCCCCCAATTATGCAAACCAACAAAAGAGTATGTGCCAAAAATGGATTGGAGCTCCAGGGATCCACAGCTCAGGTGGGAGAATCTGTCCACGGGACAACTATTAGTCGTGCTCTCCACAAATCTGGCCTTTATGGAAGAGTGGCAAGAAGAAAGCCATTGTTGAATGAAAGCTTTAAGAAGTTCCGTTTGCAGTTTGTGAGAAACCATGTGGGGGACACAGCAAACATGTGGAAGAAGGTGCTCTGGTCAGATGAGACTAAAATTTAACTTTTTGGCCTAAAAGCAAAATGCTATGTGTGGCGGAAAACTAAAACTGCACATCACCCTGAACACACCATCCCCACCATGAACCATGGTGGTGGCTTCATGTTGTGGGGGATGCTTTTCTTCAGCAGGTACAGGGAATCTGGTCAGAGTTGGTAGGTTGATGGCTGGAGCCAAATGCAGGGCAATCTTAGAAGAAAACCTGTAAAGCCCCATACACACGGTCGGATTTTCGCATGGATTCTGTCCGATCGGACAATGTTGTCGAAAAATCCGACCGTGTGTATGCACCATCGGACAGTGTACGTCGGATTGTCCGACGGACAAAGTCCTACCTCCTGCTGGATAGATTTTTTGACAACAAGGTCCGATCACACCAAATCCGATCGTGTGTAGCGTTGTCCGACGGACAAAGTGCTACGCATGCTCAGAAGAAATTCTGTGACGGAAGCGCTCGGTCAGGTAAAACTACCTTTCCTAATCGACACAGCACATTCGTCACGCTGCAATGTTAAAATGTCTTTAATGCAGCGCATTCTCTTTTTCTTTACAATGCAAGAAGAATGACATGTTTTAGCTGCTCCTATTCACCCGCACTTCTCACAAACTTAGTTCTTGATTAGTTTTCAGGATTTCTACACTACATGTTTATTTTTACTCAGATCGTAAAAGAATCTTTGTTATATTTTTTGGTGGATTTGTCATTTTCTTTTTTATTTTGGAATACATATTTTAAGGAGAATTTTTTTTTTTTGGAGGGGGGTTGTGTCTCAACTTAGCAAAACAACTTTATTAACATTTGTATTTGTTGCCTAAATTTACTAGGAGTTTGTTTGTTGTTGGTGCCCCTTGTTAATTATACTTTATGATTAGTGAAATGTACCTGCCTACTCAAAGAAAAACTGTCATTGTAGAAAAGTAAAACACATAGGCAATGATTTTTTGAAATCAAAAATACCTTTATTTCGGTCTCAGCAACAAACCAAAGAGGAACGCAGCGATGAAGAAACTTGGGGAATTTGCAAAGCCTTGGACCCCCACGGCAACCATCATTTTTGAAGCTTCTAAAATTGGGGGCCTGAGGAGTACCTATCTAAATAATAAGGGAGTGCAATCTGGTCCTGAAGTCCAAAACATCCGGAACTGCAGCAGATGCCATCTAGGTCCCCAGGCTCTGGTCCTACGAGAGGCTCCATCTTCTCTCAGACCAGACTGAATCCAGGTCGTCACTCTCAGGTCTTCCTTGTACGCTTCCTTCCACGCTGTGGTGCTGGTGGGGTGGCAGAAGGAGGAGGAGGAGGCGGAGCAAGGTCACTATCGCAAACATGTGTGAGGGGAGTCATCCCCCCAGCCATCCCCTCATTTAGGACTTTGAGGATGACCTCCTCACACATGCTGCGTTGCCCCGCCTCCATACCCGTCATTTTATTGGCAACCAAGGAGGCAAAGGCCTCCTCGTAGGTGGGTGTGGCATATAGGGAGGCTGAAGCATCTCTGATCAGCTGGAGCGCTGACTCTCCCACCTCCCCCATCCTTTTCGCCCTTCTGTAGGGAAGGCGGAGGGGAGGGACTTGAGACAGTCAGGCTCCTACGCCTACCCCCCTGTTGGCTGCCACTACCCACCTCTTGGCTGCCACTAACCCCTGCCTCCTCCTGACTGCCACATTCCACAGCCACCTCCTGGCTGAGGTCTTCCTGTGTATGAAAAAGGGACATAGTTTCAGTTATTTGTTCATCAAACACACACAATTTTCATCTAGTGACTGTTGCAAAATGTTTACAAATAGCAAACCATACAATTCTCAGCCCTGCAGTTTAGATTCTTCCCAAAAATGTCTCCAACACTACTGTCAGTTGATATGTCAATCACGTTAGGAACTAAGCAATTGGGGATCCTGAATTAACTGAACATCATTTATTATTCCCAAAAATGGGTACAAAACTACTATACCTGGCTCAAGCTGGGCTCCTCCACATCTTCCAGACTGGAAGGCCCAGGTTGGTCCTCGGAAGCCTCATCAGGGGTGGCGTACGCGGAAGGACGCGTGCAAGGAAGAGTCGAGAGTGACTTCCTGACATTAGCCTGGTCTTTGAGAAAGTGGAGCCTCTCATAGTACCAGAGCGTGGGGACATAGACCTCATCTGCTCCAGCTCCAGATGCTTGGGACTTCCGGACCTTATTGCGCTCCCGGAAATAGGTACTCCTCAGGTTAGCCATTTTTACTCTTAAGGTCTCCACGGTTGCCGTGGGGAACTTTGGCTTTACAAATGCCACAAGTTTCTGCATGGCTGCGTACCTCTTTGGTCTGTTGCTATAGTCGCGGTGTTTTGCCTGCCATAATAGGGGCATTTGCCTATATTTATCAATGAAGAGGGGGAGAAAACTCACATGGTTGAAGCGATCCATAATCTCTGCAAGACACAACACCACACAAAACACTATAAATAATGTCAGTCCAAAGTCTCCTAATCTTCTCCATAAAGAAGCCTCAAGGTCTAATCAGTCTAGGCTAGTTATGTACCAACGTCAAATTGTACCTTCGTTATAGCGATTGTCTCGTGCGTGAGCTTTCTCTCCCCTCGTCTCACAGATCGTGGCTACGACACAGGCGTGTGACGTTTTATATACAGTGCGCATGCGTCAAACTCCGCCCGCCCCTGATGATCTTTCTCGGCTATTCCCCACCCCTTCTCTTTACGGCGCAGTGGGGAGAGCACATGGCGGGGACACAGCAGGTGCGCCCGAAATATCCCACCAACGAGGAGGAGGACGAGGAAAGTCCGGAGGCAGAAACGTCCCGATCCCGGAGCCTGAAATTCAAGGCCTCCAATATGTCATTTGGAGAAATGTTGGAGATGGTGGACATATTAAAGAGGAGCGACTATGATGGGAAGTATGGGCCTTACCTCAACCCCAATGTCCGCAAGGCCAAGATCATGTCTAAAGTTGTGAGGAGGCTGTACAATCATTTTTGGGGTACAACGATCCAAGGAGCAACTGAGGAAACGCTGGTCAGACCTGAAACTGAGGGAGGCCGATCAGTACAGAAAGATCAAGCGAGTTCTTCAAAAAAGTAAGTAGTTGTGTTTTGTGTTTGATTTCTTGCTTGCATACTGCTCCATGTGTTTGGATTTTTACAAAGTTGTACATTCCAAAATGGCCACTTTCAGGTTCGTCTGTGCATTCGATCGTACTCAACCTCGATCTTTCTGCCACTGTCATGTTCGTGTGTGTGTGTGTCTATTCGATCGTACTCAACCTCGATCGTTCGGCCACTTAGAATACAATGTTTGTTGTTTTTTGGGGGAAAGGAAGTTTGTTCTCTCTAGAAATGTCATCAAGACTGTCCAGCCAATTTATTCAATGTAAAGGAGACGTCACCCAGTAGCTGTTTACCCATCTGGACTCTAGAGCACTAGTGCTGGGACACCCAAACCCCCTTTTTATTAGGCTTTTCCACACATGTGCTCCAGTGGATACTAGAGGGGGGTCTCCATCACCCAAACGTCGACCAAAAAGCTATAAGTTTAGGACCTTTACAAAGTGACTACATTCATGTTGGTGTCATTTGTAACTGGACACCCAAAAATATTGTCCCTCACTTTCAAGCAATGTTTGTCATTTCCTATTTCTGCCCTCAATAGACTGTGTTGCTAAATCTTCCTTTTGTACATTCTCATAGGGGAGCGAAAACTTGGGATGTCTGAGGAAACCCCAAAAACCAACACCTCCAAAAAAGGGGAAAGAGCAGAAGCAGAGGAGGAGGAGGAGGAAGGAGAGATCATAGAAATTGGAGAACTTGTCACCACAACAGGTGAGTGTGGGAGAACACAGCTACTGGTAAGCTAATCAATGTATGGCTGCCTCATTTCCAAGACCCTATTTTTTTTTTTAGGTGACGTGGATGTTGTGGAAGAAAAATCGCACTTTACCACAGAGAGTGCCCACGTACTCATCGGGGAGATAATGGTCTGCAATAGAGATCTAGATGACATAAAGCAAAACATCAATGATGTTCAACAAAAATTGAAGAACATCATTGATGTTTTAGGAAAAATCTGAAAACGCACCAAGTAATTAACACACATTTGTGGCTGCTTCTGAACACATTTGCAAGTTAAGAACTGTGTTAAATGTGGAACATGCACACATTGTGTCCACATGTGCTAGCTCCCATCATGGTGGATGAATGACAACGTTTTTTGGGGGTGCAACCACTTTACGAACTACTAAAGTGGTTGTGGTGAAGGGGTTGCACCCCCAAAAAACGTCCATTCATCCCCATGATGGAAAATGGCACTTTTGAAGATTCGAGGCATGTGTTTGACCATCTAATGACCATTTTCAGACCCAAATTGTGTGCATGTTCTAAATTTCCAGTTTCCAGGGGTGACCCCCCATGTGATGAAGGCAAGATCAAACACACTTTGAACATATAGTCATGTCTGATCTTGTCTTCACTTTAGAAAGTTGAACTTTCCTAGTTCCTAGGTTCTGTTTTGCTCCATGCCTGGTTTTACCAAATGCGGAATGTTTGTAAACAATGTTGTAAATAACCAAGATGTTGTCAGTTTGGGCAAGAAGTTTGTAAACGCACTTGTGAATGTTTTGCAAGTAAACTTTTTTACTTTTGTAAATGTGTGGCTTCCTTATTTAAAAAACAAAAAGCATTATGTATGTCAAATGTTAAGGATTTGGGGGGCAATGGGTGTTATTTACTAAAGGCAAGTCCAGTTTGCACTGCAAGTGTATTTTCCAGGGCACTTTTGCACTGCACTTGTAGAGCATAGTGGATTTGACTTCTGTAAATGACACCCACAGTGCTTTGTACGAAAACACGTAGCACACCATTTTTGTGAATACACACATTTCTGTCATGGTGATGAAAAGGAGTATTTTGTGTGTGAGTTATGCACTACAAACCTTCTCTAGACCAAAGATTAGGTATCAAACACACAACATGAGAATAATCTTTTTGGGAAGAAGAGACTGTTACCTCCTTTTGCCCAGAAAGTGCATTCCCACTGTCGAAGGCAAAGGGAAAAAATTTCAAGGTCAAATAAGCAATAATACGGAAATGACAAGAAATCATAGGTTGGTTGAAAAAAAATATTTATTTAAAAATGCCTCTCACACATCGTCGGGCAGAGCAATGGCCCCCCTACCCACAAAGTAGTCCATATATTGCTCGCGGACCGCGCGGGCATTTAGAGGGGGCAAGCCTGGACGTGCCGCTTGAAGGGCTGTGAGGTCAGCATTTGGAGGGCCCTCCACATCTGGGCCAATGGGCACCACATAGTTCCTGTTATGTCTTTTGAGGAAGTTGTGCAATATGCAACAGGCAAGAACTATGTGGTTCAGTTTGTATTCCGCCAAGTTAATAGCCGTCAAGAACAGGCGGAAGCGGCTGGCCAGGATGCCAAAGGTGTTCTCCACCACTCTTCGGGCTCTGGACAGCCTGTAGTTGAAGACCCTCTGGTCTGGGGTGAGGGTTCTCATCGGGAACGGCCTCATCAGATGGGGAGTCAACGCAAACGCTTCATCTGCGACAAAGACGAAGGGGAGTCTTTCAGCATTCTCCTCTGGAGGTGGCAAGCACAGACTGCCACTTTGGAGACGCCAGTAGAACTCCGTGTGCGCAATGGCACCACCATCCGAGATCCGGCCGTTCATCCCCACGTCCACATACATAAACTCGTATATCGCCGACACCACCGCCAACATCACTACACTATTAAACCCCTTGTAATTATAATAGTAGGACCCCGAGTTGGGCGGTGGGACGATGCGGACGTGTTTCCCATCAATTGCCCCTCCGCAGTTAGGAAAGTCCCAACGGCTGGCAAAGTGGGAGGCCACAGTCTGCCATTCCTGTGGCGTGGAAGGGAACTGTGGAGTGAAACAAGAAAAAAAATTAGACACTTTGCACATAAACATTGCAAGCAGATTAGACAATCAACATCTTGGAACAAGAGCATACTTTAACATTTGAGGCTGGAAAGTATTTGCACAGAAAAGTAGAGGGTCCCCTTCGCAGATTACTCACCCCCCACTTCTGATGGGCCATTGGCAATAACTAGGGTTTTGGGGGGGGGGGGTTGTTGGACAGGTAACCCTCTGCACTTCATTGATTGCCAAATGGCTCAATAATGTGTGCTAGTTTGGCCAGACCCTCCTTACTTAACACTATTGGCAGCCCCCAGGAAAGATAAAATAACATTTCAAACCCCCCCCCCCCCCCCAAAAAAAAAAGGAAAGCACATTGTGACAATCTGAAATTACCTAGCAAGCTAATAGGAGGGAAAGAACACAAAAAAAGAGGAAATGGAAAGTAGGGAGACAGCCCCTTGCACTACATGCTTTGCTCAATTCATCCCTAAAGATGCCCACTATAAAGAGGTAAGTATATAGTGTGTATTGACCCTGGGAAAGCCAGCAGATAGTGGATTGGTACCATCTGACAGAGCAGTTGGATTGGCTTTACATACCATATAAGTTATTCTTTCAAGCTGTAAACCACACCAAGCTGTAAACCACACAGCAAACATTTGTGCATGTTTTAGGGGGTGTTTGGGGGAAAACAATACTATGCAGCAGACAAAATACATTGCTTAAGTGACTAGGCCATAGGTGTCTATTGGGCCAGAAGAGCATGCTGGGGAGGTAAGTGAAGGGAAAAATGCATGAAGGAGAAAAGAGGCACAGCATATTAGAGCATATTGCAATCATGGTAATTCTGGAAGGAGGACAAAAATACAAGACATTATCAAACAGAGCATACATAGAAGGGAATAGTAAAGGAGAAATGTTACCTTAATATAGTCCTCCTGCAGGACCTGGATGATGGCAGAACAGGTCTCTGGAATAATGATTCCCAGGGCCTGGGGAGACTTCTCCCTGTCGCCAAGTACCTCAACGTAGCAAGAAGCCTCTGCTCCGGAGTGATGGCTTGTCTCATGCAGGTATCCTGCCGGCTGATAAAAGGGGTCAGCAAAGCCAAAAGACGGTGAAAATCGGGGTCCGTCATCCGGAGAAAGTTCCTGAAATCATCAGGATTATTCTCCCGGATCTCACGAAGCAAAGGCATGTGCGAGAACTGATCACGCTGAAGCAACCAATTCTTGGTCCACATACTCCTCGTCACTCTGTTCATGGACGGGTCTTGGGTCAAAGCTAAAAGCCCGACACCAATTCCGCGTACAGCACAAACTCGGAGACGAGTACGCACAGGAAACATCGCTCACAAGGTCACAAAAGGTCGGCTGGTCAGAACGGACAAACAGAAAGCACCGATAAACAGCAAGGCCTGAAAGAACGAAATGAATACCAGAAACGAGCAGACAATAAGCAGTGCAAATCAAAGCGTCCTATATCAAGATATAGGCCGCAATGACCAACAAATGCGAACTGACTACACGCACTAATAAACAGATACGCACGACAAGCACAAACTGAAGAGCAGTAACGATCTGAGTCAGAAAACTGAGAAGCGCGAATCTTAAGTCACCAAACTTCGACTAACTCGCGATAAACACGGGATCAGCAGAAGGAGCCCAACGGGTGCCTGACGTGGTGCTGAACTTCCCTTTTCTAGTCTCGTGGAAGACGACTTACGTCACGACGTTCTTGCAGACTGGAAATTCCGACAACGTTGTCCGACCGTGTGTACGCAACACCAACATCGGACAAAGTACGACGGACAGGATCCGACCGACCTGGTCCGCGGATAATCCACGCGTGTGTATGGGGCTTAAGAGTCTGCAAAAGACTTGAGACTGGGGCAGAGGTTGACCTTCCACAGGACAACAGCCCTAAACATATTGCCAGAGCTACAATGGAATGGTTTAGATCAAAGCATATTCATGTGTTAGAATGGCCCCATCAAAGTCCAGACCTAAATCCAAATGAGAATCTGTGGCAAGACTTGAAAATTGCTGTTCAAAGACGCTCTCCATCCAATCTGAAAGAGCTTGAGCTATTTTGCAAAGAAGAACGGGCAAAAATGTCACTCTCTGGATGTACAAAAATACTTTAATCTATAATTGCAACGAAAGGTGGTTCTAGAAAGTATTGACTCAGGGGGGCTGAATACAAAAGCATGCAACACTTTTTACATATTTATTAATAAAAAGAATTGAAGATCATTTATCATTTTCCTTCCACTTCACAATTATGTGCCACATTGTGTTGGTCTATCACATAAAATCCCAATAAAATACATTTACGTTTTTGGTTATAACGTGACAAAATGTGGAAAATTTCAAAGGGTATGAATACTTTTTCAAGGCACTGTATATATATATATATATATATATATATATATATATATATGTGTGTGTGTGTGTAAAGTGGTAGTAAACTCTGCATTTCATTTTGGTTTTTACCTACACGTAAGACTATAATAAAGCTTACCTGTAGGTAAAATGAATATCTCTAATGCTCCATACACACGATCGGACATTCCGACCACAAAATCCGTCGGATTTTTTCAGACGGATTTTGGCCGAAACTTGTCTTGCATATACACGGTCGTACAAAGTTGTCGGAAAATCTGATCGTTCAGAACGCGGTGACGTAAAACACGTACGACGGGACTACGAAAAGGCCAGTAGCCAATAGCTTTCGTCCCCAAAATTATTCTGAGCATGCGTAGCACTTTGTGCGTCGGAATTCTATACACACGCTCGGAAAAAGTCCGATCGGATTTTGTTGTCGGAAAATTTTAGGGTCCTGCTCTCAAACTTTTCCGACCGTGTGTACGGGGCATTAAAGGTGCACCATTTACGAGATATTCTAGTGAGCAGCAGCCACTGACATCACCGACGCAATAGACACACACAGTGCCAATAAGCCATGCCCCTGCTCCCTCTTCACAGGAGTTTGGCTGACAGCAACAGGAGCCCATGGCTTCCGTGTCCCCTGTCAGAGGAGCGGTGCTGCAGACAGGACAGTGCTGGAGTGTTGAGAGGAATCAGGTAAGTGTTTAGGAAGAGGGAGCGGGGTAGAACAGGTAGTGGGGTGTTTTTTACCCTAATGAATAGAAAGCATTAGGGTAAAAAACATTTTGACTTTAGAACCACTTTAAAGTTTCTTACTACATGTGCAGCTCAGTGTACAATTTTGGCATCTGCTGAGATGAATGAACTCATCTTGGGAGCAGGAATGACATCATCTCGGCCCGGGCAATCAAAATGGCCAAAGATCAGAACCATGAAGAAGACCAGACAATAATGTAATTAGGAAGCTCTGGGCACCTCCGTGCTGGAGTGGAGGTGAGTATAGTTGCACTTTAATAAAAGCGTCAGATTTTAAAATTGAGAAAAAAGATAGAAAGCAATGTTTGAAGTGACATTAACATATTAAAGTTTGTAGGAGATTGGCTTTACATACCATATAAGTTATTCTTTCAAGTAGAACACCAATAACTGAAAAAAAAATCTTTACAAAATAGGTTTAATCTGCATTTAAAAATGTATCTGTCAGGTCTGTAAATCATGCAATCCTTTCTATGACATACAGGTTCATCCACAGACTATTCACTACCAAATGATACAAGATCTGTTTATTAATCCTTTAATTATAACGAATCTCAAACCAAATGAATAGCATTATTGGACTTTTTTCTGTACATTATTTTTGCATCGTTCTTTTGTTTAGATTCATAAATCATGGTGCTAATTGACATATTTAGGTTTGTGGTAAAATAAAGGCTAGAATTATAATGTGATGATCAAAATATTATGTATCCCATATATCATCGTTGCATACGGAATGTCTTTGCAGCCATTGACCTGATGTATGCAAATTGATACTATGACAACAGTCTGTTCTGATTCACTGCCTTAGACTTATTTATAATCTAATGACACTCATGTCTGCAACTCTCCCTCCGGTGGCCAATCAGGGGAATTAGCTCTGTTTCAACCATTTCATTTCTGTCAGTCGTTGACCTGCAATCTTAAAGTAACAATTCAGTTTTGTGGAATAAACAAACAAACCTATCCAGGTCAGCTATACACATTGCAAGGATTAGAAAATTTCACTGCACGTGCTTGACTGGTACGATGGTTAACGAAAAATTGACAGCCTTATTGGAGGATAAACATTACTCGTTTTTGAAAGTTTGGAACCATAGAGCATTGCACCTTTAATTTTACTACCACCGCTCTGGAAGGATGGAATGCAAAATGATATAAGAATAGAAATTATTACCCCCATTACCTGGCATAGCATTCCTGGCAAATGCTTCCTCCCGTCTTTCTTTCCTTCCTTCAACCTCTTCTTCGGTTCCCTTAAACCCCCCCATTCTTCCCTTCTCTGCCTTCCCAACCCCCCCTCTTTTTTTCTGGGAACTCCAACCAGTCCCCCCTGACAGTTAATTACCTACACCAGTTCTTTCGCATGAGCCTCCATTGATTTTCTGCAGTAGTTCTCTATATAGTGTGCTATGTTGGAAACCTTCCTGGCCATACGATCAAAACCAAAGCAATCAAACCTTGACTGTATAAGTGAGAGGATACCCAATTTACAATGCTTTCCATGTACATGGTTTATTTTTTCTTTTGGGCCTTTATTGTTTTTAATCTTCTTCTTAAGCCATGGCCCTCCAAACTATGTAATACAGTGTAGAAAAAAGAGGGGAATGGTGGGACTTTATATGAATAACCAAATTAATAAATGTGTAGATGCTATTTAATGGTGCACGTGGGACAGTACAATAAATGTGTAATAAATAACATAATAAATACATATAAATGTATACAAACACACACATAAGTTTTCCTACATAGTAAATAATATATATTAAAATGTATTAAATGTAGTCCAAACTTGCATATAGATGTGATTGCACACATGATAATGTAAAATTGATTCAAATTTCTTCAAGGTAGTCACATAGTAGACGCACGGTAGCTGTGACAATATACTGGTATATAGCTCTACGCACATTTTGTGGATAACTTTCACTCATCAGGAGCAAATGTGATATAGGGACGTCTGTAATAAAATAAAAATACCAAATAATAGAGTAACTAAAATAGCAGGAAGAGGGGAACCACAACTTGATCCCAACACTCTTGCCTATAAGTAAGCTACAGTATTCAACAACATGGGTTGTATTAGTAGCTGGAGGCACTATGGGAACATCATCCCCAGAAACTGAGGTGGCAGTGACTGCGGCAGCACAGCAGTGAACAGAAAACAAGAAGTGAGCATCAATAGAGATATTGTCCCCAATAAATAACTGTGGTTGTAATTAGTGCTGAATACGGGCACATAGGGCTTCTGTGGAAAAATTGTAAATAAAGTGTATCAGCATAGTGACTACACAATAAATAATTGGGGAAGATAAAAGAGCCAATACCAAAGGGAAGAGAAACAGAGACCAGATTGTGAGTGTAAATTAGAAGGGTGATAGAACCAAGGATAGCACAAAAAAAAACATAGATAAATAGAAAGCCAAATGTTACCCTTGGTATGAAGTGTAAAGCATAGTCCAGAGATGTGCATAGTGTCATCAAGGTGCAAGGAGCAGACTGAGTGTGTGGAATAATTTCTACTTTACACTCACAATCTGGTCTCTGTTTCTGTTAGGGTAGGGAAGAGTTAAAACACTTTTCAATTTATTTTATGATTTTTGTGCTTGGTTGGTTCTGTTTTTACCTTCACTGGAGACACAACAAAAAGTGACAGGAAATCTCTCCAAAATGAGGGGAATTTCCCTCTTAGACAGCTCTTACCTGAACAGATGTCCCCATTGAAAGACTGTCCCCTAATGCCTTGTTCTGGTGACACCGTAACATTTTTGATTTCCTATCACTTTGTCTTGGTGACCAGACCTTCCAACTTTATTCTTTAAAAATAGGGAAGCCCTGGAAAAGGAATATAGGATGCCCTGCTTGCTCTGTGGCAGATAGTGGGTATGGCTACATAGCACTGAAAATTAGGGGGTGGTTTAAAGGGGCATAGTTAAATAGATCCTGAGTCTACTCACAGTATACACTACACATGTGTGCCGCTGACCTTGTAGTCACACGACACTCTGGGGTCACTGTATCACAAGCTTACAGACACACATAAACCTCAGGACAAAATATAATTTTAAAAACGCTTCCATTACATATACTGCTCTTTTTGAACCTAACTTAAATAAAGCTTCATTCCAGCATTTAAGGGCTGCTTAGCAACCAGCAACTGTTTAAACAACACTTTGGTCAGCAGTATCCAACATAAAGAACAACATACAGAGTACAGCCTGTGTACGGTCGCAGTAACCCCTTGTATTTCTTGCCAGGGGTAGAAAAAGGCCCAGCATCATAGGAGGACTAATGTCTGTTGTTATTGATCAGTGGGAGGAAAAATGCCCATTGTTATTGCTAAGTGGGAGGAAAGTGCCTGGTGTTATTGGTCACTGGTAGAAAAATGCCCAGGGTATTTGTTCAGTGGAAGAAAAATGTATGGTGTTATTGGTCAGTGGAAGAATAACACCCAGTGTTATTGGTTAGTGTAAGGTAAGCGCCTGGTGTTATTGATCACTGGCATAAAAATGCCTGGTATTATTGATCAGTGGGAGGAAAAATGCCTGGTATTATTGGTCAGTGGGAGGAAAAATGCCTGGTATTTTTGGTCAGTGGGAGGAAAAATGGCAGGCATTATTGGTCAATGGAAAAAAAATGTCTGGTGGTATTGGTCAGTGGGAGAAAAATACCTGATGTTATTGGTCCATTTGTATCATCTTGGAAGAGCCTTACTAACAAAGCAATTCCAGTAAAGCAGAAATAATGTACTAACAATTAGCTAATTATGCCACGGGGACTTCTAAGTTCAGAATGATCTTGTCTGGGTAAACACATGGGTAATTATCTTTATTTCAGTGACTGTGGTTTCTGCTGATCGATGTAACATTTCACATGTAAGTCATGGTGGGAATAAGCTGTGTTGTGTCTTAATGGGAAGCACAGCTTGAATCTGCTATGGGGAAATGTACACAAGGTGGTCTGCCGTTACTATGATGTGGGGTGATGAGGAGTGAGGTTAGAAGTCCTTACAGTGGTATTAAAGTCTTTTTTTTTTTACTTGTACCTACAGGTAAACCTATAATAAGGCTTACCTGTAGGTTCAATGAATATCCCCTAAACTTGCACTGTTTAGGAGATATTCACACTGCATTCAGCCACTGACGTCACTGGTACGTGCGCTCTCAAGGGACGGTGCACCCGTGCCGTCCCTTTAGAGCTCTGTGCCACAGCCGTGACTCCCACGCGCATGCGTGGGAGTGATGTCATCGTGGCTCGGTCAATCAGACGGCCGGAGCACGTAAACCCAGAAGGAATACCAGGTGAAGATGGAAGCCCTGTCAATGGTGACAGCATGCCGCTGAAGGGCTTTGTTCTAAGGTAAGCATTTTCATAATGTGCTAATATGCATACTAGCACATTATGTCATTGTCTTTCAGGTTCTTTTTTTTTTTTTTAAGGCTGCAGTTTACTTTCGCTTTAAGGTAGAAGAAGACAAAGCTAGATCTTTAGCATGTCATTTTGAGCTGCACCTGCCTGAGCTCCTGCTAGTCATGTATTTGTGTGGTACACATGTTCTGCACTGCTAGAAGCTATGCCTTATCCCTGCACAGTCTATGCACTTCTCCCATTACTTTATGACAGCCATTGACAATGAGCCTCATCTCAGCCTATGAGCAGGATGTGGGGCTGCCAGTTGTTGCAGAAATGAGGACAGTTGGGAGATATATTGGTGACTGTGATCACCAGAACAAATCTCCCCAGTGAGGGAAATAGACAGTAATAAAAACTTACCATAGGCTATAACCCTTCCCTGCTCTAGCAAGAATGTAATTTGACAATACATACACTTTAATAAACGTAAAGTTATCCAGGTCATAGATAAACATCTAAATCCTAAATAGTGCAGCGCTAATTAAAAACTAAACTAAAATATGTAAAGATTATTATAAATGGATAGCTATAAAATCTTAAGAGAGATGGTCCATGCATGTAAACAGGTAAACAGGGAGTAAGGTAGAAAAAGACCTCAGCGTTGAACACTTGTACTTGTAAAAATACTTTTCAATCTTGTGCAGATTCGTGAAAATACCGCCACGGACAGTAATACAAGCCGCTCACCTTGCACAATGGACCTACTGAGCTAACAGACAGGTCAACAAAAGCCTTCCCCTCACAAGGGGTTAACTGGAGGTGTAGGTGCTTTTCCAGAGATCCAGCTCATAATAAACATCCACTGCTTTACTGCTCCAGATCGCTCATCAGATCTCCCAATCAATGTTGTTACATTGTTGTACCACGTAAGATCAAAATAAAACATGCATAGTGCTCTCTGTATGTACTCTATACATTTTATTAGATCCAAAAGAATTATACTCACAAATGAAGCACTATGGTCCCAGTGCTAAGAATAAAAACGTTTCCTGCATGCATGAAAGAATTCCGATCCGTCGGCTTAAAATGGTTGATCATCTTAAAGGTATCACCTGCTTTAAAAATTTCTAGGTCAAGGAAGACTGTCCGCTCAGTACTGATGTTCCAAGATAAAATACTATTTTTGTTGTTGGCATTTAACTTGTTCATAAATACCTCTAAGCCTGATCTTTCACCCTCCCAAATCATAATTAAATCATCAATATACCTGTGGTAGCATACTAGTTCAGGGGGTTGGTTTTTGAACACACATTCTTCCTCCCAGTGGGCCATAAATAGATTGGCCACACTGGAAGCAAACCGAGTCCCCATCGCAACCGAGTCCCCTGCCTGTTGTACCAAAAGTAATTTCTCGACAGACAAAAACTTAGACAACTCAAAATAAATTTCTTATGTTTCCTTGGGAGGTCAAATGACAGGAGAGCCCATTTGATCGAAGATAAATCGTCTTCATGACTAATCATAGTATACAGTGAACCTACATCCGTTGTGATTAGGAAACTTGATGGGGAGGCTTTGAGGCTCTCTAGAATCTGAATAATATGTTTTGTATCTTTTAGGAATGCCTCAGTGTTAACCACCATGGGTTGGAGGAAAGTGTCAATGTACTGACCCAGTCTAGATGAGACCGAGTCTATACCATTGACGATTGGTCTCCCTTGTGGATTAACAGTATCTTTGTGCATCTTGGGTAAGAAGTCAATTATGGGGGTTCTACAAAAAAGAGGATCTAAAAATAGAGCCTCCTTTTTATTGAGAACCCCAACTTGTTTACTCTTTTCGATCAGGACATGCAACTCCTCTTTAAATTGAAACATTCGGTCCTTAGATAATATACTGTACGTGTTATTATCCCCAAGCAAATTCTCCATCTCATTCCTGTAGTATGTTTACTGAGAACGACCAATCCTCCTCCCTTATCCACTGGTCAAATTACTAGGTCCTTTTTTGTTTCCAATAATTCAATACCCTTTTTTAATGTTAAAGGGGCCATTGGCCTTACGGACTACCAATTTTTCGAGGTCCTTAGCCACTATATTTTTAAAAACATCCGAGTGTTTGGTGTCCACATTTGGAGGATTAAAAACTGACCTATTACAGAGGTTCAAATGTACACCTTCGGATGTTTGAGAAATCCTAACTGATGAACTAGTGGGGTTAGAAATGAAATATGTCTTAATACTAAGGCCCCTAATGTATTTCTGTATACTGATATACATTTGAAATGTACAGTGGTGTGAAAAAGTGTTTGCCCCCTTCCTCATTTCCTGTTCCTTTGCATGTTTGTCACACTTAAGTGTTTTGGAACATCAAACCAATTTAAACAATAGTCAAGGACAACACAAGTAAACACAAAATGCAATTTGTAAATGAAGGTGTTTATTATTAAAGGTGAAAAAAATCCAAACCATCATGGCCCTGTGTGAAAAAGTGATTGCCCCCTAAACCTAATAACTGGTTGGGCCACCCTTAGCAGCAACAACTGTAACCAAGCGTTTGCGATAACGTGCAATGAGGCTTTTACAGCGTCCTGGAGGAATTTTGGCCCACTCATCTTTGCAGAATTGTCCTAATTCAGTTACATTAGAGGGTTTTCGAGCATGAACGGCCTTTTTAAGGTCATACCACAACATCTCAATAGGATTCAGGTCAGGACTTTGGCTAGGCCACTCCAAAGTCTTCATTTTGTTTTTCTTCAGCCATTCGGTGGTGGACTTGCTGGTGTGTTTAGGATCATTGTCCTGCTGCAGAACCCAAGTTCGTTTCAGCTTGAGTACACGAACAGATGGTCGGACATTCTCCTTCAGGATCTCTTGGTAGACAGCAGAATTCATAGTTCCTTTTATCACGGCAAGTCTTCCAGGTCCTGAAGCAGCAAAACAGCCCCAGACCATCACACTACCACCACCATATTTTACTGTTGGTATAATGTTCTTTTTCTGAAATGCAGTGTTCCTTCTACGCCAGATATACTTGGACACACACCTTCCAAAGAGTTCCACTTTTGTCTCATCGGTCCACAGAATGTTGTCCCAAAAGTCTTTGGGATCATCAAGATGTGTTGTGGAGAAATTGAGAAGAGCTTTGATGTTCTTTTTGCTCAGCAGTGGTTTTCTCCTTGGAACTCTGCCATGCAGGCCATTTTTGCCCAGTCTTTTCCTGATGGTGGAGGCATGAACGCTGACCTTAACTGAGGCAAGTGAGGCCTGCAGTTCCTTGGACGTTGTTGTGGGGTCTTTTGTGACCTCTTGGATGAGTCGTCGCTGCGCTCTTGGGGTAATTTTGGGCGGCCGGCCACTCCTGGGAAGGTTCACCACTGTTCCATGTCTTCGCCATTTGTGGATAATGGCTCTCACTGTGGTTCGCTGGATTCCCAAAGCTTTGGAAATGGCTTTATAACCCTTTCCAGACTGATAGATCTCAATTACTTTCTTTCTCAATTGTTCCTGAATTTCTTTGGGTCTCGGCATGATGTGTAGCTTTTAAGGATCTTCTGGTGGACCTTACTGTGTCAAGCAGCTCCTATTTAAGTGATGCCTTGATTGTGAACAGGTGTGGCAATAATCAGGCCTGGGTGTGGCTAGAGAAATTGAACTCAGGTGTGGACAACCACAGTTATAGTATGTTTTAACAAGGGGGGCAATCACTTTTTCACACAGGGCCATGATGGTTTGGATTTTTTTTCACCTTTAATAATAAACACCTTCATTTACAAATTTCATTTTGTGTTTACTTGTGTTGTCCTTGACTATTGTTTAAATTGGTTTGATGTTCCGAAACACTTAAGTGTGACAAACATGCAAAGGAACAGGAAATGAGGAAGGGGGCAAACACTTTTTCACACCACTGTATTCAAGTGACGTGTGGGAGCAAACTTTAATCCTCTATCCAATACCCGAATTTCATCGTCGGTTAAGGGGGTCCCACTAAAGTTATAGATTCCTATGCCTATAGGGGTCTTGTTCTTTTGAACTCTCCTGCCCCCTTTCCTTCCTCTCTGAGTTTTCTTTTTCGTTGCTGGCCATTGTCGTTGATGCTGTGTTGTGGTGGGGGGAGGTTCCCCTGCCACCCCCCCCCCGGGTTGGGAGGCATGGATGGAGCACCCCTGCCAATTCCTCACGGGGGTCCCCGAAAATATCATCCCCTTTGGGGACCTTGATATTGTAATGGGGAAAATCGGTTATAAGTGGGAACTTGATTACTGTACTGTGGGGGGACCTTCCCCGATTAGTATAAATATCTTGAAAATCTGGTGCATGTTGGTAATTATTCTGAAAGGAGGAGCCCTCCCTAGGGTCATGATAGTTCCTAAGGGGGTGTTATACGAATAATGTCTATGTGGGGATGGGTGTGAACCCCCCTCTTACCTCTCCCCCTCCTAATTTTTACCTCTTTTATTATGGATCACCTGATAGTGTCTATCACCTGATGGTGTACCTACTTCATCATAATTGTACACAACATTTCCTATGGGGGTAGGTATTGGTGTGTTCATATCCCCTGGGTTAATCGGGACTGGCTGATTAGGGAGCATGGCTGGATCAACCAAGCTCATTTGCCATTTATAAATGTTCCCTTTGTCAAAGTCTTCAAAGTCCCTAATACATTTTTTTATTTTTCTTATTTTGTGTGTCCCAATCCCATTTTACTAATCTATTTTTTCATTCAGAAGATAATTTAAGAAATTCTTCAGTATCTTTATGTGGCTCCATTAGATTTTTTAGCTCACGAATCTGGATCTCTAAAGTTTGAATTTTTCTCTGTTTGCGTAGCAATAAAAATTCCATTAGTTCAAGGCCCTTTTTAGTAAAGAATTCCCCCCATTCCTTCATGGGAATGGGCACATCCCATTTGAGGCGTCTGGGAAAAACAAAGTTTTGCTGAAATATATTGTTCAAATGATAGGATATCCCATCAAGCTTTCATCTTTTTCTCAAAAACATGTCCAAGTTTTCTAAAGGTGTGTGCCAGATCATTCATTTGTTCAGTTTGCTGGCCCTGGGAAAAGATATCCCCTATTATAATTTCTCTTTTTTCTAAATATTGGAATACCTCCATAGTTTGCAGCTGGATTGTAGTAAATTGAGAATGAAATCAAAAGCAAATTGTGATCAATCTGCGGATATAAAATAACCTAACCTAAAAAGCCACTATAACACTCAAGGTCAAAATACAAATCCTCCATATAAACTCTTAAATCATAAATAGTGCAGCACTAATTAAAAACGAAACTAAAATACATTAAGATTATTATAACTGGATAGCTATAAACATCAATACACCATATGGTTGCTGAACATACTGCAATTTGCATCTCTGTCTTTTTATTGTGCTCACATAACTCCCCCCCAAAACACCTCATAAAACATGTACAGTGGTGTGAAAAAGTGTTTGCCCCCTTCCTCATTTCCTGTTCCTTTGCATGTTTGTCACACTTAAGTGTTTCGGAACATTAAACCAATTTAAACAATAGTCAAGGACAACACAAGTAAACACAAAATGCAATTTGTAAATGAAGGTGTTTATTATTAAAGGTGAAAAAAAATCCAAACCATCATGGCCCTGTGTGAAAAAGTGATTGCCCCCTAAACCTAATAATTGGTTGGGCCACCCTTAGCAGCAACAACTGCAACCAAGCGTTTGCGATAACGTGCAATGAGGCTTTTACAGCGTCCTGGAGGAATTTTGGCCCACTCATCTTTGCAGAATTGTCCTAATTCAGTTACATTAGAGGGTTTTCGAGCATGAACGGCCTTTTTTAAGGTCATACCACAACATCTCAATAGGATTCAGGTCAGGACATTGGCTAGGCCACTCCAAAGTCTTCATTTTGTTTTTCTTCAGCCATTCGGTGGTGGACTTGCTGGTGTGTTTAGGATCATTGTCCTGCTGCAGAACCCAAGTTCGTTTCAGCTTGAGTACACGAACAGATGGTCGGACATTCTCCTTCAGGATCTCTTGGTAGACAGCAGAATTCATAGTTCCTTTTATCACGGCAAGTCTTCCAGGTCCTGAAGCAGCAAAACAGCCCCAGACCATCACACTACCACCACCATATTTTACTGTTGGTATAATGTTCTTTTTCTGAAATGCAGTGTTCCTTCTACGCCAGATATACTTGGACACACACCTTCCAAAGAGTTCCACTTTTGTCTCATCGGTCCACAGAATGTTATCCCAAAAGTCTTGGTGATCATCAAGATGTGTTGTGGAGAAATTGAGACGAGCTTTGATGTTCTTTTTGCTCAGCAGTGGTTTTCTCTTTGGAACTCTGCCATGCAGGCCATTTTTGCCCAGTCTTTTCCTGATGGTGGAGGCATGAACGCTGACCTTAACTGAGGCAAGTGAGGCCTGCAGTTCCTTGGACGTTGTTGTGGGGTCTTTTGTGACCTCTTGGATGAGTCGTCGCTGCGCTCTTGGGGTAATTTTGGGCGGCCGGCCACTCCTGGGAAGGTTCACCACTGTTCCATGTCTTCGCCATTTGTGGATAATGGCTCTCACTGTGGTTCGCTGGATTCCCAAAGCTTTGGAAATGGCTTTATAACCCTTTCCAGACTGATAGATCTCAATTACTTTCTTTCTCAATTGTTCCTGAATTTCTTTGGGTCTCGGCATGATGTGTAGCTTTTAAGGATCTTCTGGTGGACCTTACTGTGTCAAGCAGCTCCTATTTAAGTGATGCCTTGATTGTGAACAGGTGTGGCAATAATCAGGCCTGGGTGTGGCTAGAGAAATTGAACTCAGGTGTGGACAACCACAGTTATAGTATGTTTTAACAAGGGGGCAATCACTTTTTCACACAGGGCCATGATGGTTTGGATTTTTTTTCACCTTTAATAATAAACACCTTCATTTACAAATTGCATTTTGTGTTTACTTGTGTTGTCCTTGACTATTGTTTAAATTGGTTTGATGTTCCGAAACACTTAAGTGTGACAAACATGCAAAGGAACAGGAAATGAGGAAGGGGGCAAACACTTTTTCACACCACTGTATTTTATAACAGTACAACGGACTACACCCCCTTCTGCATCCTACATTGCAGTGTTCATTTAATATCTGAGCGGCCTATTGCCAAATAGGGATCAGCTTTGAGTTCAGTGTAACCCAGGGTTCAGCTAAAACTCTAGCTGTTTGCACTTCCATGAACAGGCAAACTGAATGGTCTCCCCTTGTGTCTTTGCAACCACTATCCTGATGTCATTCACAGTGAGAGGATTAGTGGGAGAGTATTGTTGTGGGATATTATGTTTTGGGTAATGTGGGGCATTATTACTTAATCATTCATGTTGGGGGGGTATCTGGTCTGGGGCCCCCCACCAGATTCTGATAAGTCTCCCCTCTGCAGTTCCCCACATCCACCTGGCCTTAGATGTAAGGATGAGGCCCATGTTGGGGATTATGGCCTGGTATGTTTCAGAAGGGGTAGTGTATGCTTGCTGCCTCCCGCATTTCCAAGTGAGCCAGGCTGTATGCTCAGATAAGGGCTTGGTAGGATTTTGTGTTGTGACAAAAGTCCATTCATTGATTTCACTAAATATAACAGTCTGTGAATGGAGGAGATGAATCTGTCATTCATCTATCCTCCCCCCCCCCCACTCACATTCTGTGTTACATTAAGTAAAATAAATGAATGGAGGACAGGCAGGGGTAAGCATCTGTCAGGAGCATCTGAAATGCATTTCAATGGTAGACCCAAAGCTATTAACCCCTGCAGCTCTGGAAGTGCAGAGCTGTGAAGTGGACTGGGCATCACAGGACAGAAGATTTCTTAAGGAACCATTAGCCTGAAAGATATTGGACTTTCTTCATTACAGGTAAGTTATGAGATTTCAGCTGTAATGTAAAAAAATAATAATAATTTGACTAAACAGCAGCTTTAAGAAAGGTGAAGTGGTTTACTTTATTTCTGATGTGCCAATCATAAACAGCATTTCAGAAAAAAAAACACACACAGACAGCTCAGATCGCAGACACAATGAATAGAGCTGATCGGAGTGGCGGCTCCGATGATCAACCACAGTAATCACAAATTGGTCGCTTTGGCAATAAATGATCACATTATTTTGCAGTTTTTCCAAACTGCAAATGGCTAGAGAAGAATGGCAAGTGATTGCCCACAGGATGCCAACTCATTGTGACCAAATAAAACCAGGTATTGTAAGATGGCTTAAGCTCTGCTCTCCACTCACAGGAGAGATCCTTCAGATGCGTGTCGCCCACTAGCGGGCTTAATCATCCTGTGTGTGATCTCTTGACATTTTTCTGTAGCATAGTGTAGACTGGCAAGCTGTTTTATACGATGTGCACCAGTTCATTACACATCATAATGGCTGATATCGGTGAGAGAAGCATTAGAGCAGTACTTTTTTGTTTGTCTACATTGGAACGGCTAGAGTTCAGGTTAAGCTCATGGTCGGCCCAAACCTGAAGCTCATCTCTACTGGTAAGTTTTACCTATTATCGTTAGCTCATTCTGTCCTTTTTCTATAGTCCACTAGCTCCATAACTCCTTGTATAACTTGATAAATATTACATTTATAGCTCTTGACAGAATAAATTATGGACATGATCCAACAGTACCACAAATATTTACCTTATAAACTGACAGCACACAGATATCTTTTTTTTTCTTGGTAACAAGACATATGTCAGATTCCAAGACTTGCTGTACATTGGTTTAAATATGTAATATATTCACATACACATCTGTATTGTCAACTGAACTGTGGCATACTTGTGTTTTTGTCACAGAATGCAACTATTCTACTAGGAATCCTCTTGAGTATTATAGGTTTTGCTGTGTGACGCTCCAAGATAGCTGCCCTTCTACTTGTCTCTGTTGACAGCTGACATGCAGACAGAAAAATAAAGCAAAATATGAAGTTGATGGAGTAGTGCATGGTTAGTAAATGAACACTGACCAGTTAGTAAATGAATGTGGTAGTCAAAAAACTCATAAGGCAGGTGCAGCTCAGGGCTAATGGCAAACAAAAGAACAGAATACAAAAAATAGGCAAGGGTGGTAACCAAGAAATTACAGAACAGGGAGACTCTGAGTGACCTCAAAGTATAGCAATAAATATTTAACCCTGTGACTTTCGAGGAAGTACTCTATACATCACGGCAATCAGCAGCATAAAACAATATAATGGTTGCAAAAATAAGTTCCTCTGGTTTTCTGCTTTTTGACTCAACTTTGTTGTCTCAGACTTTGGGGGTTATTTACGAAAGGCAACTCCACTTTGCACTACAAGTGCACTGAAAGTGCACTTGGAAGTGCAGTCGCTGTAGATCTGAGGGGAAGATATGAAATGAGAGGAAGGTCTGCTGATTTTATCATCCAATCATGTACAAGGTAAAATGCTGTTTTTTATTTTCTTTGCATGTCCTCCTCAGGTCTACATTAGAAAGTGCCCTTGTAGTGCAAAGTGGATTTGCCTTTTGTAAATAACCCCCATTGTCTTTTTGCTGGTAATTTATTTAAAGAATGTCGTAGCATTAATCCTACACTCTCTGTTTAATGTATATTTACCTCTGAGTTTCCTTTTTGTAGCTCTCACTGTGCTCTTTGTAATTCTCAGACAAAAAGTTTTTAAAATGTCTATCATTTACTGTTTTTTTTTTAAGCCAGAAGTATGTTATAGAGATTTTATATTAGTCTTCTATATACAATGAGGTATAAATGATGTACCGTAATTCAGTTACATCACACAATGGACCCCATTACCTCTGGACCTGTCAGTAACTGCCTGGGAGAGCACAAGCCTCTGTGCACATAGCTGGATTGCGATTGGGCTAATGTAAGTATTGGGGGGGGGCTGAAGGGGGAGATGCACACTGCAGGTTTTTTACCTGCATGCATAGAATGCATGAGTGCAAAACACCTTCACCCTTAAGAACCATTTTAATGAGTGAATCTGCCTGTAATCAATTCACCAAGGGCTTGGTGAATCCTGTTTGAAGTTCGGTGAACTTGAAATTAGCTGCAAATCTAGAGAAGGCAAATCCTGTTAGTAAATTCTGGCCATTTTTAGAGCTATTTGGCAAACTACTGGCAAAAATGCACTGGGCACTGGCACAGGGAAAAAATATCAATGCAAGGATTTTTTTCATGTGGCTTTGAGAGCAACATTCAAAATAGACATATCCTTTAAATAACATGCTTGAGGGATACCTTGAAGTTATGTGTGGTTTTATGGAACAGTACAATTTTCATGGACAGGCTCTGCGACAGCATTCATTGGCAGGGCATTTTTGGCTGTGAAACCGTTAATTCTTTGCTTATCTTGGCTTACACCCAGTAGCCGGAGCACTGCAGCCAATCTGTATTAGTTCAGTTTGAATACAACGCCTTTTTTGCAAAGGTTGATTCAAAACTGTCCTGCTGCTGGCTAATTTACATCATATGTTCATGAAGAATTAAGAGACCGCAGATGATACAGCAGTGTAAAACTGGCCAGCAGCAGGACACTTTTTATAAGCAAGTCTAGGCCCAAAATTGAGCACAAGCTGGTGTTTCACTACAATAATTAGGAAACTGCAGAGGATATAGCAATGTAAAACTGCCCAGCAGTAGGACATTTTTAATGAAGTGTAGCCCCGACCACCAAAGGCTAGGGACAGGGTGGGCTGACATTTCACCTCACAATTACTGTAGGTCCTGGGCAAGTGTTGGTAAGTCTGCAAAGAATTTGGCTCCAGTCACTTTCTTGAAATAAAGATGTAGGTTTATTCCTTACTGCATCACATGAAAGAGCGAAAGGGTTTCAGATGCTCCATAACTTCAGCAGAACTCCAGGACTCCACATGCTGCTCTACACAAAAGTGCCTTTGGGTTGTGGCCGACACTCCTGTCTTCTAGCAACCTTTAGCAAGCGATGTGGGCAGCTTTCATTTTTTCCCCTTAGGAGAGTCAACTAGCATCTTTAGAGCTCCATCCTTAATCCAGCATTCCTCCAGCCAGACATGGACAGTTCCAGGCCTAGTTACACAAAGACCTCTGTCCCTTATCAACACTGCCAAGATCTGCATCCCCTCCCAATGGAAATCTCCTTTAAATAGTCAAAACAACAAGTTTAAGACATTATGAATATGGAAGACCGTACAATATTTCTCAGAAAACAAGAGGACTTTTTTTTTGTGCCCAATTCGCATTTTTAGGTAAATACAAGGAAATAAAGGAAACAATGGGATTGGAGACCACTTCCCCCTCCCCCAAATTCCCTTCCTCTTCACCACCCAAACCCCTCATTTTTCGTCTTTTCTTTTCCCCCATTCCCTCTCTTTCCACTATTTAACTAAGCTATGATTTACTAATTATATAGTACATAAAGTGCAAAATGTTCTACCAGGACCTTTTTATGTTTTTGTCACGGATGGCAATGCATTTGTCTATCTCCATTAACGGAATCAATACAGAGCATTCCACTTTGGCAATTTTTTGTCATTGAGTTCTTTATATCGTCATTGCTGTATGGCTTGAGCTCACTGTAACATTGCACAGTTTGACCCTCCTGTCCTTATGTACATCTGATGTCAGCTTGTCATTAGGGATGGGCCCGGTGCTCGATGCGAACCCACGTTCGCATCGAGCACCGGGCGTTCGCTCGCTCGGCGAGCCCAGAACTATTTGGGCCGTTCGCATCACATTCGGCGCAGTGCATTGCTGGCTGATGATTGGCCAAGCATGCACTGTGACCCCGCATGCTTGGCCAATCACAGTGCCGGAAACTCGGAGAGCAATAATTGGCTACAGGCAGGACGCCTGTAGCCAATTAAATCTCAGGGGCTTTAGTACACGCCCCACCATTTAAAAGGCCGCCACGCCGTCGGCCCCGGTCACATGAGTTCTGGCTTTAGGAGAGATCAGTCTGCTGATTCTGTCTTTGCTTGATTCATTGCTCCAGAAAGATTTGCTCTTCTTTGCTAAACCATTGGCTAGTTCTTTGCTAAACCATTGCTACCTAAGTCATTGATCGTTCATTGCTGCTGATTGTGTTTTTAGCTGCTGCTGGGGATTAGTCTGGTGCGTGCTTACTGTTAGTACAGTATTGCAGTAGTACCAACTGCAGTGCTGTTAGCACAGCATTGCACCCCAAAGGCACCCATAGGACTTCTAGTGTGTTAGTGGCAGCAAACAGAGCTCTTATATTTTCTTCCCAGAAGCACCCATAGGACTTCTAGTGTGTTAGTGGCATCACACAGAGCTCCCATATTTTCTTCCCAGAAGCACCCATAGGACTTCTAGTGTGTTAGTGGCATCACACAGAGCTCCCATATTTTCTTCCCAGAAGCACCCATAGGACTTCTAGTGTGTTAGTGGCATCACACAGAGCTCCCATATTTTCTTCCCAGAAGCACCCATAGGACTTCTAGTGTGTTAGTGGCATCACACAGAGCTCCTATATTTTCTTCCCAGAAGCACCCATAGGGCTTCTAGTGTGTTAGTGGCATCACACAGAGCTCCTATATTTTCTTCTCAGCAGCACCCATAGGACTTCTAGTGTGTTAGTGGACTAACTAGAAGTCCCATAGGACTTCTAGTGTGTTAGTGGCATCACACAGAGCTCCCATATTTTCTTCCCAGAAGCACCCATAGGACTTCTAGTGTGTTAGTGGCATCACACAGAGCTCCCATATTTTCTTCCCAGAAGCACCCATAGGACTTCTAGTGTGTTAGTGGCATCAAACAGAGCTCCCATATTTTCTTCCCAGAAGCACCCATAGCACTTCTAGTGTGTTAGTGGCATCACACAGAGCTCCCATATTTTCTTCCCAGAAGCACCCATAGGACTTCTAGTGTGTTAGTGGCATCACACAGAGCTCCCATATTTTCTTCCCAGAAGCACCCATAGGACTTCTAGTGTGTTAGTGGCATCGCACAGAGCTCCCATATTTTCTTCCCAGAAGCACCCATAGGACTTCTAGTGTGTAAGTGGCATCACACAGAGCTCCTATATTTTCTTCCCAGAAGCACCCATAGGGCTTCTAGTGTGTTAGTGGCATCACACAGAGCTCCTATATTTTCTTCCCAGAAGCACCCATAGGACTTCTAGTGTGTTAGTGGCATCACACAGAGGTCCCACATTTTCTTCCCAGAAGCACCCATAGGACTTCTAGTGTGTTAGTGGCATCACACAGAGCTCCCATATTTTCTTCCCAGAAGCACCCATAGGACTTCTAGTGTGTTAGTGGCATCACACAGAGCTCCTTTATTTTCTTCCCAGAAGCACCCATAGGGCTTCTAGTGTGTTAGTGGCATCACACAGAGCTCCTATATTTTCTTCTCAGCAGCACCCATAGGACTTCTAGTGTGTTAGTGGCATCACACAGAGCTCTTATATTTTCTTCCCAGAAGCACCCATAGGACTTCTAGTGTGTTAGTGGCATCACACAGAGCTCCCATATTTTCTTCCCAGAAGCACCCATAGGACTTCTAGTGTGTTAGTGGCATCACACAGAGCTCCCATATTTTCTTCCCAGAAGCACCCATAGGACTTCTAGTGTGTTAGTGGCATCACACAGAGCTCTTATATTTTCTTCCCAGAAGCACCCATAGGACTTCTAGTGTGTTAGTGGCATCACACAGAGCTCCTATGTTTTCTTCCCAGAAGCACCCATAGGACTTCTAGTGTGTTAGTGGCATCACACAGAGCTCCTATATTTTCTTCCCAGAAGCACCCATAGGGCTTCTAGTATGTTAGTGGCATCACACAGAGCTCCCATGTTTTCTTCTCAGCAGCACCCATAGGACTTCTAGTGCGTTAGTGGCATCACACAGAGCTCCTATATTTTCTACCCAGAAGCACCCATAGGACTTCTAGTGTGTTAGTGGCATCACACAGAGCTCCCATATTTTCTTCCCAGAAGCACCCATAGGACTTCTAGTGTGTTAGTGGCATCACAAAGAGCTCCCATATTTTCTTCCCAGAAGCACCCATAGGACTTCTAGTGTGTTAGTGGCATCACACAGAGCTCCCATATTTTCTTCCCAGAAGCACCCATAGGGCTTCTAGTGTGTTAGTGGCATCACACAGAGCTCCTATATTTTCTTCTCAGCAGCACCCATAGGACTTCTAGTGTGTTAGTGGCATCACACAGAGCTCTTATTTTTCATATTTTCTTTTCCCCCATTCCCTCTCTTTCCACTATTTAACTAAGCTATGATTTACTAATTATATAGTACATAAAGTGCAAAATGTTCTACCAGGACCTTTTTATGTTTTTGTCACAGGTGGCAATGCATTTGTCTATCTCCATTAACGGAATCAATACAGAGCATTCCACTTTGGCAATTTTTTGTCATTGACTTCTTTATATCGTCATTGCTGTATGGCTTGAGCTCACTGTAACATTGCACAGTTTGACCCTCCTGTCCTTATGTACATCTGATGTCAGCTTGTCATTAGGGATGGGCCCAGTGCTCGATGCGAACCCACGTTCGCATCGAGCACCGGGCGTTCGCTCGCTCGGCGAGCCCAGAACTATTTGGGCCGTTCGCATCACATTCGTGTGATGCGGGCGGCCCCGCAATGCATTGCGGCCGGCGCGGCCGGCGCAGTGCATTGCTGGCTGATGATTGGCCAAGCATGCACTGTGACCCCGCATGCTTGGCCAATCACAGTGCCGGAAACTCGGAGAGCAATAATTGGCTACAGGCAGGACGCCTGTAGCCAATTAAAGCTCAGGGGCTTTAGTACACGCCCCACCATTTAAAAGGCCGCCACGCCGTCGGCCCCGGTCACATGAGTTCCGGCTTTAGGAGAGATCAGTCTGCTGATTCTGTCTTTGCTTGATTCATTGCTCCAGAAAGATTTGCTCTTCTTTGCTAAACCATTGGCTAGTTCTTTGCTAAACCATTGCTACCTAAGTCATTGATCGTTTATTGCTGCTGATTGTGTTTTTAGCTGCTGCTGGGGATTAGTCTGGTGCGTGCTTACTGTTAGTACAGTATTGCAGTAGTACCAACCGCAGTGCTGTTAGCACAGCATTGCACCCCAAAGGCACCCATAGGACTTCTAGTGTGTTAGTGGCAGCAAACAGAGCTCCTATATTTTCTTCTCAGCAGCACCCATAGGACTTCTAGTGTGTTAGTGGCATCACACAGAGCTCCCATATTTTCTTCCCAGAAGCACCCATAGGACTTCTAGTGTGTTAGTGGCATCACACAGAGCTCCCATATTTTCTTCCCAGAAGCACCCATAGGACTTCTAGTGTGTTAGTGGCATCACACAGAGCTCCCATATTTTCTTCCCAGAAGCACCCATAGGACTTCTAGTGTGTTAGTGGCATCACACAGAGCTCTTATATTTTCTTCCCAGAAGCACCCATAGGACTTCTAGTGTGTTAGTGGCATCACACAGAGCTCCCATATTTTCTTCCCAGAAGCACCCATAGGACTTCTAGTGTGTTAGTGGCATCACACAGAGCTCCCATATTTTCTTCCTAGAAGCACCCATAGGACTTCTAGTGTGTTAGTGGCATCACACAGAGCTCCCATATTTTCTTCCCAGAAGCACCCATAGGACTTCTAGTGTGTTAGTGGCATCACACAGAGCTCCCATATTTTCTTCCCAGAAGCACCCATAGGACTTCTAGTGTGTTAGTGGCATCACACAGAGCTCCTATATTTTCTTCCCAGAAGCACCCATAGGGCTTCTAGTGTGTTAGTGGCATCACACAGAGCTCCTATATTTTCTTCTCAGCAGCACCCATAGGACTTCTAGTGTGTTAGTGGACTAAATAGAAGTCCCATAGGACTTCTAGTGTGTTAGTGGCATCACACAGAGCTCCCATATTTTCTTCCCAGAAGCACCCATAGGACTTCTAGTGTGTTAGTGGCATCACACAGAGCTCCCATATTTTCTTCCCAGAAGCACCCATAGGACTTCTAGTGTGTTAGTGGCATCACACAGAGCTCCCATATTTTCTTCCCAGAAGCACCCATAGCACTTCTAGTGTGTTAGTGGCATCACACAGAGCTCCCATATTTTCTTCCCAGAAGCACCCATAGGACTTCTAGTGTGTTAGTGGCATCACACAGAGCTCCCATATTTTCTTCCCAGAAGCACCCATAGGACTTCTAGTGTGTTAGTGGCATCACACAGAGCTCCCATATTTTCTTCCCAGAAGCACCCATAGGACTTCTAGTGTGTTAGTGGCATCACACAGAGCTCCCATATTTTCTTCCCAGAAGCACCCATAGGACTTCAAGTGTGTTAGTGGCATCACACAGAGCTCCTATATTTTCTTCCCAGAAGCACCCATAGGACTTCTAGTGTGTTAGTGGCATCACACAGAGCTCCTATATTTTCTTCCCAGAAGCACCCATAGGGCTTCTAGTGTGTTAGTGGCATCACACAGAGCTCCTATATTTTCTTCCCAGAAGCACCCATAGGACTTCTAGTGTGTTAGTGGCATCACACAGAGCTCCCATATTTTCTTCCCAGAAGCACCCATAGGACTTCTAGTGTGTTAGTGGCATCACACAGAGCTCCCATATTTTCTTCCCAGAAGCACCCATAGGACTTCTAGTGTGTTAGTGGCATCACACAGAGCTCCTATATTTTCTTCCCAGAAGCACCCATAGGGCTTCTAGTGTGTTAGTGGCATCACACAGAGCTCCTATATTTTCTTCTCAGCAGCACCCATAGGACTTCTAGTGTGTTAGTGGCATCACACAGAGCTCTTATATTTTCTTCCCAGAAGCACCCATAGGACTTCTAGTGTGTTAGTGGCATCACACAGAGCTCCCATATTTTCTTCCCAGAAGCACCCATAGGACTTCTAGTGTGTTAGTGGCATCACACAGAGCTCCCATATTTTCTTCCCAGAAGCACCCATAGGACTTCTAGTGTGTTAGTGGCATCACACAGAGCTCTTATATTTTCTTCCCAGAAGCACCCATAGGACTTCTAGTGTGTTAGTGGCATCACACAGAGCTCCCATATTTTCTTCCCAGAAGCACCCATAGGGCTTCTAGTGTGTTAGTGGCATCACACAGAGCTCCTATATTTTCTTCTCAGCAGCACCCATAGGACTTCTAGTGTGTTAGTGGCATCACACAGAGCTCTTATATTTTCTTCCCAGAAGCACCCATAGGACTTCTAGTGTGTTAGTGGCATCACACAGAGCTCCCATATTTTCTTCCCAGAAGCACCCATAGGACTTCTAGTGTGTTAGTGGCATCACACAGAGCTCCCATATTTTCTTCCCAGAAGCACCCATAGGACTTCTAGTGTGTTAGTGGCATCACACAGAGCTCCTATATTTTCTTTCCAGAAGCACCCATAGGGCTTCTAGTGTGTTAGTGGCATCACACAGAGCTCCCATATTTTCTTCCCAGAAGCACCCATAGGACTTCGAGTGTGTTAGTGGCATCACACAGAGCTCCTATATTTTCTTCCCAGAAGCACCCATAGGGCTTCTAGTGTGTTAGTGGCATCACACAGAGCTCCTATATTTTCTTCTCAGCAGCACCCATAGGACTTCTAGTGTGTTAGTGGACTAAATAGAAGTCCCATAGGACTTCTAGTGTGTTAGTGGCATCACACAGAGCTCCCATATTTTCTTCCCAGAAGCACCCATAGGACTTCTAGTGTGTTAGTGGCATCACACAGAGCTCCCATATTTTCTTCCCAGAAGCACCCATAGGACTTCTAGTGTGTTAGTGGCATCACACAGAGCTCCCATATTTTCTTCCCAGAAGCACCCATAGCACTTCTAGTGTGTTAGTGCCATCACACAGAGCTCCCATATTTTCTTCCCAGAAGCACCCATAGGACTTCTAGTGTGTTAGTGGCATCACACAGAGCTCCCATATTTTCTTCCCAGAAGCACCCATAGCACTTCTAGTGTGTTAGTGGCATCACACAGAGCTCCCATATTTTCTTCCCAGAAGCACCCATAGGACTTCTAGTGTGTTAGTGGCATCACACAGAGCTCCCATATTTTCTTCCCAGAAGCACCCATAGGACTTCAAGTGTGTTAGTGGCATCACACAGAGCTCCTATATTTTCTTCCCAGAAGCACCCATAGGACTTCTAGTGTGTTAGTGGCATCACACAGAGCTCCTATATTTTCTTCCCAGAAGCACCCATAGGGCTTCTAGTGTGTTAGTGGCATCACACAGAGCTCCTATATTTTCTTCCAGAAGCACCCATAGGACTTCTAGTGTGTTAGTGGCATCACACAGAGCTTCCATATTTTCTTCCCAGAAGCACCCATAGGACTTCTAGTGTGTTAGTGGCATCACACAGAGCTCCCATATTTTCTTCCCAGAAGCACCCATAGGACTTCTAGTGTGTTAGTGGCATCACACAGAGCTCCTATATTTTCTTCCCAGAAGCACCCATAGGGCTTCTAGTGTGTTAGTGGCATCACACAGAGCTCCTATATTTTCTTCTCAGCAGCACCCATAGGACTTCTAGTGTGTTAGTGGCATCACACATAGCTCCTATATTTTCTTCCCAGAAGAACCCATAGGACTTCTAGTGTGTTAGTGGCATCACACAGAGCTCCCATATTTTCTTCCCAGAAGCACCCATAGGACTTCTAGTGTGTTAGTGGCATCACACAGAGCTCCCATATTTTCTTCCCAGAAGCACCCATAGGACTTCTAGTGTGTTAGTGGCATCACACAGAGCTCTTATATTTTCTTCCCAGAAGCACCCATAGGACTTCTAGTGTGTTAGTGGCATCACACAGAGCTCCCATATTTTCTTCCCAGAAGCACCCATAGGGCTTCTAGTGTGTTAGTGGCATCACACAGAGCTCCTATATTTTCTTCTCAGCAGCACCCATAGGACTTCTAGTGTGTTAGTGGCATCACACAGAGCTCTTATATTTTCTTACCAGAAGCACCCATAGGACTTCTAGTGTGTTAGTGGCATCACACAGAGCTCCCATATTTTCTTCCCAGAAGCACCCATAGGACTTCTAGTGTGTTAGTGGCATCACACAGAGCTCCCATATTTTCTTCCCAGAAGCACCCATAGGACTTCTAGTGTGTTAGTGGCATCACACAGAGCTCCTATATTTTCTTTCCAGAAGCACCCATAGGGCTTCTAGTGTGTTAGTGGCATCACACAGAGCTCCCATATTTTCTTCCCAGAAGCACCCATAGGACTTCGAGTGTGTTAGTGGCATCACACAGAGCTCCTATATTTTCTTCCCAGAAGCACCCATAGGACTTCTAGTGTGTTAGTGGCATCACACAGAGCTCCTATATTTTCTTCCCAGAAGCACCCATAGGACTTCGAGTGTGTTAGTGGCATCACACAGAGCTCCTATATTTTCTTCTCAGCAGCACCCATTTTTTATACTATATACACTACCGACTACAATGGCTGGAAGACCGCCAAGGAGAGGCAGAGCGTGCCGAGGCAAGAACACAGGGCAGGCAGGCTCTGTTTCTAGAGACAACAGTGCTAGCCGTGGACGTGGTCGTGCATCGTCATCAGCACGTGGCCATGGGACACGCTTGTCTTTGTTTTCGGCAGCTGGACATGTGGAGCCGCATCATGCCGAAGGCTTGGTAGAATGGATGACCAAGCCCTCCTCATCCTCCTCATCCTCTCTCACCCAGGCTCAGGGTACTGGCAGAGCAGCTGCCAACGCGTACTCAATGGCATCATCAGCCACCCCTTCCCTAGACCCACCATGTCCTCCTGAGGAGTCCCCCGAACTCTTTGAGCACAGTGTTGGGTACATGCTCCAGGAGGATGCCCAATGATTCGAAGGCTCGGATGATGATACCCAGCTTGAGGAAGTCAGTAGTGTGCGCGCAGAGAGAGGGGATGCTGAAGGACAGCAATCTGGCAGTACTGTTCCACCAGCTGCAGCTTACTGCCAGGTTTGCTCTAGTGGTGAAGAGGGAGGGGATGATGAGGTCACTGACTCCACGTGGGTGCCTGAAGGGAGAGAGGAGGAGGAGGAGGATGCAGCGTCACATGTCCAACGAGGCAGGATGCCCCCTGGAGGCCAGCTAGAGGCCAGCACAGCAACTGTACCACACCGCAGAGCTCCGCCTGTGCAGGGCGCTGCCTCTGCACGTTATCAGAAAAGTTCTTTGGTGTGGGCCTTTTTTGAGACGAGTGCATCAGATCGCACCACTGCTATTTGCAATATTTGTCTCAAGCGTATCTCGCGTGGCCAAAACATCAGCCGCTTGGGCACCACAAGCATGAGCAGACATATGTCGACCTGCCATGCAGCTCGTTGGCAAGCACACATAAAAGACCCACACCAAAGAACAAAGCGGACCTCTCCTTGCTCCTCATCAGCTGGGATCTCCATCCCCACTATATCTTCAGTCCTCTCTGAAAGCTGCTCTGAGAGGACTGAAGGTGTAGAATTAGGTGTGTCACAACCAAGTACTTGCAGTACACCGACGTCCGATTGTAGCAGGCAAATTTCCCTGCCCCAGCTGCTGGACCGTCGAAAGAAGTATACTCCCAGCCATCCACATGCCCAGCGGTTGAATGCTAGCTTGGCTAAATTGCTAGCACTTCAACTGCTGCCTTTTCAGTTGGTAGACTCGGCCCCCTTCCGTGAGTTTGGTCAATGTGCGGTTCCTCAGTGGCAGGTTCCCAAACGCCACTTTTTCTCACGGAAGGCGATTCCGTCTCTCTACCGGCATGTGGAAGGCAATGTCCATGCCTCGCTGGACAGGGCGGTCAGCGGTAAGGTGCATATTACCGCTGACTCATGGTCCAGCAGGCATGGACAGGGACGTTATCTTTCTTTCACGGCCCATTGGGTCACTCTATTGGCAGCTGGGAGGGATGCAGGACAAGGTGCAGTAGTGTTGGAGGTTGTTCCGCCACCACGCCTCCAAAATGCTACTACCGGTTGTGACACACCTCTCTCCTTCACCCCCTTCTCTTCTTCTTCCTCCAGTGCTCTGTCCTCGGAACCAGTGGTGCTCCGTAGGCGTACAAGGGGACACGCGAGTGTGTTAGTGGCATCACACAGAGCTCCCATATTTTCTTCCCAGAAGCACCCATAGGACTTCTAGTGTGTTAGTGGCATCACACAGAGCTCCCATATTTTCTTCCCAGAAGCACCCATAGGACTTCTAGTGTGTTAGTGGCATCACACAGAGCTCCCATATTTTCTTCCCAGAAGCACCCATAGGACTTCAAGTGTGTTAGTGGCATCACACAGAGCTCCTATATTTTCTTCCCAGAAGCACCCATAGGACTTCTAGTGTGTTTAGTGGCATCACACAGAGCTCCTATATTTTCTTCCCAGAAGCACCCATAGGGCTTCTAGTGTGTTAGTGGCATCACACCGAGCTCCTATATTTTCTTCCCAGAAGCACCCATAGGACTTCTAGTGTGTTAGTGGCATCACACAGAGCTCCCATATTTTCTTCCCAGAAGCACCCATAGGACTTCTAGTGTGTTAGTGGCATCACACAGAGCTCCCATATTTTCTTCCCAGAAGCACCCATAGGACTTCTAGTGTGTTAGTGGCATCACACAGAGCTCCTATATTTTCTTCCCAGAAGCACCCATAGGGCTTCTAGTGTGTTAGTGGCATCACACAGAGCTCCTATATTTTCTTCTCAGCAGCACCCATAGGACTTCTAGTGTGTTAGTGGCATCACACAGAGCTCTTATATTTTCTTCCCAGAAGCACCCATAGGACTTCTAGTGTGTTAGTGGCATCACACAGAGCTCCCATATTTTCTTCCCAGAAGCACCCATAGGACTTCTAGTGTGTTAGTGGCATCACACAGAGCTCCCATATTTTCTTCCCAGAAGCACCCATAGGACTTCTAGTGTGTTAGTGGCATCACACAGAGCTCTTATATTTTCTTCCCAGAAGCACCCATAGGACTTCTAGTGTGTTAGTGGCATCACACAGAGCTCCCATATTTTCTTCCCAGAAGCACCCATAGGGCTTCTAGTGTGTTAGTGGCATCACACAGAGCTCCTATATTTTCTTCTCAGCAGCACCCATAGGACTTCTAGTGTGTTAGTGGCATCACACAGAGCTCTTATATTTTCTTACCAGAAGCACCCATAGGACTTCTAGTGTGTTAGTGGCATCACACAGAGCTCCCATATTTTCTTCCCAGAAGCACCCATAGGACTTCTAGTGTGTTAGTGGCATCACACAGAGCTCCCATATTTTCTTCCCAGAAGCACCCATAGGACTTCTAGTGTGTTAGTGGCATCACACAGAGCTCCTATATTTTCTTTCCAGAAGCACCCATAGGGCTTCTAGTGTGTTAGTGGCATCACACAGAGCTCCCATATTTTCTTCCCAGAAGCACCCATAGGACTTCGAGTGTGTTAGTGGCATCACACAGAGCTCCTATATTTTCTTCCCAGAAGCACCCATAGGACTTCTAGTGTGTTAGTGGCATCACACAGAGCTCCCATATTTTCTTCCCAGAAGCACTTCTAGTGTGTTAGTGGCATCACACAGAGCTCCCATATTTTCTTCCCAGAAGCACCCATAGGACTCAAGTGTGTTAGTGGCATCACACAGAGCTCCTATATTTTCTTCCCAGAAGCACCCATAGGACTTCGAGTGTGTTAGTGGCATCACACAGAGCTCCTATATTTTCTTCTCAGCAGCACCCATTTTTTATACTATATACACTACCGACTACAATGGCTGGAAGACCGCCAAGGAGAGGCAGAGCGTGCCGAGGCAAGAACACAGGGCAGGCAGGCTCTGTTTCTAGAGACAACAGTGCTAGCCGTGGACGTGGCCGTGCATCGTCATCAGCACGTGGCCATGGGACACGCTTGTCTTTGTTTTCGGCAGCTGGACATGTGGAGCCGCATCATGCCGAAGGCTTGGTAGAATGGATGACCAAGCCCTCCTCATCCTCCTCATCCTCTCTCACCCAGGCTCAGGGTACTGGCAGAGCAGCTGCCAACGCGTACTCAATGGCATCATCAGCCACCCCTTCCCTAGACCCACCATGTCCTCCTGAGGAGTCCCCCGAACTCTTTGAGCACAGTGTTGGGTACATGCTCCAGGAGGATGCCCAATGATTCGAAGGCTCGGATGATGATACCCAGCTTGAGGAAGTCAGTAGTGTGCGCGCAGAGAGAGGGGATGCTGAAGGACAGCAATCTGGCAGTACTGTTCCACCAGCTGCAGCTTACTGCCAGGTTTGCTCTAGTGGTGAAGAGGGAGGGGATGATGAGGTCACTGACTCCACGTGGGTGCCTGAAGGGAGAGAGGAGGAGGAGGAGGATGCAGCGTCACATGCCCAACGAGGCAGGATGCCCCCTGGAGGCCAGCTAGAGGCCAGCACAGCAACTGTACCACACCGCAGAGCTCCGCCTGTGCAGGGCGCTGCCTCTGCACGTTATCAGAAAAGTTCTTTGGTGTGGGCCTTTTTTGAGACGAGTGCATCAGATCGCACCACTGCTATTTGCAATATTTGTCTCAAGCGTATCTCGCGTGGCCAAAACATCAGCCGCTTGGGCACCACAAGCATGAGCAGACATATGTCGACCTGCCATGCAGCTCGTTGGCAAGCACACATAAAAGACCCACACCAAAGAACAAAGCGGACCTCTCCTTGCTCCTCATCAGCTGGGATCTCCATCCCCACTATATCTTCAGTCCTCTCTGAAAGCTGCTCTGAGAGGACTGAAGGTGTAGAATTAGGTGTGTCACAACCAAGTACTTGCAGTACACCGACGTCCGATTGTAGCAGGCAAATTTCCCTGCCCCAGCTGCTGGACCGTCGAAAGAAGTATACTCCCAGCCATCCACATGCCCAGCGGTTGAATGCTAGCTTGGCTAAATTGCTAGCACTTCAACTGCTGCCTTTTCAGTTGGTAGACTCGGCCCCCTTCCGTGAGTTTGGTCAATGTGCGGTTCCTCAGTGGCAGGTTCCCAAACGCCACTTTTTCTCACGGAAGGCGATTCCGTCTCTCTACCGGCATGTGGAAGGCAATGTCCATGCCTCGCTGGACAGGGCGGTCAGCGGTAAGGTGCATATTACCGCTGACTCATGGTCCAGCAGGCATGGACAGGGACGTTATCTTTCTTTCACGGCCCATTGGGTCACTCTATTGGCAGCTGGGAGGGATGCAGGACAAGGTGCAGTAGTGTTGGAGGTTGTTCCGCCACCACGCCTCCAAAATGCTACTACCGGTTGTGACACACCTCTCTCCTTCACCCCCTTCTCTTCTTCTTCCTCCAGTGCTCTGTCCTCGGAACCAGTGGTGCTCCGTAGGCGTACAAGGGGACACGCGAGTGTGTTAGTGGCATCACACAGAGCTCCCATATTTTCTTCCCAGAAGCACCCATAGGACTTCTAGTGTGTTAGTGGCATCACACAGAGCTCCCATATTTTCTTCCCAGAAGCACCCATAGGACTTCTAGTGTGTTAGTGGCATCACACAGAGCTCCCATATTTTCTTCCCAGAAGCACCCATAGGACTTCAAGTGTGTTAGTGGCATCACACAGAGCTCCATATTTTCTTCCCAGAAGCACCCATAGGACTTCTAGTGTGTTAGTGGCATCACACAGAGCTCCTATATTTTCTTCTCAGAAGCACCCATAGGGCTTCTAGTGTGTTAGTGGCATCACACCGAGCTCCTATATTTTCTTCCCAGAAGCACCCATAGGACTTCTAGTGTGTTAGTGGCATCACACAGAGCTCCCATATTTTCTTCCCAGAAGCACCCATAGGACTTCTAGTGTGTTAGTGGCATCACACAGAGCTCCCATATTTTCTTCCCAGAAGCACCATAGGACTTCTAGTGTGTTAGTGGCATCACACAGAGCTCCTATATTTTCTTCCCAGAAGCACCCATAGGGCTTCTAGTGTGTTAGTGGCATCACACAGAGCTCCTATATTTTCTTCCAGCAGCACCCATAGGACTTCTAGTGTGTTAGTGGCATCACACAGAGCTCTTATATTTTCTTCCCAGAAGCACCCATAGGACTTCTAGTGTGTTAGTGGCATCACACAGAGCTCCCATATTTTCTTCCCAGAAGCACCCATAGGACTTCTAGTGTGTTAGTGGCATCACACAGAGCTCCCATATTTTCTTCCCAGAAGCACCCATAGGACTTCTAGTGTGTTAGTGGCATCACACAGAGCTCTTATATTTTCTTCCCAGAAGCACCCATAGGACTTCTAGTGTGTTTAGTGGCATCACACAGAGCTCCCATATTTTCTTCCCAGAAGCACCCATAGGGCTTCTAGTGTGTTAGTGGCATCACACAGAGCTCCTATATTTTCTTCTCAGCAGCACCCATAGGACTTCTAGTGTGTTAGTGGCATCACACAGAGCTCTTATATTTTCTTACCAGAAGCACCCATAGGACTTCTAGTGTGTTAGTGGCATCACACAGAGCTCCCATATTTTCTTCCCAGAAGCACCCATAGGACTTCTAGTGTGTTAGTGGCATCACACAGAGCTCCCATATTTTCTTCCCAGAAGCACCCATAGGACTATATTTTCTTCCCAGAAAAGTGTGTTAGTGGCATCACACAGAGCTCCTATATTTTCTTCCCAGAAGCACCCATAGGGCTTCTAGTGTGTTAGTGGCATCACACAGAGCTCCCATATTTTCTTCCCAGAAGCACCCATAGGACTTCGAGTGTGTTAGTGGCATCACACAGAGCTCCTATATTTTCTTCCCAGAAGCACCCATAGGACTTCTAGTGTGTTAGTGGCATCACACAGAGCTCCCATATTTTCTTCCCAGAAGCACCCATAGGACTTCTAGTGTGTTAGTGGCATCACACAGAGCTCCCATATTTTCTTCCCAGAAGCACCCATAGGACTTCAAGTGTGTTAGTGGCATCACACAGAGCTCCTATATTTTCTTCCCAGAAGCACCCATAGGACTTCGAGTGTGTTAGTGGCATCACACAGAGCTCCTATATTTTTTCTTCTCAGCAGCACCCATTTTTTATACTATATACACTACCGACTACAATGGCTGGAAGACCGCCAAGGAGAGGCAGAGCGTGCCGAGGCAAGAACACAGGGCAGGCAGGCTCTGTTTCTAGAGACAACAGTGCTAGCCGTGGACGTGGCCGTGCATCGTCATCAGCACGTGGCCATGGGACACGCTTGTCTTTGTTTTCGGCAGCTGGACATGTGGAGCCGCATCATGCCGAAGGCTTGGTAGAATGGATGACCAAGCCCTCCTCATCCTCCTCATCCTCTCTCACCCAGGCTCAGGGTACTGGCAGAGCAGCTGCCAACGCGTACTCAATGGCATCATCAGCCACCCCTTCCCTAGACCCACCATGTCCTCCTGAGGAGTCCCCCGAACTCTTTGAGCACAGTGTTGGGTACATGCTCCAGGAGGATGCCCAATGATTCGAAGGCTCGGATGATGATACCCAGCTTGAGGAAGTCAGTAGTGTGCGCGCAGAGAGAGGGGATGCTGAAGGACAGCAATCTGGCAGTACTGTTCCACCAGCTGCAGCTTACTGCCAGGTTTGCTCTAGTGGTGAAGAGGGGGGATGATGAGGTCACTGACTCCACGTGGGTGCCTGAAGGGAGAGAGGATGGGAGAGAGGAGGAGGAGGAGGATGCAGCGTCACATGCCCAACGAGGCAGGATGCCCCCTGGAGGCCAGCTAGAGGCCAGCACAGCAACTGTACCACACCGCAGAGCTCCGCCTGTGCAGGGCGCTGCCTCTGCACGTTATCAGAAAAGTTCTTTGGTGTGGGCCTTTTTTGAGACGAGTGCATCAGATCGCACCACTGCTATTTGCAATATTTGTCTCAAGCGTATCTCGCGTGGCCAAAACATCAGCCGCTTGGGCACCACAAGCATGAGCAGACATATGTCGACCTGCCATGCAGCTCGTTGGCAAGCACACATAAAAGACCCACACCAAAGAACAAAGCGGACCTCTCCTTGCTCCTCATCAGCTGGGATCTCCATCCCCACTATATCTTCAGTCCTCTCTGAAAGCTGCTCTGAGAGGACTGAAGGTGTAGAATTAGGTGTGTCACAACCAAGTACTTGCAGTACACCGACGTCCGATTGTAGCAGGCAAATTTCCCTGCCCCAGCTGCTGGACCGTCGAAAGAAGTATACTCCCAGCCATCCACATGCCCAGCGGTTGAATGCTAGCTTGGCTAAATTGCTAGCACTTCAACTGCTGCCTTTTCAGTTGGTAGACTCGGCCCCCTTCCGTGAGTTTGGTCAATGTGCGGTTCCTCAGTGGCAGGTTCCCAAACGCCACTTTTTCTCACGGAAGGCGATTCCGTCTCTCTACCGGCATGTGGAAGGCAATGTCCATGCCTCGCTGGACAGGGCGGTCAGCGGTAAGGTGCATATTACCGCTGACTCATGGTCCAGCAGGCATGGACAGGGACGTTATCTTTCTTTCACGGCCCATTGGGTCACTCTATTGGCAGCTGGGAGGGATGCAGGACAAGGTGCAGTAGTGTTGGAGGTTGTTCCGCCACCACGCCTCCAAAATGCTACTACCGGTTGTGACACACCTCTCTCCTTCACCCCCTCCTCTTCTTCTTCCTCCAGTGCTCTGTCCTCGGAACCAGTGGTGCTCCGTAGGCGTACAAGGGGATACGCGAGTACGCAGGCAAAAAGATGCCATGCCGTGCTTGCGCTGGTGTGTTTGGGGGACAGGAGCCACACTGGGCCAGAGGTTCTGGCAGCTCTGCAGGGGCAGGCCGAGAGGTGGTTGACGCCATGCCAGCTTAAGCCAGGAATGGTCGTTTCTGACAATGGCACCAACCTCCTCTCCGCCCTGCGACAGGGGCAGCTCACCCATGTGCCCTGTATGGCTCATGTCCTCAACCTGGTGGTGCAGCGGTTCTTGGGCAGGTTCCCAGGCTTACAGGATGTCCTGAGGCAGGCCAGGAAAGTCTGTGTGCATTTCCGCCGATCTTATAATGCCAGTGCTCGGCTGACTGAGCTGCAAAAGGAGCTGAACCTGCTCAAGAACCGCCTAATATGTGACATGCCCACCAGGTGGAACTCAATGTTGGCCATGCTGCAGCGACTGCACACGCAGCAGAGGGCCATCAATGAGTACCTTTGCGACTACGGCACCAGGACAGGGTCAGGGGAGCTTGGCTTTTTTTCCCCACGCCAGTGGAGCATGATCAGGGATGCATGCACTGTCCTCTCACCATTTGAGGAGGCCACGAGGATGGTGAGCAGTGACAGTGCATGCATCAGTGACACTGTACCTCTTGTCCACCTGTTGGAGCATACGCTGCGTGGGATAATGGACAGGGCACTTGAGGCAGAACAGAGGCAGGAAGAGGAGGACTTCCTTGCCTCTCAAGGCCCCCTTTATCCAGACAGTGTTCCTTCTGTCCCACCCATCACACAGGGAGAGGATGAGGAGGAGGAGGAGGATTGTGTGAGCATGGAGGTGGAGCCTGGCACTCAGCATCAGCAGCAGCAGTCTTTTAGGGATGATGTACAGTCCCAACAAACCAGTGGACTTGTACGTGGCTGGGAGGAGGTGGCTGGCGATCATGTCATCCTCAGTGACCCAGAAGACTCCGGACCGAATGCCTCAGCTAACCTACGCTGCATGGCCTCCCTGATCCTGCAAAGCCTGCGGAAGGATCCTCGTGTTCTTCGGATCAAGGAGAGGGACCATTACTGGCTGGCCACTCTCCTTGATCCACGGTACAAGGGTAAGGTTGCGGACCTTATCTTGCCGTCGCAGAGGGAGCAGAGGATGAGACATCTCAGGGAGGCCTTGCAGAAAGGTCTGTGCAACGCGTTCCCAGAAACTGGGAGGTTACAAACTCCTGGTCCTGGACGACGAGTTGCTGAGGCTTCGGTCAGTAGCAGAAGGAGCGGTGGGGAAGGTGGACGTCTGACCGATGCGTTCAGACAATTTTTTAGTCCGCAGCCCCAAGGTATGATCGGTTCCAGCAACCATCGGCAGCGTCTGATATACATGGTGCAGGAAAACCTAGGGGCAAGGTCAGACTTGGACACCTTTCCCACCGAAAATCCTCTGGCTTACTGGGTCCTGAGGATGGATCACTGGCCAGAGCTTGCACAGTATGCAATTGAGCTACTGGCCTGTCCTGCATCCAGCGTTCTTTCCGAACGCACATTCAGTGCTGCTGGAGGATTTGTCACCGATCATAGGGTGCGCCTGTCCACCGACTCGGTTGATCGACTGACCTTCATAAAAATGAATCAGTCTTGGATCACCACCAGCTACCAGGCACCTGAAGCAGATATAACAGAATAATTTATAATGTCACATCCCTTCAAGACTGCCTATGCCGATGCTGAGTGACTGTCCTGTTATGTTCACTGACTATCCTCTTCCTCCTCCTCAATGATCCATGCCACCACACCAGTGCCTAAGGCACAATTTTTCAGCCCCTGTATAACAGGGGCGTGTACTTACAATTTTTTTAAAAAATGCTTCGCAACAGGTGTGACTGCTGTGCTCTAAGTACAGTATCTGTGAGGGGTTGCAGTGTTGTGGCACCAGCACCAGTGCCTAAGGCACAATTTTTCAGCCCCTGTTGGGGCGTGTAATTACAATTTTTAGGCAATGCTTTGCAACAGGTCTCATTGCTGTTCTCAGAGTACAGTATCTGTGAGGGGTTGCAGTGTTGTGGCACCAGCACCAATGCCTAAGGCACAATTTTTCAGCCCCTGTATAACAGGGGCGTGTAATTACAATTTTTTAAAAAGATGCTTCGCAACAGGTGTGACTGCTGTGCTCCAAGTACAGTATCTGTGAGGGGTTGCAGTGTTGTGGCACCAGCACCAGTGCCTAAGGCACAATTTTTCAGCCCCTGTTGGGGCGTGTAATTACAATTTTTAGGCAATGCTTTGCAACAGGTCTCATTGCTGTGCTCAGAGTACAGTATCTGTGAGGGGTTGCAGTGCTGTGGCACCAGCACCAGTGCCTAAGGCACAATTTTTCAGCCCCTGTATAACAGGGGCGTGTAATTACAATTTTTTTTAAAAAGATGCTTCGCAACAGGTGTGACTGCTGTGCTCCAAGTACAGTATCTGTGAGGGGTTGCAGTGTTGTGGCACCAGCACCAGTGCCTAAGGCACAATTTTTCAGCCCCCGTTGGGGCGTGTAATTACAATTTTTAGGCAATGCTTTGCAACAGGTCTCATTGCTGTGCTAAGAGTACAGTATCTGTGAGGGGTTGCAGTGTTGTGGCACCAGCACCAATGCCTAAGGCACAATTTTTCAGCCCCTGTTTAACAGGGGCGTGTAATTACAAATCTTGATCTAATAGTTCACAGCAGGGCCCATTCCTGCGCCCACCAAGAGTAACTATGAGGGCCTACAGTCTTGTGGCAACACCGTCCACCACCACCACCACCGCCAAAGGCCCATTTTTCTGCCCTGTTCAACAGGTGCATGCAATTACAAATCTTGATCTAATAACTCACAGCAGGGCCCATTCCTGCACCCACCAAGAGTAACTGTGAGGGCTTACAGTCTTGTGGCAACACCGTCCACCACCACCACCACCACCAAAGGCCCAATTTTTCTGCCCTGTTCAACAGGTGCATGCAATGACAAATCTTGATCTAATAACTCACAGTAGGGCCCATTCCTGCACCCACCAAGAGTAACTGTGAGGTCTTACAGTCTTGTGGCAACACCGTCCACCACCACCACCACGCCAAAGGCCCAATTTTTCTGCCCTGTTCAACAGGTGCATGCAATGACAAATCTTGATCTAATAACTCACAGTAGGGCCCATTCCTGCACCCACCAAGAGTAACTGTGAGGGCTTACAGTCTTGTGGCAACACCGTCCACCACCACCACCACCGCCAAAGGCCCAATTTTTCTGCCCTGTTCAACAGGTGCATGCAATTCCAAATCTTGATCTAATAACTCACAGCAGGGCCCATTCCTGCACCCACCAAGAGTAACTGTGAGGGCTTACAGTCTTGTGGCAACACCGTCCACCACCACCACCACCACCACCAAAGGCCCAATTTTTCTGCCCTGTTCAACAGGTGCATGCAATGACAAATCTTGATCTAATAACTCACAGTAGGGCCCATTCCTGCACCCACCAAGAGTAACTGTGAGGGCTTACAGTCTTGTGGCAACACCGTCCACCACCACCACCACCGCCAAAGGCCCAATTTTTCTGCCCTGTTCAACAGGTGCATGCAATTCCAAATCTTGATCTAATAACTCACAGCAGGGCCCATTCCTGCACCCACCAAGAGTAACTGTGAGGGCTTACAGTCTTGTGGCAACACCGTCCACCACCACCACCACCACCGCCAAAGGCCCAATTTTTCTGCCCTGTTCAACAGGTGCATGCAGTTCCAAATCTTGATCTAATAACTCACAGCAGGGCCCATTCCTGCACCCACCAAGAGTAACTGTGAGGGCTTACAGTCTTGTGGCAACACCGTCCACCACCACCACCACCACCGCCAAAGGCCCAATTTTTCTGCCCTGTTCAACAGGTGCATGCAATTCCAAATCTTGATCTAATAACTTACAGCAGGGCCCATTCCTGCACCCACCAAGAGTAACTGTGAGGGCTTACAGTCTTGTGGCAACACCGTCCACCACCACCACCACCACCACCACCACCACCAAAGGCCCAATTTTTCTGCCCTGTTCAACAGGTGCATGCAATGACAAATCTTGATCTAATAACTCACAGTAGGGCCCATTCCTGCACCCACCAAGAGTAACTGTGAGGGCTTACAGTCTTGTGGCAACACCGTCCACCACCACCACCACCGCCAAAGGCCCAATTTTTCTGCCCTGTTCAACAGGTGCATGCAATTCCAAATCTTGATCTAATAACTCACAGCAGGGCCCATTCCTGCACCCACCAAGAGTAACTGTGAGGGCTTACAGTCTTGTGGCAACACCGTCCACCACCACCACCACCACCGCCAAAGGCCCAATTTTTCTGCCCTGTTCAACAGGTGCATGCAATTACAAATCTTGATCTAATAACTCACAGCAGGGCCCATTCCTGCACCCACCAAGAGTAACTGTGAGGGCTTACAGTCTTGTGGCAACACCGTCCACCACCACCACCACCACCAAAGGCCCAATTTTTCTGCCCTGTTCAACAGGTGCATGCAATGACAAATCTTGATCTAATAACTCACAGCAGGGCCCATTCCTGTGCCCACCAGTCTTGTGGCTACACCAACATCTAATAGGGCAAATTTCTGCAGAGTATATACGGCAGGCCCCTACTTTCAAACATCCAACTTACAAACGACTCCTACTTGCAAACGGAAAGAGAAAACAGGAAGTGAGAGGAAATCTACCCCTAGGAAGGGAAATTCTATCCTGTTAGATTTAATTTGGGAAAAAGGTATCTCCTCTCTACTGATGCTTTATCACCAATCCTTGTTTCAATTAAAACCCCACTATTCCAAAAACATTAGTCATTGGGACGGAAAGTGAGGTGACATGTTCTGAACAGATGTGCAAAGACAGCAAATGTTACAGGGGTGATAACCCCTCCCTATGTTCTCCAAAAAGCTTAAAAATTGATTTTTTTTGGATGGAGCTACACTTCATAATGTACTTGTTCAGATTCTACTGAAGAACAAACCTACAGTCCGTGTCTTGTTTGCACCACCTATATAGTGCTGTTCAGAGTATATAGGGTTGTAGGTATAGGGTTTTATTTTGGGTGCGGGGTCCCCCTTAATATCCATACAAGACCCAAAGGGGCTGGGGTGGGGGGGGGGGGGGGTGATGGGGTAGCCATGCCATTTTTCTCAAGGATTTTCAGCCATATGGCGGCCAGGACAAGACATGACATTAAAGCCACAAGTGGTTTTAAATGGCTTATTTTTTTCCTTTACAAATGTCTTTTTGTGCAAGGACAGTTTTAAACACGGGAAACACATGCCACTTCACAGGCATACTTTAGACACCCCCCAGGTACCATATTTAAAGGAAAATTTCACTTTTTTTTTTTCACTTTATGCATCATTAAAATGACTGCTCCCGAAAAAACATTAGTTTTTAAAAGTTCTTTTTGCATTGATATATGTCCCCTGGGGCAGGACCCGGGTCCCCAAACCTGTTTTATGACATTAACATGCATATTGGCCATTGTAATTAGCAATTTTGATTTCGAACGTTCGCGTCCATTATAACGAATAGGGTTCGAAAATTCGCGCGAACTTTCGGTCCGTTCGAAGGTTCTGGTGCGAACCAAACCCGGGGGTGTTCGGCTCATCCCTACTTCTCATGATTGGAAATGTCACAGGGGTACAGTGGTGGGTAGAACACAGTCATAGGTGAGCAGAATAAGGACTTTTGCACACCAGACAATTCATTTAAGTATTTTTTTTATTGATCTAAATGCAGCCCATTGTTTATACTGGGTCTGTACCCACAGGTACACAAACTTGCACTGTGTACAGATCAGTAAAAAAACAAAAACAAAAAAAAATCTGCATTTCTGGTCAGTATTTTACATGTGTATATGCACAAATACACACATATGCTCTTGATTAAGAAAGCTTGAAGAATTTTTATGCATGTGCTATACAGTCCATAGTCAGCAGGAGATTAGGAGAGGGTAATGCTACCTGTGGGAATCAAGGCATTAATAAGAATCTCACAAGAGGCATTTGAAGTGTCACTGCACCTTTAAAGAGGAATGGGCTGCCTTCAGGCATACCTGCACTTAATTTACAGATTGCTATATACATTTTTTTCAACAAGGAGGCTCTCATAGGCTAGACTCTAGAGCTAGTACCACACCAAGGGACCTTGACAAGCCAGTGTGGCGTCTACATATATTTGAAAATGTTGTGCAACTAAAACAACTGTTTTTAAAGCAAATTGATAGACAATGTTATTTGCTTTTCTTTGCTGGCTAGCTGGTAAGTGCGTTGGGAAATCCATTTTTTTTTCTTTACTTTGTACCAATCCCTTCCATGTGTACCTAACTCTAAAAGCGTGTTATAAATTGGACAAGTTACCATTTTATTCAGTTTGCTGGAATTGGCGAGGGGACACATTAGATGCTTTCAACTGTGATTGCGCTATGCTGGGCTTCTGTTGTGCCCCTGCGCCTTTAACCACTTAAGCCCCGGACCAATTTGCAGCCAAAGGACCAGGCCCCTTTTTGTGATTCGGCACTGTGCCGCTTTAACTGACAATTGCGCGGTCGTGCGGCGTGGTTCCCAAACAAAATTGGCGTCCTTTTTTTTTCCCACAAATAGAGCTTTCTTTTGGTGGTATTTGATCACCTCTGCGGTTTTTATTTTTTTGCGCTATAAACAAAACATTTTTTTCCCCAGTTTAGGCCGATACGTATTCTTCTACATATTTTTGGTAAAAAAAATCGCAATTAGCGATTATTGATTGTTTTGCGCAATAGTTATAGCGTTTACAAAATAGGGTATAGTTTTATAGCATTTTTATTAATATTTTTATTTTACTAGTAATGGCGGTGATCGGCGATTTTTATTGTGACTGCGACATTATGGCGGACACATCGGACATTTTTGACACATTTTTGGAACCATTTTCATTTATACAGCAATCAGTGCTATTTAAATGCACTGATTCCTGTGTAAATGGCACTGGCAGTGAAGGAGTTAACCACTAGGGGAGGGGTTAAGTGAGCCCTGTGTGTGTTTTCTTACTGTAGGGGGGCGTGGCTTGGCATGTGACAACACTGATCGTCTTTCCCTATGACAGGGAACAGATGATCAGTGACAGTGTCACTAGGAAGCACGGGAAGAGGTTTGTTTACACATACCTTTCCCCGTTCTTCAGCTCTGTGAACCGATCGCGGGACACCAGTGGCGATCAGGTCCGCTGGTCTCACGGCCGCGGTCATGGAGCTCAGGACAACGTACCTGTACGTTGATGTGCCCAGCGGTGCCATTCTGCCGACGTATATGTGCAGTAGGCGGTCCTTAAGCGGTAAACCACTTCAATACAGGCCACTTTTACCCCCTTCCTGCCCAGGCTTTCAGCGCTGTCACACTTTGAATGACAATTGTGCGGTCCTGCAACGTTGTACCCAAATTACATTATTTTTGTTTGCAAAAAAAAGACAGAAAATTTAAAAAAATAAGTTGTAAATAAGTATTTTTTCTCCTTCATTGATGTGCGCTGATGAGGCTACACTGATGGGCACTGAGAGGCTGCATTGATGAGCACTGATGAGGTGGCACTGATGGGCACTGATGAGACGGCACTGAAGGACACTGGTGAGGTGGCGCTGATGAGGAGGCACTAATATGCAGCACTGATGGGCACTTACAGGTGGCACTGATGGGCACTGATAGGCAGCACTTATGGGCAATGATAGGTGGCACAGATAGGCGGCACTGATGGGTGGCACTGATAGGCACTGAAAGGCCCGATAACCAGCATTTCCTTGTTTACATGTGATCATCTGTGATTGGACACAGCTGATCACATGGGTAAAGAGCCGCATCATTGGCTCTTTACCGAGGGCAGGGCCGCACTGTGTCCCAGAGACACTGCGTGCCCGCAATCACCACTCTGCGTGCCCCCGTGGGCGTGCAAGCACAGCGAGACATCCCAGAACAAAAGAGCACCCTACCCACTATCATTTGTCTATAGGGAGTGTGGGAGGTAGTTAAAGCGGAGTTCCACCCAAAAGGGGAAGCTACGCTTTTTTGCTTCCTTCCGGTGGGGAGCAGATACCTGCGACAAAGTCACCCAGAAGTTTGGCCCCCCTCCTCCTTCCAGTGCCGCTGGGCCATTCACAAAGTGCAGTGCGCTACATGCATGCACAGTAGGGAGCCGGCTGTGAAGCCACAAGGCTTCACTGCCAGTTTCCCTCACAAGAAATGGTGGCGGCAGCTACAACATGGAGACTCTCATAGATTTGAATAAGGACTGCACTATACAGAGGGGCTTTGACAAGGTAGTATGACTTCTACACATATTTGCAAATGTGCTACTAAAACCATTTTTTTTTAAGAAAATTGTTAAACAGTGTCATTTTTTCTTTTTGTTGGCTAGCTAGTAAGTTTGAGATACATTTTGTTTTGTTTGGCCCTTTCATACCTGTCCTTAAAGTGGTTGTAAAGTCAGAAGGTTTTTCATCTTAATACAATCTATGCATTAAGATAAAATGCCTTCTGTGAGCAGCAGCCCCCCTCAGCCCCTCTAATACTTACCTAAGCCCCCTCTCGATCCAGCGATATCCACAATTGCCTCGGCTCTCCTGATTGGCTTAGATACAGCAGCTACACCATTGGCTCCTGCTGCTGTCAATCAAAGTCAGTTAGCCAGTGAGGAGAGAGGGGGCGGGGCCGAACTGCGGCTCAGTGTCTGACTGGATACATGGAGCTGCGGCTCGGCTTGGGTGCCCCCATAGCAAGCTGCTTGCTGTGGGGGCACTCAACAGGAGGGAGGGGCCAGGATCACAGAAGAGGGACCCGAAAAGCGGAGGATCTGGGCTGCCCTGTGCAAACCATTTCACAGAGCAGGTAAGTATAACATGTTTGTTATGTGCAAAGCCCTTCCATGTAGTCTTTACTCTAAAAACAAGTTATAAAATGGGGAGGTTGCTATTTTTGTTTAGCTTGCAGGAATCTCACAGGAGTTCTAACCATTCATCACTCTATCCAAAACATACAAGAAAAAGGGGCTTAGGATGAACTATATTCCCATTTTCATCAATGACTCCTACATTTGCCAATGTGTGGTGTCAGTGTGGGTCATACTGTTGCAACCAACTTTTTTTTTTGCTATGATTATGAAACAGGATGAATGCACTTATGTCTCTCCTCTGCACAATTCAGATCAGCAATTTCACTTCAACATCTTGTTTAGCTGATATAATAAAGAAAACCACGCATGAGAATTTTTCCAAGACAGAATTTGGAAACAACTTAGAAACAGCACGATTGCTCAACTTAATTTAGAAATATCTTACTACAGTGTGTTTGTAAATGACATCAAATTTCAAATGCCAGCTGCAAGCATATTTAAGCTTGTTTCTCTTAGTTTACTGTAGAGAGAAGAAAATAAAGCTTGCTGCATATCCTGTTTTGTGAGCATTACAGTTCTTTCTATGTTTTCTCATGGTTTATGCAATGACAGCCTCATAATTTAGCCAACTGTAGTGCTGGGATCAAAACTATGTTAGCTGGAAAGTTCAAGCATTAGTCAGAGAGTACAGGAAACTGATGCTATTTTAAATCTCTCATTATTTTGCTCTTAGGAGGTAAATTGCCATGATATCCATTTACTAAAGATGTGAATCAGTCACTACAGAATGAAGACAGTGGGTTATTTTTGCTATACAGATGTTAGCATAAAATACTGTAATGCTATATATTGATAAATAGTGATGGGATAAGCGCACCAAATTTACCCTTAGCAGTATGTACTATATGGGTGACAGTGGGAGACCTTCAGTATCAAGTAAAAGAGACACCTACACACCTCCAGAACTTAGATCCCTTGAAGACCAACTCCAAGAAATCTAAAAACTCTCCCTTGCAGTTGCAGTGGTGCTGCAGCTGCAGCTGCACTACTACGGGTTTACTGCTGGTTTAAGTCTAGGGGAGAGTAGATGTACTTTTACTTTCCTGATCCCCCAGCAGAAGGTGCTCCCTCATGCTCCATTGGTGGACTTACCCTTGCTGTCTTCAAGGCCATTGGTCTTAAAGGTGTCAGGACCTTAGGCTGCTGGAGCATATGGGAGAAGACGCTGCTGGTAAATCAGGTAATTAAATCAATTTTTCTATGCACCCTAGACCTAAACAAGTATTTAACCTTTGCAGAATTTTCAAACTTCCTAAAGTTGGGTTTCCTGGAGCTGCACAGCCTCTGAAATAAATCTTTAGAACGCCTTAATGCTATACTAGAGCATGCATTCTGTGGTCTCTACTCACTCAATTTAACTGCAATAAAGGAAATTTAGACCGCCAGCAACACAAATCCATAGGCAGTGCCAAGTGCCTGGTTGGGGGGTGAGAGGATGAGAAGGCTTCTCTTGCAGTTCTGGTCCAAACAAACCTGGATATGGATCAAGCAATCAACAAGCCAAGGTCAAGATCAGAAGTCAAGCAGAGCGAAATGTAGGGACAAGATGAGTCAGCAACAGGTAATTAAGAAGCTGGAAATCAAGAAGCACAGGAACAAGGCTCACGGATAGCTGATAGCTGAGCGATTACCAGTCACAACTCCTTTCCTAAATAGAGCTTTTGATGCCAGATCTGAGATTGGATGTCCGTAAATGTGAGCCAGGGACGTTTGTGCAACCTGTGTATGTACGCTGATGCAGAAACATGCATGCCCACAAAGGTTACTGACAGGAATTCTTTGCCTGCTTATTGGTGCATGTGCACCTTTAATCTGGTTAGCATTCTGACAGTGCCCCCCCCCCCCCTCCAATGAGCATCCTCTGCATGCCCATTCAGGCCATCTTTTCTGGAAACCTGTTGGCGAAATCCCAGAGAAACTCAGGACATGCATGTTATCTTCCGGTTTCCAAAGGTTTTCTTCAGGAGCATATCCTTTTCATTTGATAAGGTACTGGATCTGGCCCCCATATTTCCTACAGTTTAGGATTGATTCCACTTCAAATGCTGGCTTAAGTAATGAGACATGGAACACTGGATGTATCTTGTAAGAATCAGGAAGCACTAACTCATACACCACAGGATTCATTTCCCTCTTTACTTCAAATGTGACTTGGCCTCAGCTTCCACGACAGCCATGCAAGCTTCAGGTTGGCTGTGGATAACCAGACCTTGTCTCTGGTTTTCAGGATTAGATTGTCTCTTTATCACTTTTCATAATATTCCTTGTGGTCCACATAACTTCCTGGAGTACTTGAGAACTGGCCTAGAGAAAAGTGGGCAATGCTATACTGGAATTACATTTTGCAAGAAGGAAGAATAGAAGCTATAATGGACCCAGAACAAGGCTTGATTTGTAATCGAGTGAAACAATTTGCTGTATGCAAATTGCGCAATTGGTAGTAATAATGCCCAATCATCCTTTGAAAAAGAGGAGATAAATTGGAGATACTGCTCCAGGGTTTGATTGGTAAACTCTGACACTTTGGGTGCGCGCCGCTCGCCGGAAGCCCGAGCTTGTCCCCCGCCCGCTCCACCACCGCTCTCTGCTCCACGCCAAGCACGCCAGCCAGCTCTATCCCGCACAGTCGGGGCGCCATGAGAGGGTGATCGGCGAGGTGTGGAGCAACCCCTCCCGCCATGCAGTCTGCTCCGGACACTGGGGGATCTTCGCCCGTACCCTACCCCTCCCCCCGTCTGTCAGCCTAGAGACAGCCGAGAGACAGCTGGAACATCGCCGCCTCAATTCTGGGTAGGACACCATTGCACAGCTTCAGCCAGACGCGCTGGGGCGAATCACACGGAACACCACAAAGGCATCACGGACCGTAGAATCCGACCCACAGGCAGGAGAAACGACAGACCAACTCCTACAGCAGCCCACGGATGAAGGAGCCAAGCCTGAACCCGCATTCTACCCTAGGAGCGGTGAGTGGCCCTTGGGCCAGCTAAATTCTGTCTCCCTGTTGTAGCCTGGCACTAGAGAGAGGTATTGTAGTGCCTTAATAACGGGCCTGCCAGACAGATATAGACTGTGCATACTAAAATATATATAGTATATAAAGCAATCAGCGCAAACCAAAATTAACAAAAGACAAACAAAATTGCAAGCTGAACACAAAAAGGTAAATCACAAATCCTTAAGAATAATATGTAAAAAAAGAAAGTGCAGCGCAAAACATATAAAAAATGGTAAATAAAAGTTCATATCCAATAAGCAATGTGTAGAGTGATGTGGATGAGAACACCCAGTGGCTGTAGACTTTCAGTAAGTTTCACAGTGACAATCCTCCACCAAACGGAAAAGGTTCTCTTACCAAATGTGATAATAAAAAACGCATGGACCCATTCATGGGATGATGGTGCGATAACGATCCAACCAGGAGGAAATCCAAAGGTGTGTGATGACCAGGACACCAGAACTATCCTGAGGATGCGGCTCCAACCAAGATGATCCACCATGAGATGATTATGCAGGTTTAATGCCCAAGAAAAAATAAAAGATGCAATCTCAGTGCAGACTGTATAAAAATCTTGTTTTATTTAAAAAGGGGGGATAACACTGAAGCTCCAATGGATATTAGGGACTGCACAGACAGTTGAGGCATGCAAGCCTCTGCATAAAAAACAGCACAGCAGTGGAGCCCAGTAACTCAATTAGAGCTCTGATGAGTATAGGCTGTACAAGCAATTAGGGCAAGCAGGCATCTGCACTGAATACGCACATACATAGAGCACAATGAAAACAAATAACTAAAAAACATCAGCGGTGTAAAGCCACTGTGTATAGCGTGATGGAGCGCGGGTGACTGGCATAAGCGATAGCTCCTCCCCCGTACGCACGTTACGTCCTGCGGACTTCGTCAGCGGTGGGTGGCTGACGAAGTCCACAGGACGTAACGTGCGTACGGGGGAGGAGCTATCGCTTATGCCAGTCACCCGCGCTCCATCACGCTATACACAGTGGCTTTACACCGCTGATGTTTTTTAGTTATTTGTTTTCATTGTGCTCTATGTATGTGCTGTATTCAGTGCAGATGCCTGCTTGCCCTAATTGCTTGTACAGCCTATACTCATCAGAGCTCTAATTGAGTTACTGGGCTCCACTGCTGTGCTGTTTTTTATGCAGAGGCTTGCATGCTTCAACTGTCTGTGCAGTCCCTAATATCCATTGGAGCTTCAGTGTTATCCCCCCTTTTTAAATAAAACAAGATTTTTATACAGTCTGCACTGAGATTGCATCTTTTATTTTTTCTTGGGCATTAAACCTGCATAATCATCTCATGGTGGATCATCTTGGTTGGAGCCGCATCCTCAGGATAGTTCTGGTGTCCTGGTCATCACACACCTTTGGATTTCCTCCTGGTTGGATCGTTATCGCACCATCATCCCACGAATGGGTCCATGCATTTTGATTATCACATTTGGTAAGAGTACCTTTTCCGTTTGGTGGAGGATTGTCACTGTGAAACTTACTGAAAGTCTACAGCCACTGGGTGTTCTCATCCACATCACTCTACACATTGCTTATTGGATATGAACTTTTATTTACCATTTTTTATATGTTTTGCGCTGCACTTTCTTTTTTTACATTTTTTTTACATACTAAAATATATAACAGCTATAACAATGCATTTTGGTCGTAAAAAAAAAGAGGGTACTAGGATATGGAGTGAACCCCGAAAATCCCCTCTTGACTACTGTGCCCACCGCCCCTGGATTATGACTAGATGCGAGCCATAGGAGGACGCCTATACTGAACGATTGGTGGGGCCCCTTAAGGGGGGGTAAAAAAAAACTTTGGCCACCCTATCCTACCCACCTTCCCTGCGCCCCGATCTTATAGGACGGTAATATATGTAAAATACATTCATCGCAGGCTGCGGAGGGATAAATGGTGACCCATAAATGGGTAAAGAAGTCTCAGAGTGAACTTTGCACCTATGAAGGTTAATGTGCCCCTGCATCAAATAGGAAGTGGAGAGGTAAACCCTATATTGAGCAGTACGGGTGGAAGAGACTATGGAGTGTTTGCAAGATGGAAGGTGGGAAGAGATAACTCTACTCAGTTAGCACGCTAGCAAATCGAACCCTCCAGGAATGTGGTATCCAAGAGATACATATCCCAGGGAGACACTGGGAAGGGGAGGTGCTGCCTCTGGGTAATCAAAGGGGGTCGTTACAGCATTTCAGACTGAACCCCAAAGCCTATCAATTGAGTCTCAGGAGGACCCATGTTGTGAACATAGGGCTGATGGCCCACTATGGAATGCTACCCCCCCTTTTTTCCTCAAATTTTCGCCTGCTTCCTTACTTTCTCTCGTGTTATGACATTCTGTTTTGGGGTTGTCTCTCTGAAGTCTGGAATATATATATATAAACCCTAATAACCCTATGGATTGTATGAGAGTGGATGCAACACCCACAAATTTATAAAATTCTCTGGAGAAGATGATGGAACACTATAGCAACGCCTTCCGAAGGGCTTACCCCCCTAATAGAGAACAGTAAGGGACGGAAGAATACACATCTGCTGGTGGACTTGGTGTCAACTGCCCCCCCTGCCCTGTCCCTGTTTTTTCGTTTTGTTTTTTTTTCCCAGCTCCGGCTCCCCTCCCCTCATTTTTTTTGGTGTTTTTTTTTTTTTTTTGGTGAACCACCCCTCCATCCTAGTACTTCTCCAAAGCCCCCCCAGTGCTCCCCGACCTTAAGCCAGTGACCCCCCGTTAAACCCCCCTCGCCTTAGGAAAAGAGGAGGGAAACGCAAAGTCAAGAGACATTTTTATTTGATGTGTGAACTTTTGAGTGAACTGTTTTTACATAAAATGCACCATAAAGTTTATTTGTGGGGGTAAATGTGCTGGGTACCACTTCGACAAAAACTCAATAGCTGAAGTGGACACCCAGGGGAGGGAAGTGGTAAACACAGCATTTAGAGCAGAAATGATATACTACATACTCTATTAAGCACCGGGTAAATAAAACCAGCGGAGGAAAGCCGGTATCACGAGGGGGGGAGGAGACAATAGAAGGACCCCGTAAGAGACAGTTCGAGGACTCTAAACGTAAGAGAGGTGGGGATAAATATGAGGGGTAAAGTAAGCAAAGTTGTCAAAAGTAACCCCCCAACCCAAAGCCCGGGAGGCATTCAGAGATACATGGCCACTAATACGAGCATGGTAGAGGAGGGCCAGGGGGGCCCAAGATTGAGCCAAGGAGGAGTTCCCTTACGTTCAGGCCTAAATAGACAGAGAGGACCGGAGGAGAACAAAGGTGGGAAAGTTAATGGAACAAAGACAACAGGACCAAAAGCAGACAATAAAAATCCACAACATATTACCATAGGGCAAGAGGGAACGCAGGATAGGAGGATGGAGGGTGGCGCAGAGGGAGGAAACACAGAGAGAGAAAGATCCAGGCAGCCTATACCCCAACAGGAAACACCACAAATAAGGGAGATGCTCACAGAGATGTTCTCAAACTTGGAAACATCCTTGAAGGGGGAAATTGCAGCGGTAAGGGGGGATATTGGATTAGTCCTAGGGAGAGTAGAAGAGGTAGAAGACAGGTTAGGGGCCCATGACCAAAAGCTAGTAGAAATATCAGAACTCCTGAATGCCCTCCAGAGAGCTAATAGATCATTGTTATATAGATTAGAAGATCAAGAGAACCGAAGTAGAAGGAAGAATCTACGTATAAAGGGTCTCCCCGAGTTATACAGCAACACGGAGTTAAGAAATATAGCTCAGCAATTATTCAACCCCTTTCTCGACAGAGAAGCCACAGATACCTTGAGAATAGCGGGAGGGATGGGGAGGGGCGGGCATGGTTACGGAAAAAAAAAAACTCTGACACTTTGAGGATGGTATGCAGAGGTGTCAGAGTCTTTGCAAACCTCTATGTAATCCATGCAAAAAAAGGAGAAAGTCTGGTGCCATGGAAGTCGGCTACAACATTGTTTTATTATAGCATATGATCAACAGTCAAAACATTCAACGTGTTTTGGCCATCCGGCCTTAATTGTGGCTAACAAATAAGTGACACAAAACAGCTTAAATATTGTATACTAAATCACACGGTCAACCCCAATGGTCACGTGACCCAAAAAAGGAACAGCATTAAATATACTGAAAAAGTATAGTGAAAAAGTATATACCTCTGGAAGTAAATACTTTTTCACTATACTTTTTTTGTATATTTAATGCTGTTCCTTTTTTATTTTTGTGATATATGTTTTTATATACATTTATGTACAATTGTATGCCTAAAGTGCTCTTTTTTTGTAGGTTTTGATATTTGCCGTCACCCCTTTTTTGGGTCATATGACCACTGGGGTTGACCATATGATTTAGTCTACATTATTTAAGCTGTTTTGTGTCACTTATTCATTAACCATGATTAAGGCCTGATGGCCGAAAGGTGTTGGCTGTTTTGACTGTTGTTCACATGTTATTATAAAACAATGCTTTAGCCAACTTCCATGGCACCAACCATTCTCCCTTTTTTGCATAGTGCAAGTGAAGCTACTGATACTGGCATCAAGTGGCCTATATAAGTGCAGCAGCTGCACTAGTTGGTTGCAGTCTGATCTGCAGCTCTTCCTGTGTTCCTGTGCCTTAATTCCTGTGATTGACCTGGCTCATCTTGACCATGCTTGAACGCTACCTGCCCTGATCTCAGCCTGTCTTTGGATTCAGCTTGCCTTTTGCTCATCTGCCTGCTTCAGTGTTGCTGAACTCTGCCTGTACCATAACCATTCTTCTGTCTGCTGCCCATGCCTGTACTTGACCTTATGTTGCTGACCTGGATTGTCTGACTATGCATCCTGTTATCTGTCTGCTTGGCTCCATACGCAATTTACCTGGTCCCTGCTGGTTACTCGTCTGCCATGTATTACCAGTCTTCCCTGCACCCATGACCAGCCAACTCTCTGCCAGTCCAGTCCTGAGTCTGCTGCTCCTGCTGCCATCTGCTGTGTTGGCCATCTGATCTGTTCCTTGTGAAGCACCTGCTCTTCATTCGTGTGGTCTGCTGGACAATCTACAGGCACTCGTGTCTCACTGTGCTCTCATGGCCACTGTCTCACTACCAGTGGTCCCTGAGCTGGACCAATAAGAGTGGCCTTCCTCTGTACCTCAGGCTCTACCATCAGGTATGTGAATGAAGGTGGAACAGATTTCAATCTTCAGAGCCTTACAAAGAGATTTCCAGAACCTGAAAGTTAAATATACCCCTATATCTGAGACAATATTAATGGCTACTCCATGCAGAAGTACTAGATCTAGGTAGGTTAGGCTGTATTAGTAAGAAAGACAGGGTGGTATCTGAGAAGGAAGATTCAGGTGTATCTGGGGACACAAAAATGGCCTGACAAGGTCTCTGATGTTTAGAAGTCTTGAGGTAGATTTTTATGGTCAGTGAAAATTAGGACAGGATGTGGTCCCCCTTCCAGTAGTCATCTCCGTGCTCTGAATGCCTACCTGGTTGCCAGTAGCTCCCTGTCACCCGCATCATAATTCCTTTTAGCGCGGCTGAATTTGTGAGAAAAAAGACCATAGGATGCAGTAAGGCCTTCGGACCCTGGCATTATGAGAGAATAGTCCTTGTTCCTGTTTCCAAAGCGTCTACCTCAAATATATAGGGCAAAACTGGATCAGGATGCTGGAAAACCAGGGCTGAAGTGAAGAGTGACTTCAACTTATCAAAGACAGACTGAGCCTCCAGGGATCAGTGAAATGATGCGTGTTGATGGGTAATTTCCGTGATTGGGTGAAATAATGGCAAGGAATCCTTTTATGAATTTGTGGTAAAAGATGGCAAACCCCACAAATCTTTGAACATCCTTCCTGCGAGCAGACACTTAGCACTCAAGAATAGCTGATACCTTCCGCAGAGATGACTAACCCCAAGAACTGTTTGATTGCTTTACGATCTAACTTTTCTCTGCTTTTGCAGGTGTGTGCTCCTTCAAGTTAGTCAGTATCCTCTTCACATGAAAACAATGTACCCCCAAGAAAGGTGAGGAAAAACATGACTATTGTATAATCGATGTACCCCCATTTTTCCACTGCTACCAGCCAAACCTCCAGCCACCCATAAACCCCTTACTTCTTACCAATAACTGAGACCACGCCAAGCTGGAGTAAACATTGGCCGAAGCAGCTATTTTCTTTTATTAAAACTTGAATAAATTAACATAAACTGTATAACATATGTTATAAACAACCTCCCCTTGGTTAAATGATCACATTGGTCTTTGCAGGGAAAAAAAAAAACAATCTTTCCACTCAAACCACTCCTGCACTGCGGTAACTTAAACTTAACTAAGGCCTCCAGCTGAGATACTAGCTCAGAGACAAACCACTGACCGCAGTGCCCCCATTAACCAGCTTCCAACTCAAACCACCGTTAGCTGGAATACCACCAACGGGACCCAATACCACCGAGGGTTCCCGAAATCTTCCATATCCGGGGTTACTTCCTTCACCCGCAAAGACCAACACCCTGACACTGCCACGACATCCTCTGCACTGTAGAAGCAAAACAGGTGTAATAATCCACACACATTATACTCACCTGCATATAGAGAGGGAGGGTGGGAGGCTCGCTCCTCTGTTGCAGACTGAGCTGGGGCGGGATCCTGTTCCTACACTGAGTTCCCTCTGCTCTGCCCCCTCAACTTCTTGGCCAATCCCCACTACTGTGACATCCAGCAAACTTCTCTGGCAGTCCCCAGTTAACTCTGTCATGCCGCCCTACGTCTAGTTTCGTTTCTGCCTTTTACTCCGGGCTTTTCTTGACTATTGTATAACCGAGGTACCCCCATTTTTCCACTGATATTAGCCAAACCTCCAGCCACCCATAAACCCCTTACTTCTTACCAATAACTGAGACCACACCAAGCTGGAGTAAACATTGGCCGTAGCAGCCATTTTCTTTTATTAAAACTTGAATAAATTAACATAAACTTTATAACATATGTTATAAACAACCTCACCTCAGTTAAATGATCACGTTGGTCTTTGCAGGAAAAAAAACCCTAATCTCTCCACTTAATCCACTCCTGCACTGCGGTAACTTAAACTTAACTAAGGCCTCCAACTGACATACTAGCTCAGAGACAAACCACTGACCGCAGTGCCCCCATTAACCAGCTTCCAACTCAAACCACAGTTAGCTGGAATACCACCAACGGGACCCAATACCATGAGGGTTTCCGAAATCTTCCATATCCAGGGTTTCTTCCTTCACCCGCAAAGACCAACACCCCGCCACGGCACACACCAGGGTAAAGCCTTACCTTTGTGCCCCACCACACCCTCAACGCCCTTTCAATCCCATCTTGTAAACCCAAGGCCCACAGATCAATTCCCACATCATTCAAATGCACTCCATCCCTGCGTAGGTACCACCACGTATCCACCTCCAACTCCAAATGCCTAATAGCAGACCCCCCATTCCTTACCACGAATCTACTGACCTCCCTGTTCACTTTTTTCCTGGCCCTATTAACCTTTTCCACCGACCTCGCCAAACGTCAAGTGGTCCTTCCCACAATGTCTGACCATACTATGATCATCTGTGGAAAAGCCATGCGAAGTCGCCAGAAGTCAAACTTAACATCTCGCACTAGATCTAACATGAACCTGTTCCCCAAATCATTGCCACCCACGTGCAAGACTAATACATCAGGTGAAGGAAAAAATTAAGTGTAGCGCTACACTTTATTTTTCCTTCACTTTGCACCAAATTTTCTATTTGTTGTGTTAGCTGTTACCTAGAGATTTTTGGGCAGCGCAGTGCTTCTACTGTTCTTTGTAATACATCAGGTGGCCTATCCATCTGTGCATATCTATGCACCTCTGGAACTGCCCTCCCCCAGAGCATACCCGGTACCCCCAACCACTTAATGCCCGCTTCCTGTCTGGAGATTCCAAGCTGTCTCCCCTCGTGCCACACATCACCTCTCCTTGCCCCCCAACACACATATGAATGGCCTACTATCCAGACCAGGCCCTGCTTTCTCCCTGAAAGAAAAGAAGAGAAACAAACCCCATAACAACCGTAATCGCACATAAACAACAATATATCCCCATTTTCCGTTTTCCTCACCTGTCCCTCCACCCCTTATCTACACAGGTAACAAGTGCGGGCGAACATAAGACCTAAACCTCCGAGATTCCCATCCCCCAATCCTCTTCACAACTGACTTGTCCAATCCCCAGCCGCCCCTTTACGAAAGGAATGGGAAGAAAATTTTTGGTCCCCCAACCCCAATGCCCTCAAACATTTTTTAAAGACTGCAATAAATTGAAAACGTGACAAGGATTCACCACTTCTACCAGGGCAATGAAAAAACCTGCACCGTCCTACCCTTCCCCCGCTGATCCATTTTTGATTTTCGCACCATCATGGACAAACTGTCCACTCCGCAGCTAACCTCTGACACGCCTATACCCCCTACCGCTTTCTTAGAAGGACTAACTCACTGGTCCTGAAAGCCCCGAAAAACGCCAGGGCAAACGCTGTTTTGAACAACACCACCTCATATTCGGATGAACAAATCCCACCCAGCTGTGTCACAATCCTACCCAGTAACTCAAACGAAACAGGCCCCCTATCATCCTTTCTGGGCTGTGCCCGCCGATAACCTTTCAATGGTTGGCGCACCCAAAAATCCTTAGTAAAATCCGGTAGATCATGAAATTTAAACCAAAATGCCAAACCCGCTAACTTCTTGTCTAACCCTGACACCGATACCCTTCTTCCATATTCCTTGACACAAAGTAGAGTACCAAAAAACCTGAAATCCCGGTCTTCCTGCTCCTCCGTGATCTGCTGCCCCATGGTAACCCATACCTTCCACACCCTGTTATACGGTGACCACGTTGTCGCGCTCACCGACTGCCTTATCCATCCGGATACTCTTCAAAGGCAATCCTCCACATCCATTCGGGACACTGGACCCCACATTGTTCCGCCTCTGGTGCCAACTCCCGAAACCTGTCCCACTGAAAGCGAGACGAAGCATCAGCAATGACGTTGTCCACTCCCGGTAGGTGAACCTCGTAAATGAATACGTTCAGCTGTAGGCATCGCAGGACTAGGTGTCTGAGCAACCAAACCACTGGTGGAGATGCTGCGGACACCTTGTTAATTACCTGCACCACCCCCAGGTTATCCCCATGAATCGAAGGATTCCCCCCACAACTCGACTGTTAAAACTACTGGAAACAATTCCAGTAGCAACATATTCTTTACTAACCCAGCCTCATTCCATGACTCCAGCCAAGGCCCAGCGCTCCACTTACCCTGGAAAAAGGCCCCAAAACCTGCTGAACAGCTGCATCCGTGTAGAGCTCTAAATCAAAGTTGCTAACTGGCCCTGACATCCACAGCGCCCTGCCATTAAAGTTAGCCAGGAACGTGTGCCATATCCTAAGATCCTCCCTGTGTGTTCTCAACAGACGCAAATAATGCTTAGGGGCAGTGACCCCTGCTGTACTTGCAAACAGCCGTCTGCAAAATACCCTTCCCTTCGGCAGTATGCGAGACGCAAAGTTCAACTTCCCCAGCAATGACTGCAGGGTCCTAAGTTGCACCTTACGCAATCCCATAATCCCCCGAATCTCCAACTGTAGAGCCCGCAGCTTGTCCTTCGGCAGCCTACATTCCATTGCGTCTGAGTCCAAGATAATGCACAAAAAACTCAGTAACGTAATCGGACCAATTCCAGTCAGTAGACTATTCGTAAAAATTAGGAACAATGGTCTGGCAATTACTTGACTGAGTTCCTTAACCACTACAATACAGGGTACTTTTGCCCCCTTCCTTCCCAGCCCAATTTTCAGCTTTCAGGGCTCTCGCAATGCTATGCTGTACCAAAATGAAATTTTTATCATTTTGTTTGCACAAATAGAGCTTTATTTTGGTGGTATTTATTTACGACTCCGTTTTTTATTTTTTGCGATATAAGCGAAAAAATCGCGGAAATTTGGAAAATTTGGAAAAAATTTCCCCTGCCCCAACAGGTGCCATGTCAGTATAATTTTTCTGATCACTGCAACCTCTGATACATTGCCTGACCTCTGCTAGTACTAGCAGTTAATTTTATTTTTAGCGCACAAGTTCCTGATTGCTAGCCAGGAAATCTTTTCCCATATTCGCTACTAGATACCTGTAAAAATAGTACCAAAAATGCCCAAAGAAAGGTACACTAGTGAAGCGGCATACAGAATTCTGAGAATAACAGAGAAGAACAAAGTGGATTCCTCAGGCTGGGTTCACACTGTTTTTGCATGCGGGTCACGGCAGGGGTCTGGTGCGTCCCTGTTCTCTATTTCAGGGATGAATCATGTTCAAATTTTTGGTGTTAATAGGGAAGGAATTAGAAATTAATGGGTTTACCAACAGTATTGAATAAAACGTGTAAATTTTATAACAAACATTTAAAAAACATGAGACAACCTCAAATTTATAAAAAAAATTCAGCTATTTCACTGGGATACAATGCATATATGATACCACTTTCTCGACATGTTTCGCTCAGGGGAGTTTCTTCAGGAGACTTGGGTTATGGCATCTAGCATGCTATAGATCACAAAATAAATACTCATGTTGTAAATTGATCCATAAAGATAATATACATAATTATATTTAAACAATCACAAAATCAGAGAAAAAACATATACTCAAAATAATAGATATTAGAAAATAGATAATGGGCATAGATAGGGAAATAAAAAAAAAACAAGTATGAACCTTACCTAGTACAGGGGGTCCCTGACTTACGAACGCTCGACCTACGAACAACCCCTACTTACAAACGGGGCGCTGCGGGGACCCTCCGCCATTTTTCGGTGTTTTTCGCCGTCTTTCGGCCGTTCTGCGCATGCACGGCCATACGGAGCCTCGGAAAATGCCGGAAATGTCCGTAATTTGCCGCGCATGCGCAGAACGGCATTAGACGGAACATCGGAAATGTCCGGAAATCTCCGTATTTGTCGGTCTGTGCATGCGCGGAAAATTACGGACATTTCCGACTTCCGTACAGGCGGGCAGTCCCTAACGAGTTCGTAACTCGGGGACCCCCTGTACTGTCTCAAGTATGTACATAACTCAAAATTGTATCGTTTGTGCAACCCAACCCTTTTCACATCAGGTCCCCTCACAGTTTGCAGAGACAGACATATATTATCTTTAAGGAAGTTTTTTCATTTTTTTTTCTTTCCCCATCTCTATCCATTATCTATTTTCTAATATCAATTATTTGGAGTATATGTTTTTTCTCTGATGCCCTAGATGTGATATTTTTGACATATATATTTAGTGATTGTTTAAATATAATTATGTATATTATCTTTATGGATCTATTTACAACATTTTTAGTATTTATTAGTATTAGTATAGTATTTAGTATTCATTTTTAGTATTTATTTTTGTGATCTATAGCATACTAGATGCCATACCCCAAGTCTCCTGAAGAAGCTCCGCTGAGCGAAACATGTTAAGAAAGAGGTATCATATATGCATCTCAGTGAAATAGCTGAATTTTTTATAAATTTGAGGTTGTCTCATGTTTTCTAAATGTTTGTAATAATATTTACACGTTTTATTCAATACTGTTGGTAAATCCATTAATTTCTAATACATTCCCTATTAACACCATTAAAGTCCAGAGGTTTGTTACCTCTAGTCCCTTATTGCCTTTATCCTTTAAAGCAGGGGGCTCCAAACTTTGGCCCTCCAGTTGTTCAGGAACTACAATTCCCATCATGCCCTAGTAATGTCTGTTAATGTCAGAGGTTTACAATGCCTCATGGGACATGAAGTTCCACAACAGCTGGTGGGCCGTAGTTTGGAGATCCCTGCTTTAAAGAGTCATGGCAGAACAGAGAACCTATTATATCAAGCAGTTCCTGTGGGAGAGCGCTACACATGAAGTTGCACAAAAATATATGTCCTATTTTTTTTTAAAGATACATTGCCAGCACCATATTGATGTAAACTATCCAAACAGGGATGAACAAGATTTTTGTTTGAATTGCATTTTCATGTAGCAAATAGAGTGCATTATACTGCAAGAGAACATATTATGTGAACAGGCTCTCAGTTAGAGAAAAAAAAGACTCCCCCCCAAGTTGCCAGGATGGCACTGCCTTATAGATATTATAGAACCATCAGACAGAGACAGGGGAGAGAATAGCTATCTCCTATGTAACTTCGGCTGATGAGATACAGGAAATTTTCCTGCAGTAATTATTCTCCCCATTTTGTTACAGCTATTTGTTGCTAAGAAAATCGTAATAATTGTCCAAGTGATCGCTAACAGTGACATTTTTAAAACTAAAGGAGAGTGTGATGTTAAAAAGGATAAACTCAATTCTGTAGCAATCGCTAGCTACAACTAAAATTGATACAAATCACTGCTAACGGGTGGCATAAGCAACCTGCAGCAGTGATTAATCTTTGCAAAAAAATCACTGATGTGTCATGAGACTAAAGCCTAGTACACATGATGAGATTATCGGACAAATGGTCGTCTGTTTTTTTTTTTTTCACTGAACCCATATGAAATTTTATCTTTTTGTTTTAGACAAATAGGGCTTTCTTTTGGTGGTATTTTAACCACTTAAGGACCATGCCTCTTTATGAGATGTGTTGTTTACAAGTTAAAAACAGGTTTTGTTTGCTAGAAAATTACTTAGAACCCCCAAACATTATACATTTTTTTTTCTAACACCCTGGACAATAAAATGACGGTCTTGCAATACTTTCTGTTACACCGTATTTGCGCAGCGGTCTTACAAGCACACTTTTTTTGGGGAAAAAAATACACTTTTTTGAATTAAAAAATAAGACAACAGTAAAGTTAGCCCAATTGTTTTTTTATATTGTGAAAGATGACGTTACGCCGAGTAAATTGATACCCAACATGTCACGCTTAAAAAAAAAAAAATTGCGCCTGCTCGTGGAATGGCAACAAATTTTTACCCTTAAAAATCTCCATAGGTGACGTGAAACATGTTTTTTTTTTTTTCTAAATTTGCTCCCGAAAAAACGTCCGTTTTTAAAACTTTTTTTTGCATTGATACCCCCTGGGGCAGAACCCGGGTCCCCAAAAACTTGCATATAAGCCCTTACAATTAGCAATTTAGATTTTTCACGTTTGTGTCCCATAGACTTTAATGGTGTTTGCATGTTCGAACAAACTTTTTTGCATGTCCAGATGTTCTGGTGCGAACCGAACCAGGGGGCGTTCGGCTCATCCCTACTCCTCATCTGCAAATGGTTTTCTTTGCTCTTCCGCTGCTCCATTTGGCCTTCGGTAGGGAAGTGAAGTATCCCAAACTTTCAGGTATTGTGAAGCTTGTACAGTCCATAGCCCTGTAAATGCTCAAAAAAACTGGTTTGGAGCCTACACTTGGCCTTTTCTTCCGAATCAGTGGTAGAAAGTGCTCAAATGCAAAAAGATAAGAATATGCTGTTGGGGACGGGAGAAATTAGGGGTCATTGAAGGGTCAGTCCAATCAGTCCATTCAGCCCCTAGCTTCTTTTTTATATTTGGGATACTCCAACAGTAAGATCCCCTGTCATTATTCTCAACTCTCTTCCTGACTCACTTTTGAATGTTTCAGCATCCTTCTTTGCTTTCTCTATAATATAAAATAAATAATAAATCCAAAACAGACCATAAAAATTCCTTATAATGGCTGAGTGTACATACCCAAGTACTCAAGCACAGGGATTACTCTCTGGAGTCCCCCGTGAGGTATTACAAATTGTCAGATCTCTTCAGCATTCACCAAACACTAAATTGTTAGTTTTTTGTGGATTCATTTTTTAAGTGCATAAGTCCTCTATGGGTTGCATCACTAGCTGCCAAGTAGCAAACGTTTTCATCTGGAAAGGCAGAGATAAAGGGTAAATTGCAAGTCTCCAAACACCTGTGAATTAGTGGTTTTAGCAGACAGATATATTCTACTGGTGGAGTAATGGAATGCTCATAATACTCTGTAGATAAGAAATTAGTTTAAATTAAACCCTTCAAAACATGTAGATTCATATTTCATAGAATGGTGATACATAATTAAAACTTTCATTTTAAATACATTTCTGAAGCGTGCATGGTATCAGGTCTGTCATTACTCTCATAACTCTGGCAATAGGTAGCAAAACTCGGCTACCATGCTCTATTATTTTAGCAAAGATAAAAAAAACTTCAGATACTAAGATACAGGTATTTGTTATATTTACAAAATGTTTTACAGTATTTGGTCAGTGTCATTGTGACCGTATTTGGTCAGCGACATCTAGGATCACTGGCACTGCGTTTACATTACTGCAGCCTGGATGGGCAAATGACCATAATAGTTCAGCAAGTTTGTGAATTATCAACAGGCCGGGTTTGCCTTGAACCCAGGTCCAACCCAAACCCAGATCTCATCCCTACTTGTCCAATTGCTTTCTTTACTTTTTGAATCACTAATTAGAACAAGTATGTGGATCAGGAGTTCTGATTTCATCCTACATATTTGTTCTCGGTGATTCAGAAAGTAATGAAGCTAGAGACAATCAAAAAATTAGTTGTCTTATAAGTAGGTCAGCTATGGCAGAGTATGTATTTCCCAAGCTTCCTTCAAGGGCATTTAAAATCTTCGAAATAAAGAGACGTGAATAGATGAAAAATGTATTGCTGAATGTAGGTTAGCCGCAGTGATGCATGTGTACCCATGTTCAAGTGTTGTTTTTGGTACCGGCTGTTGTGTGTTGGGATGACTATGTTTGATTGTAAGGGATGCACGGCTAAGTAATTCATCATGACTGACAACAAGAGGAAGATTAATTCAATGTATCCTTATTAAGAGAAGTGACAGCTTTGCTGAAGGCAGCTATTTCCCCTGTCTCTGTTTTGGCCCAGACCTAACTGGAAATTTCTCATTATAAATTAGGAAAGAAAAGATAGCACATATTCAACTTATAAATGTTCTATTTACTTTTCACCAGTGGCTGAATACAGAGGCATTTTGATAGGATTCTGTTGGCAAACATGTGTTCATAAAAAACATGCAATATCATTAAAAAAGTAACACTGTCTTAGAAACGGACATAGGAACAAGAAAATAAAAAATGCATTATCATTACTGGTCCATCTTATGTCCACTGTGGCTTCTGTAGTTTAAAATGAAACAGATAGGACAACATTTTTGGTTGAGCATCACATTAAAGAAAAGATGTGACTTTGAGCATGTATGCATAGGGGAAAATGTTGCTTTTACATTACTGACAAAAAATATCCCATAGACAAAGAATCAGGAGTCTGACTTTGGTATGTAAGTTAAAGTTGAAGTTTGGTAAGTAAGTAAAGTTAAAGTTGAAATTGCAATTGGAATTATTTATCAGCATTTGCGATGGTACTTAGACCCTAACTTCTGTATGTGCATGTTGTGGATTGGAAGTAAGACCCAAAACACAAGGTGGCATTTTATGCCTTAATTGTCCAATGCCTTCAATTAAAGCCCATTCACTCCTTTGCATTTTGGTGGGTTTTTTTTTGCCTGATGTGTGTGGTGTGCTAATGCATGTTGCCATGCATTACCATGCATTTTAACATGAATTCAAATGCATTTTACATTGCACTTCAACAAACATCATAAAGCATGTCAGCACACATTAAAATGCATTAATGTGCACTGAAATGTTTCATGAGGTGCACTTACAGTATATGTGTTTCCATTATTTCCAATTAAAAAACTCATTAGGAAAAAATGTGAATCCAGCCAAAGATTGAATAAAAATAAATAAAAAGAGACAATGAGGTGGAACCCCATAAATATTCTGAATATATTCTCTGATTCCTAAGTTTGTAAATTGGTGTATTCATTTTTTATTTTACTTATTTTTTTACATAGCACCAGCATGTTCCGTAGTAATTTACACAGAACATTGATGCAGTCACAACAATCCCAGTCTTAACTGTGCCTCCAGTCAAAAGTCCACACCACAGTCAGGCAGGTAGACACAAAGGGGTTGATTTACTACGAATGGTGAGTGCAAAATCCGGTGCACCTCTGCATTGAAACAAATTCGGCTTCCAGGTTTTTTTGTCAAGCTGATTGGCTACCCATGCACATCTGCACCATATTTTGCACTCCAGTTTTAGTAAATCATCCCCATAGGTATATATTTATTAAAGATTTGCTGGAGAAATTCGCCTACTGGACATACAGCAAAAAATTACCCCAAAGAGTCAACAAATTGGCCCTGTTTCTGACAACTTACTCAGTTTATTGTGAAGGCAGGTCATTTGCGAAGGCTGCAAAACTGAATTTTGCCAAGTCAATTGTTTAAAATACAGTAGATTTATTTTGCGTTATTTTGTTGAATCGTTTGGCGAATCTTCATAAATCACCTAGTTAAGAGCTACTGCCATCACCTAGCTTTGAAGGCCATATTTAGCAACTCCTGATTGGAAAAGGACAAAAACAAAATCAGATTCACAGTAATATTGTCACTGTCTGTATAGTGCTTATAACATTTTGAGAGGTTAATATGCAAATATAAAAATAAACTAGAAGTTGTGAAAGGTTCCAGGGTCTATTAATGCCAAAAGTCAAGAGTCAAGGTGTGTCTAAATTAGATATAGTAGACTTTGAACATCCTTCCAAAAGAAGGGAGCCTATAGTATAGGGATTCTCAACCAGGGATCCATGGAACCATAGGGTTCCTCCAGAGGTTGCTAGGTGTTCCCTGAGCATTGAGCAGTTTTTACTTCTATTTTTAGCTATCTGTGATGGGGTAATTCTTTCCAATGACCACAATTGTAAGGAGCATTGTTCCCAGTGACCATCACACTAATGTATCATGAGTTGCAGATTTAGTCATTTTTAGCAGAGGTTCTCTGAGACCGGAAAGGTATTTAAAGACTTTATGTTGAAAAGGTTGAGAAAGGCTGCTATAGTAGAATGGAAAAGGAATACAAGTATGCAAAATACTGAGCCTTTTTGTATGTGTTCTATTGCTGGCCCACAAGTGTTGGAGATGTATCAAGCACACGTTTTGCCAGGAGTACAGCTTGAAAAAACTTGACTTATGCACAATAAATTGGATTGTATAATTTAGGTTACTTTTGATGTACAAATGCAAAAAGAGAAGAACAAAGGCAAATGTAACAACCCCAGTCTTCCCCACAGTTACATGCTATTGATTTTGAGAGTGAGCCCAGACATATTTATGTAAGAAACGCTGTGGTAAAATGTTTTTTTAACTGTCTACCTGTTTAGCAGAATGTAAGTACTGTCTGCTTCCCTTGTAGTATCATAAATGCCACTTGGCTATGAGTTGGTTTTCTTTCTACATTGGTTAGGTTACCCAATGAGCAGGGAACTTTATCTTACAATTTCTCAATGACTGCCATTGCTGAAAAAAAATATTGTTCCAAATAATGTTCATTTTAGCTTAGTGAATTATGCTTACATTACAAAAATACGCGTTTTTCGAAATAATGGTATAAAAATCAGTATATAAGCTGCACAATTCTGAGTAAACACTTGGCTTGCACATATGGATAGTTTGTGCTGATCTATTTTCCAGTTAATGAAGAAACATGCTTAGTATTAATTTCATGCCTGCATAGAATGGCCACAAATATTCATTCATCACTGTATCATGTTTAAGGTCTGAGAGTCAAGATCTTAGGCAGTAAATTATAGCTCTTGGATGTCTTTTTATAAAAATGCCACTATTATGAAGCTGTTAATTTGGCTACAGCACTGCATACATGAGCAAATATTGCACACTCCTTAACTACCTGGTCACTTATTAAAATTCAGTTTATTTAATCACTTGAGGGCACCATTTTATGAGTCTTTTCTGCGGCATAGGTGGAAGATAATGAACTAGCCATTAGTCTGAAAATATATGAGAAATATCTCAGCAATGCACCTTTTTTTAATGGCCTAGCTAAAGTTTCTCCTGGCAAGTTATTACGAAAAAGAATCATCCTGAATTCATTTTAAGATAAACACATTGTGACACAAATATTTTTAAGCTGAAATCTTTCATTGTCATGAAAAATGTTGCTTAATACTAAGTTTTTACATTAATGGTGGCATTTGGGAAACATATATGACTGCTTACAGTAAACTTTTAGTAATCATCCATCTCTGCCCTCAACTTTAGCAGTAGGCACTCTATAAATTTATGAAGCAGGAACCTGAAAAATTAACTGACTTTCAGAGCTGTATGCTAAAGTTGTGTGTCTTTATTTTGAGTATATGGTTGTTATGGTGTTACATGGAACGTTTCCTAGGGTCCACTCAAAGCACAACAGTAACACATTCTAAAAGTGTGCGTTATTGCAAGGCATGGAACTGCAGTGCATTGCAGTGATTTGAAGAGCAATTGTTTTTAATAATACCCCAACACACCTAGGACTTTAGGCATTCACACGGTCATATACATATTTTCTGAACTGAACACAGGTTCTTGCTGGCAGGGCTAGCAGAAAATCCTGTGTAAAATTAAAGTATAGAGTAATCACATTAAAGCCCCATACACACGCGCGGATTATCCGAGGACCAGGTCCGTCAGACCATGTCCGTCATACTTTGTCTGATGTTGGTTTTGCGTACACACGGTCGGACAAAGTTGTCGGAAAATCCGATCATTCTGAACGTGGTGACGTTTGTTGCCTACGACGGGACTACGTAGAGGCTAGTAGCCAATAGCTTTGGTCTTGTAATGTGATCTGAGCATGCGTAGCACTTTGTCCGGTCGGAATTCGCTACACACGATCGGATTTGGTGTGATCGGACTTTGTTGTCAAAAAATCTATCCAGCAGGAGATAGGATTTTGTCCGTCAGACAATCTGATGGAAACTGTCCGATGGTGCCTACACACGGTCTGATTTTCCGACAACATTGTCCGATAGGACAGAATCCATCGGAAAATCCTACCGTGTGTATGGGGCTTTAGACGTGTTTAGATACGTACAGCATTTAGACATGTACAATTCTTCTTTTATTCAAAGTAGAGGCTACACATTTATGTGCGTGCACATTTAGGTATGTTTATGCACGTACATGAGTAAAATCTCCAGATCTGTATGGCTTTCAACACAGAGGTGTCCTACTTATTCCCTGTGCAGCTAAACACAGCTTCCCTGATGGTATGGCATGATGGATAGATATTTGCCTGTATTTCTCAGCATTAAGGACACCATGATGACCAAATCTCCCACTCCATTTGAAGAAAGGCAGCCCCAAACTTGCAAGGAACCTCCACCATGCTTCACTGTTGCCTGCAGACACTCATTATTGTACTGCCCTCTAGCCCTTTGATATGCAAAATGCCTCCTGCTACTGTCAAATGAGCACCTGCTGCTCTTTTCTGATCCCCAGTTCCTATGTTTTTGTGCATAGTTGAGTCGCTTAGTCATGTTTCCATGTTGGAGATATGGCTTTTTGCCCACAATTCTTCAATGAAGACCACTTCTGGTCAGACATCTCCGGACAGTAGATGAGTATACCTGGGTCCCACTGGTTTCTGTCAGTTCTGTGCTGATGGAATGGCTTGACATCTTCTGATGTCAAAGGGAAGTAAGCATGATGTGTCTTTTTATCTGTTTCATTAGGTTTCCTTGGCAACCACTGCGCTTATGGTCCTCAAATTTGCCCAATACTTTATGCTTCTTCAAAAGAGCTTGTACATTTTAAAACCTCAGTCTGTATTGAAATCTTTGCCTGTGAGAGACCTTGCTGGGGCAGTATAACTACCTTCTGTCTTGTTGCTGTGCTTAGTCTTACCATGGTTGCTGTGCTCAGTCTTGTCCATGTGACCTGTGACATGAAACTGTCTTCCACAACCTCACCTTAGTAGCAGAGTTTGGCTGTTTCTCACCCAGTTTTAAGCCTCCTACACAGCTGCTTCTGTTTCAGCCTACATTTGAAATTGATGATCATTACTACCTGCTTGGTATAATTGATTAATCTTATACCTGACTTTAATCCTACAAAATCCCAGACTTTGTGCAAGTGTACAAAGTGTGCAAGTGTGAGAATTAATGCTGGTTTGAAGCCAAAGAGTAATCACACTAAATATTGTTTTGATTTAGATTTTTCTTCTGTTTGCCCGTTTTGCATTTTGGATAATTAATAAAAAAAAAATGAAAATATGTATTTTTGAAAGCATTCTTACTTTACAGCATTTCTTCGCACCTACCTAAAACTTTTGCACAGTACTGTATATATGTACAAAACTATCTGCTGTACACATCTGAACACATCTGCCCATGTGAATGAGCCCTAAAATTCCATTTACTGGGGATATTTAACTACCATCAGATACGTTTTTATATTTATATTATTGTACAGTTGCATTGAAGTAGTGTGCTCTAGTGATCAAGAGAAAGGAAGAGCATAGAGTGATGGTAGGTGAAAACAGCAGAATTAAAAATATGAGCGACAGGAACCAGCTGCCCATAGAAATGACTGAATGTTTACAGTTTATAATATTTTTTTGCTTTCATACCACTAAGACCCCATTCACAGTGCACAACAATGAAAATCATATTATTCTTATGGTGTCCGTTCACATCAGTGCGGTGTAGGTGCTTTTTTTAGTGCAGCGGAGTACTTTTTTGGCACCATAGACTTCAATGGGAGCACATAATTGGTTCCTGTCTACATTGGCCCTAGTATGTGTATGTATGAATGTGTGCTAGGGACATTAGATTGTAAGTTCTTTGAGGGCAAGGACTGATTGGAAGGCCGGGTACCGGCCTGAAGTTATGGGAGGAGCCCGGAGGGTATTTAAGCAGCCCAAAGGCCGCCGGTCTTTGTCGGTTTCCTGTGCGTGATATCTGATACGTCAGACATCTAGGACCGACTCGTTCGAGACAAGCGATGTTGGTGCCGGTTCGTGAGCTCCGTTTTCGTCTGTCCGTCTCCTCTTGTTGCAGTCCCGCGTCCCGCGTTCGTAAGTTGTGTTGTCCCTTCGTGTCGCACTCGTGTCGCCGAGTCGCAGTTTCGTACAGAGAGTCTGGTTCGGCTGTCGCAGGTAGGGCTTCGGCTCCCATGTTTTACGTTCTCATGCACTGCTTATCATGTCACTAAACTGTGGTCTGCGTAGCTCACGAACCACGCGCTGCTTGTCTCGAAACCTAAACACTTACTCGCACGTTTGTGGTTGTACACGATCGGGAGCCATCTAGCGGCACGCACATTCAGGGCCGCCCGCCACAACACTCCGACCGATGCCGCATCCGGCACTCAAGGGTTCCCCTTTCGCGGTCGTGCTACGCAGTCTTTGAATCGTTCATACATGATTCACGCACGGGTGCCGTTCGCACTCACACGTATCGTTCATGTCCTGCCATTGTTCGAATCGGTTGCGCCAGCGAGCGTGCCGAATCGCTATTTGCATTCCGAATCGCTGTTGGCATATTAATTGTACGAATCACTTTGACCGTGTCGAAACATTTCACGTGTTAGCATGACAATCATTTCATCATTTCAAACATGGCTAACGTATCAGGCCATTCGGTCATGCTAAATCATTTCGCATCAGTTAAACAGGGCGTTCATGCCATCGTTTCGATCCTGGTCCGGTCGCATCCATACATGCTCCGATCGGGGCGATCCAGATGCACGACTACCCGGCCTCATTTCGATACATGCGCCAAGGGCGGAATCGCATCACTGGTTGCGTACATTCCTGATTCTTGCCCCTGTCATGGTATATCATTTCTGTCACCTTACCACGCCCGGCATGTATGCAGTCACTTCCCTGCACTGATTCGGGTCGGCGTGCCCCAGGCCGGCCTCATTTCAATACATGCGCCAAGGGCGGAATCGCATCACTGGTTGCGTACATTCTTGATTCTTGCCCCTGTCATGGTATCTCATTTCGGTCACCTTACCACGCCCGGCATGAATGCAGTCACATCCCCGCACTAATTCGTGTCGGCGTGCTCTAGGCCCGGCCTCATTTCAATACATGCGCCAAGGGCGGAATCGCATCACTGGTTTGCGTACATTCCTGATTCTTGCCCCTGTCATGGTATCTCATTTCTGTCACCTTACCACGCCCGGCATGAATGCAGTCACTTCCCCGCACTAATTCGTGTCGGCGTGCCCTAGGCCCGGCCTCATTTCAATACATGCGCCAAGGGCGGAATCGCATCACTGGTTTGCGTACATTCCTGATTCTTGCCCCTGTCATGGTATCTCATTTCTGTCACCTTACCACGCCCGGCATGAATGCAGTCACTTCCTCGCACTAATTCGTGTCGGCGTGCCCTAGGCCCGGCCTCATTTCAATACATGCGCCAAGGGCGGAATCGCATCACTGGTTTGCGTACATTCCTGATTCTTGCCCCTGTCATGGTATCTCATTTCTGTCACCTTACCACGCCCGGCATGAATGCAGTCACTTCCCCGCACTAATTCGTGTCGGCGTGCCCTAGGCCCGGCCTCATTTCAATACATGCGCCAGGGGCGGAATCGCAAAAAAAAAAAAAAAAAAGAGACTTTGATTCTTGTCCTTGTCATGTTATATCATTTCTGTGTCACCTTACCACGCCCCGGTGTTAATTGGTCACCTGCCTGTACGAATTTGCGCCGGCGTGCCCTAGGCCGGCCGCATTCCTACAAAAAAAAAAAAAAAACAGTTGGCCTCAGTTCACGGTTGCCTCATTTCTGTACGTGCTCCAGAGTCCGGCTCACAGTCACCCCCATACGGTATGAACGGGCCGGGCCCTGTCACGGGAAGTTCATTCAGTTAAGGCAACATGTCAAGTCAGTCATTCGTGTTGTTATCTGTCATTTGATCCCACAGCGGTCTCGGCAGTCGACTTAAGTCACTATCGCCTGTTGTTATCATCTACGTTGGGTTCCGTCGCTCTGGACGGCAGCAGTTTTAGGCTCTTAAATAGGTACTTTCTCTCACACTCTCTCAGGTCAGTCGGATTCAGTAGGTCCACCTGCACCAGCTTGATCAGGGTTCCAGCAGGCCCAGCCTGCAGACACGTGACCAGTCTACTAAGTAACGGGTCTTGGCAGCCGCCATGTCATCAATCGGCAGCGATGACCTCACCACCCCGCTATCCCCGGCATCAGCCTCCGAGGCTGGCAGTGTCCAGTCTCTTAGGGCATGGACAATTCCCAGGCTGTCCGCCGAGCTGAGGCGCAGAGGGATACCCTTCTCGTCCGCGGCCAGGAAGGCGGAGCTATTCAGGCTCCTCTTCCCACCACCGGCCGCAGCAGGCTCCAGCAGCCAGCAGGCGTCTCTGGAATCTATTTCAGCCGCCGTCGCTCAGCTACACACCCTCGTGTCTTCCCTGTCTTCCTCAATCGTTGAGGTCCAGGACAGGGTGTCTCGTCTAGAGACCAGCCCGGCTGCCACGGTTCCGGACCCTGCGGTGGTCCCAGCCATCAGTGCACCGGCCGCAGATAGTGAGCTTGCCACGACTACCGTCCACCCTTCCCACCTGGTGCCACCCAGCGTAAGGAAGGACATTTTAGAGGGCAGAGACGTTAACCTGGCCTCACTCATGATCTCGGTCCATGACTTGGCCGAGAACAAGGCCTACACCTGGGGGGACGTCTCGGTGGTTTTGAAAGCAAAGGATCCGAGGCTCAACAGAAAGCTCATGGTGCCCGAGTTCACGCTCGCCTTCGGCATGTTCAGGGACGTGCTGTGCTCAGCCTCCCCCGGCAGACGGGAGGAACTGGACCTCTACCTCCATTTGATCGTAGACCTGGGCCACAAATACGGTGGCTCAGCATTCTACGATTATCATCGGTCCTTCTCGGCCAAAGCCGCGGCCAGATTTTTACAGTTTCATTTGACAACGGACTGGAGCGTAGTGGACACGGAGTTGTTCTGCCGCCACTTCGCGGGTCTACGCTCCCCGCTATGTGCTGTCTGTCAGTCAGCGTCCCACACCACGGTCTGGTGTGCCAACATAGCCTCTGTCCATCCGATAGCTAGCACGGCCTCTACCAGCACGAACCAGGCTCAGCAGGCCCCGGCGCAAGGGCAGAAGGTGGACAAGTTGGGACGTCCGGTGCGGATGGTTGGGGGAGCCGCCATTTGCAACAATTTCAATTACAGCTCCTGCAATTTCAGCCAGTGCCGGCTCTTGCACGTTTGCACCCTATGCCAGAGGGCGCACCCCAGGATCCTATGTGAGGTCAAACAGAAGAAACCGTGACTAAGCCGGGTCAATGTCCTTTGGCTCGATGTTTACTTGACCTCACACCCCACTCCGTCACTCGCCAGCTACCTCATCCGGGGTTTCACCGATGGGTTTCATACCGGGCTCATCACCCTGCCCCACTCCACCCACGAATGTCCGAACCTACGCTCAGCAGCAACGGAGTTGGATCGGGACTTCATGATAGGCCCGTTCAGTCAGTCTCCCTTTAGCATCTGGAGGGTTAGCCCTATCGGGCTTGTACAGGGAATATTTTCAAATAAAAAAAAAAAACGTCTGGTGTATGATCTGTCAGCGCCTCATTCTTCCGTCGTTCCCAGTCTCAACTCGCTCGTCCCCTCCGAGGAGTTCTCACTGAAGTATACTTCGGTAGACATGGCTATCCAGGCCATTCTCAGGGCGGGGGTGGGTGCTTGGCTCTCGAAGGCGGACATATCCGACGCCTTCAAGCTGCTGCCCATTCATCCTTCCCTGTGGTGCTGGCACGGCATCAAGTGGAGGGGAGCGATATTATTTCGCGACCAAATCGACCTTCGGGTCTAAGAGTAGTCCTTGGGCAGCCAGGGCAGATCTGGCCATGTGGGAACACTTTCTTAGTAATTGGAACAGTGTGTCCCTGTTCATCCCAGTCGTGTCCACGCAGTCACCTCAGGTGGTGACCGATGTGGCGGCATCCACAGGATGCGCCGCCATTTTTGGCCATTTGTGGTTCGCCGCCCCTTGGCCTCCTCAAGCACTAGCCACACCAGGCTTCACTACCACGTCAGCCCTCTTTGAGCTCTTCCCCATCGTAGCAGCCGCTCACCTATGGGGTCACCATTGGTCTGGACAGACTGTGGCTTTCACGTCAGACAATCAAGCCACAGCCAAGATCATCAGCTAGGGCAGGTCTAAATCCAGGCCCGTCATGTCCTTCCTCCGCAGACTGGTCCAGCTATCCCTACAGCATCAGTTCAATGTTTACTGCTCATTCATTCCAGGGAAGTTTAACTCAGCAGCGGACGCACTCTCCCGTTTTAACTTTATTTCTTTCTTTGAACAGATGCCAGGAGCCTACCATCTTTCAGCCACTATCCCGGATTGGTCACAACTGACCTTGGACTAGCCCCACATCTACGCTCAGCTTCCAACATCATTAACGCCTCGCTCGCCCGCAACACCCGCCGGGCCTACCGGACGGCCTGGAGGGCGTTTAACAAGTTCCTGCCCCATCGCCCTCGGGAGTCTTCCAGCCTCAAGCAGGTTCTAGCGTTATCGCTTATTGTCATTCTCACCTAGCACTGTCACACAGCACGATACGCCAGTACGTGGCCGGGGTGCCGCACTACTTGTCACTTCAAGACCCCGCGAGGCCTTCGGTGTTCTCCTGCCACGCAGTGAGGGCTCTACTACGTGGAGTTCAGAAACACCAGCCGCCAGTCAGCCCGAAGCGGCTGCCTATCACGGGAGAGGTCTTCAAAGGGACGTCTGACATCCTGGATAGGTCCCCTTTCGGTCTCCTCCTCAGCACCGTCCTGCAGGCTGCGATACACATGGCGTTTTATGGGTTTCTACGGCCCAGCGAGTTCACTCGCAGCCACCCAGCCAGTCCAGTCTTGCATAGAAGTAGTCTCTGCCGCCACCAGGATCACTACGTCCTTCACTTGGCGACATCCAAAACTCAGCAGCGAGGTTCCGGAGTAGATGTTCACCTGTACAGGACTCACAACAACTGGTGCCCAGTTGCCGTGTTAAACCGCTTGACGGCACTGCTATCCGACCGCCCAGGGTCCAGTCCGCTTCTACCCTTTCCGGTAAAACCCCTCAACTCGTCGCAGTTCGTGGAACATGTCCGGGTCCTTCTCGACAATCTTCAGTTGGACCCCAGCCAGTACTCCGGGCATTCATTCCGGATCAGGGCGGCCACGACGGCCTCAAGACAGGGGGTTCCGGACCATGTGATCAAGAAACTGGGTCGGTGGAAATCGGCCTGCTTCTCTCGCTACATTCCTAACCCACAGTCAGAGATGGCTCAGGCCTTTGCTCGACTTACTCAGTGACATTGCCTTTAATAAATAATTATCCCCTACCTGAAGGTTTTTGCCCCCTTATTTTGGTGTACCATACGGTAGACCAAGGCACACTTTCAGGTCTATTTCCTGTTGGTGAGTTTTGTGTTGTTCCTATGTGTCATCGTTACTCATGTCGTCCGTAGGGCTCTAGACCATAAATTGGAAGGCCGGGTACCGGCCTGAAGTTATGGGAGGAGCCCGGAGGGTATTTAAGCAGCCCAAAGGCCGCCGGTCTTTGTCGGTTTCCTGTGCGTGATACCCACCCCCCCTCCCCTTTTAAAAGCCTCTTCCAAGTATTCTTACCCCAGACTGAATACTCATTCCACATTATTCCATAACTACTTCTTATCATTCTTTATCTAGGGTATGCCCCCTTATTTTGGTGTACCATACGGTAGACCAAGGCACACTTTCAGGTCTATTTCATGTTGGTGAGTTTTGTGTTGTTCCTATGTGTCATCGTTACTCATGTCGTCCGTAGGGCTCTAGACCATAAATGTGAATATAGAATATACTGTATAAGCGCTGTGTAAATTGTTGGCGCTATATACAGTAAATACTTGTGATAATGTACATGGGTAGGTCTTTGTGTTTAACAGCCAGTCTCCTCCTGCTACAGCATGAAAACGCATTAAAAAAACATCAAAACACGTGTATAAAAATGCACAAGCATGTGCAACTGAAAATGTATGATTATGCAGCAGCACTATTGTGAACCTAGGCTTAGGTATAAACTCAAGCTTTCATATTTGCCTTAAAATAAACCTGTGAATAAAAGAGGTAATTCAAATTAAGCATATCAAGAAAAATGTCAAAACAACCAGCCGATTCACAAATGTAGGCCGTTTAAGTTATATGCAAATCTTGATTTTGAAAATGTGCTTGCTCACCCAAATCTCTAGTGGTTGTTATAAGTTAACAAATCCTTATCTAATAATAAAGGGATAATATGGAACCTCGTGAAACAGAAAGGGTAAGCCAAGATAAAGCCAAGGTCATCATCTGCATGTCAAGTACTGCATTTAACTTTAGTTGAGTCTATCTCTAGGCCTATTAAATGTTTAGACATGCATTTTTTCACATGCACTATGATTTTTTTTATTTTTTTTTATTGCATGCAAATTTTTAATTGCCTAGATTTGTAACAGATTCACTTTCCCTACTGTAACACTCATCTTCCACTTAGTAAACTAGCATTTTCCCAAACCATCTTTAGCTGCCCAACTAATTGTCTGTTCTTTTTCTGTCATCATACTATCTACCAGATTTCTACAGAATACAATTGAAAATGATGTATCTTTTTTTAAGTGCACTTGTTCTCAGACTATAGCCATTAAACTATTTTCATATTCGTAAAGCAGATTGAACCTTCAGTTTAAAATCATTCTAGTGATCAATTTTGGAATTTTGGAATTTGAGTGTGCTAATTTGAATCTCAAGGATCACTGTCATTAAATGAAACTTTTTGGCACAGCATAGATATTTCTATCAAGATACTCAAGTCAGTGGCAAGATCATCAGTGAAAGGGCCTTGGTGGAAATCAAAGACCTGCCTCCAGGTTTAAAAACAACTGTTTGCAGAAAGGACTGAGCTGCAGGGGCTCCTCTGTTCCCGGTATTTGGGGGCTCATCATTTTGAATAGAAAATTAGTGGTTTCTGTGGCTGTGCTGTAGGCAATAAAAGCTTCCTAAGATCTAAAGATGTAAAGCTGTGGATCAGTTGTGGTCAAATGTACCTGTCTGCTTGACAGAACAGTGTCTTTGCAGGACCCTGCAGAATACATTTTTGGACAATGTTTTTCGAGCAACGTGCCATGCAATAAAGCAAATGAAAACCTTTTATTCCTGCCTTTGTGACTTTTAATTTTGCTTAGGTCACAGCAAAGAAGAGAAGGTTTGGGGGGTCAAGGATCTGGTAAGCACATTCAGCAAGGCACAACAAGTACAGCACTTAGGTTAAAAAGACAATTTTGTGTTATGTGAAATAAACAGTGAAGAATCCCAATACATCATAAATGTATTTTTTCATTAATGTAACATTTTGGAACTAAATGCACTTTAATAATTTCCACATGATGCTAGATAACATTTTAATCAGTATAATCCTTCTTTCCTCTAACAAGATAGGGGTGTATTAAAAACAATGATTTAGTCAGTATGGTATGCAGTAGAAACACATTTTTGAGGTGTGCTATGCATGCTCCCATTCTCTTCTACACTGGGTAGAATCAATTATAACCTTCACCTTGAGGCATTTTTGTTAAACTCTCCTAACATTGTAAAAAAAAAAAGATATTCATTCTGACAAGTGTGGTAGACTAACCACTCTGGTTCTGTAAGGCAAAATCCTGGTGAATATCCCGACAATGAGCATTGAGTGATAGGCAGTCAGTGTGGTTAACAGAGTCTCTCAGTTTTATATACAAGGATTTGAATGCATTGATCTGAGTAAAGATTAAGGAAATGGTAGGTAGTGATAAATAGAAAACAATGGCATCAAGGCAGTGAAAGAAATTAGGTAGGGAGGTAGATAGGTTTACCACATAAAAAAGGAGCGCACTTGTTTCTGTACAGTGCTCTAGTTGATTGCATTTATTCTATATAACACATTATGCTGCTACATATGCTATGCAACAGACTGCACATAAAATCATATTAACATAATGTGATGTATTAGGCCCCTTTCACACCGGGGCGTTTTTCATGCGGTACAGCGCTAAAAATAGCGCCTGTTCACCGCATGAAAAAATCCTTTCACACTGGAGCGGTGCGCTAGCAGGACGGCAAAAAAAGTCCTGCTAGCAGCATCTTTGGAGCGGTATAGGAGAGGTGTGTTCACCGCTCCTATACCACTCCTTCCCATTGATTTGAATGGGAAACCGCGGTAAAACCGCGGCAATACCGCCGCAAAGCGCCGCTACGGCGGCGCTCTGCGGGGGTGTTTAACCCTTTTTCGGCCGCTCGCGGGGGGGTAAAACCGCACCGCGAGCGGCCGAATACCGCGGTTAAAACGACGGTAAAGCAGCGCTAAATATAGTGCTGCTTTACCGTCACCGCGGCTCCCCGCCCCAGTGTGAAAGGGGCCTTAGAGTATGACGATCATGTACTGTATAGCATATCGACACAAACATTTGCCTAATTTTATACCATCTTGTAAAAAGTGCTCAATTGTATCCTAAACACTGCTCAAGGTCCGTCATCATGCACATCGAGTCGAATGTGCAGCCGTGGCGTCACTAGGGTTGGTGTCACCTGGTGCAATAAAACATGGTGTCACCCCCCTCCACCAAGTATAGTCTCCCCTAAGTACAGACCCCCCTCTCCACCAAGTATAGTTCCCCCTCAGTACAGACCCTCCTCCCTCCACTAAGTACAGACCCCCTCCCTCAGTGTAGACCCCCTCTCCATCAAGTACAGACTACCCCCTCCCTCAGTACAGACCCACCTCCCTCACTACAGACTTGCCTCTCTACTAAGTATAGACCCCTCCCTCAGTACAAACCCCCCTCTCCACCAAGTATTGTCCCCCCTCAGTACAGTTCTCCCTCCACTAAGTACAGACCCCCCTACCTCAGTACACACACCCCTCTCCACGTGTGCTAGTAGGGTGGTGGAGGGGGGTCCATTATGTGCTGAGGGGGCACTTTGGGAGGGGAGAGAACTTGTGCTAGTAGGGAGGTGGGGGAGTCAAATATGTATTGGTGGGCACTTTAGGAGGCAAGAGAGCTTGTGCTCTTGTGGGGGATCAGATTTCAAATCCGACCCCCACTTCCAGCATAGGTCCTCTAACCTCCCAAAGTGCCCCCCCCCCCCCAGCACATATCCTCTTAAACCCCCAAAATCACTTCTGAATCTTTTTTAACTTCCCCCCCCTCCCGGTCACTCTCCCCCCCTACTCTGTCCATCTACAATATAATACAGTAAAGTACAGGCCTTAGCTCGGCGTGCACAGCAGTATCACTTCTCTGGTCTGTGTACATGTAAACAGCCGAGGAGGGGGTGGCAGCTTTAGCTTCGGTCCACTCTGCTGTCCGCTCTGCCAAGGGCAACCCAGACAGCCAGTGAGAGAGGCTGGTGTAGTGTTAGCAGTGCCCCTGCCGACAGGTGTGACCCCTCTGGCAGGTGTCACCCTGGTGTGGTCCTCACCCCCTAGTGGAACCCCACCTAGTGGCGCAGGTGTCTCCGAAATATGTCACTCCCCAATGGATTTCTCACAAGCACACACAACACTGCCGACGTCTCTCTTCTGGGCTAAAAACAAATTAAAAATATTCCCAGTCCCAGCTCAGACTCTGACACCCTACCATACTCCAGACTGATGGAAACATTTTGCATAATGCATTGAAGTAAAATGTTATTTTTACTGTTAAAGAGGGGATTGCTAAAACCTCTCTCGGCATTTTACTGTTATCTGCTTCCCTGTTGCAAATTTTCTCTCACTTTCTGTCTGGTAAAAAGTTGTCACTATGTAGGCAGGAGTATTTCTTACTCCCTCCAGTGGGTGGCACCAGCTGCTGCATGGATAGAGTGGAGACTCAGGGGAATGATGTTCCTCTGCAGCCTCCGTAGGCATCACAGAGTGAGCAACTGCCCAACTGAATGCTGAAATCATTAGTGACCTTCAGCAGCTATCTTGGTTGGGGCAGCCCTTTTAAATAGGGGACCCTGCCCGGGTTTGATGCATATTCTGTGAGTGATTAGTGTAGGGACAGGAACCCCCTCTGACAGGGAGAGAGATTGAGCCTTACTGAAAGGTTTCAGTGTGAGAAGGGCAAGCATAGGGATATCATTTTACACCCTCAAGACACTGGTCTCTGGAGTTGCCACTGAGTGCCGTTTGTGCCACCCTGCCAATCAGCCTTCTCTGTAGCAGACGCCGTCCCAGTAATTTAGCTTGTGCTGTGACCTATTGTTCCTGGAGATTTACCATTGCTTAAGTGTGTTTTGGGTGCTGTGACATTCCTGTTCAAGCCAGCTTATCTGCAATGCTTATCCTCACCTGCTCTACCATCATTACCAGTTCATACCACCTCTGTTGCCATGTCAGCATTATCAGCTCCTGCCCACTTTGCTGGCTTGCCAGCACTATCAGGCCCTGCCACCTCTTCTGGCCTGCCACCTCTACTAGACTGCCACCATTTCCAGCTTATGCCCTCTTTCCTGACCTGCTTTTATTACCAGCTCCTGCCACCACTGCTGGCTTATTACCATTACCAGCTTCTGCCACTGTTCTGTTGATCTGCCATCACTACCCTACCACCTCTGCTGACCTGCTAATATTATCCAGCCCCTGCCACCTCTGCTGGTCTGCCATCATTACCAGTTCCATGCCACCATTAGCAGCTCCTGCCACCTCTACTGGCTTGCCACTATTACCAGCTCCCATCACCTCTGCAGGCATTTTACCATTACGAGCTCTAGCTACCATTGCTGACCTGCTATCATTACCCTACTACCTCTGCTGACCTGCTAACATTATCAGCACCTGCCACCTTTACTGATTTGACACTATTATCAGTTCCTGATACCTTTCCTGACCTACCACATTACCGATTCCTGTTGCTTCTACTTGCATGACATCATTACTAGCTAAAGCTGCTTCTACTGGCTTGCCACCATTACCATTACAAGCGTCTGCCACTCGTGCTGGCCTGCTGTTGCCACAATCAACTGCTCCTGCAACCTCTCCTGGCCTACCGCTGACAACATGGCTGCTGCCACCTCTGATGGCTTACTAACATTACCTGCTATGCTTTCACCTCTTCTTGGCCTGCCACCAGTACCAGCTCCTGTCACCTCTGCTGGCCCACCACCGTTATTAGCTCCTACCAACTCTGCTGGCCAGCAATCATCATTAGCTCCTGCCGCCTCTGTTGGCCTACCATAATTATGAACTTCTGCTTCCTCCACTGGTCTGCTACCATTTCTAGCTCATGCCAGTTGTGCTGGCGTGCCACCTTTACAGCTCTTGCCACCTCTGCTGGCCTGCCACCAATACCAGCTCCTGCCGCCTCTACTTGCCTGATAATATTACCAGCTCTTACCACCTCTGCTGCTCTGCTCATTACCAGTTCCTGCCACCTTTGATAGCCTGCCACCACTACAAGCTCTTGCCATCTATCCTGTCCTGACATCATTACCAGCTACAGTCAACTTTACTGGCCTGCCACCATTATCAGTTCCAGCCACCTCTCCTGGCCTGACGCCTCTACTGTCCTGCCACTATTACCATACCCTGCTGCCTTCCAGCCCCTTTAACCTTTGCTGGTCTCCCATCATTACCAGTTCTATTAACTTCTGCTGCCCTTGAAACAAATGATTGGTGTTTTCCCCATGTCAACTTGAAGGTCATATTAAAAGGAAGACCCTCTGTGTATTGTATGGTATTTTTAACATTTTTTTGCATTGGTATATAATCCTCATGGCATTACCTAGCTCCTCATGCCCTGTGCTTGACAATCCCTTGCCTATTAAGCTGGCCATACACTATTCAAATTTTGGGTGGTTCTTGATGACCAGTCCTCAATGTGGTTTCTTCATTAGTTTTCGCTTTTAAAGAAGAATTCCAAGCATAGTATATTTTTTTATAGTTACAGTCTAGCTTGGACTATGTAATTCCCCTGGAAGCTGGACATCACTGAAGTAGGCACCACTACTTCAGTGATTTAAACTTGCATCTGAGTCCTGTGCTGAGTGTCCGGCCTGATCCATTGTGAACACCAGAGGTCAGTCGTTCAGCACAGGCCCCTTTCAGTGTCTACTTCAATGATTTCAAACTTCAGGGGCATTGGTCCAAGGTGGAGTCTAGAGACACCAGGGCCGCCACCATCGGCGGGAGCCAGTACAGATGCAGGAGGCCCCATAATACTCTCCTGGTTCCCCCCACCACAGTGTCCCCCTGTGTCCCCCCCCCACTACAGTGTCCTCCCTCCCCCACCACAATTTCCTCCCTCCCCCAGCACAGTGTCCCCCTGTGTCCTCCCCCACCACAGTGTCCCCCTGTGTCCACCACCGTGTGTCCCCCCACCACAGTGTCCCCCTGTGCCCCCCACCCCAGTGTCCCCCTGTGCCCCCCACCACAGTGTCCCCCTGTGTCCCCCCACCACAGTGTCCCCCCACCGCAGTGTCCCCCCACCACATTGTCCCCCTGTGTCCCCCCACCACAGTGTGCCCCTGTGCCCCCCCCCCCACCACAGTGTCCGCATGTGTCCCCCCACCACAGTGCCCCCTCACAGTGTCCCCCTGTGTCCTCCCCCACCACAGTGTCCCCCTGTGTCCCCCCCACCACAATGTCCCCCTGTTCTCCCCCCACCAGTGTCCCTCTGTGTCCTCCCCCCACCACAGTATTCCCCCTGTTCTCCCCCCTTTTCCACTGTGTCCCCTGTCCCCACTGCATCGTTCTCTAGCCTCATCGCACTGCATCCCTTTCTGTCTGTCCCCGGTGTCACTCTGTGTCCCTGGCATCCCTCTCTGTCCTCATCGCACTGCGTTCTTCTCTGTCTGTGCCCAGCATCCCTCTCTGTCTCTGGCATCCCTCTCTGTCCTCATTGCAGTGCGTCCCTCTCTGTCTGTCCCCAGTGTCCCTCTCTGTCCCTGGCATTCCTCTCTGTCCTCATCGCACTGTGTCCCTCTTTGTCTGTCCCCAGCGTCCCTCTCTGTCCCTGGCATCCCTCTCTGTCCTCATCGCACTGTGTCCCTCTCTGTCTGTCCCCAGCATCCCTCTGTCCCTGGCATCCCTCTCTGTCCCTGGCAGCCCTTTCTGTCCCTGGCATCCCTCTCTGTCCTCATTGCATTGCGTCCCTCTCTTTGTCCCCAGCGTCCCTCTCCGTCCCTGGCATCCCTCTCCGTCCTCTGTGTCCTTCTCTGTCCTCATCGCAGTGCGTCCCCCTCTGTCTTTTCCCAGCATCCCTCTCTGTCATCATCGCACTGCGTCCCTCTCTGTCTGTCCTCGGCATCCCTCTCTGTCCCTGGCATTCCTCTCTGTCCCTGGCATCCCTCTCTGTCCTCATCGCACTGCAACCCTCTCTCTGTCCCTAGCATCCCTCTCTGTCCCTGGCATCCCTCTCTGTCTTCAGCGTCCCTCTCTGTCCCCATCACACTCTCTCTGTCTGTCCCCAGCATCCCTCTCTGTCACTGGCATCTTTCTCTGTCCCCGGCATCCTTCTCTTTCCATTGTGTCCCTCTCTGTCCTCATCGCAGTGCGTCCCTCTCTGTCTGTCCCCAGCATCCCACTCTGTCGCTGGCGTCCCTCTCTATCATCGCACTGCATCCCTCTCTGTCTGTCCCCGGTATCCCTCTCTGTCTGTCCCAAGCGTCCCTCTCTGTCTGTCCCAGGCGTCCCTCTCTGTCTGTCCCTGGCATCCCTCTCTGTCCTCATCGCACTGCATCCCTCTCTGTCCCTGGCGTCCCTCTCTGTCCTCATCGCACTGCATCTCTCTGTCTGTCCCCGGCATCCCTCTCTGACCCTGGCATACCTCTCTGTCTGTCCCCAGCGTCCCTCTCTGTCCCTGGCGTCCCTCTCTGTCCTCATTGCACTGCGTCCCTCTCTCTGTCCACGGTGTCTCTCTGTCTGTCCCCAGCATCCCTCTCTGTCCCTGGCATCCCTCTCTGTCCTCATCGCACTGCGTCCCTCTCTGTCCCTGATGTCGCTCTCTGTTGTCATTGCACTGCATCCCTCTGTCTGTCTCCAGCATTCCTCTCTGACCCCGGCATCCCTCTCTGTCCTCATCACACTGCATCCCTCTTTGTCTGTCCCCAGCCTTCCTCTCTGTCCTCATCGCACTGCATCCCTCTCTGTCAGTTACCAGCGTCCCTCTCTGTCCTCATTGCACTGCGTCCTTCTCTGTCCCTGGTGTCCACCTCTGTCCTCATCGCACTGCATCCCTCTCTGTCCCCGGCAGAGTGGGGCTGCACTGATGAGGCTGCACTGATAGGCTGCACTGATGGGCACTGATGAGGCTGCACTGATAGGCTGCACTGATGGGCACTGATAGGCTGCACTGATGGGCACTGATAAGGCTGCACTGATGGGACTGTACTGATGGGCACTGATAAGGCTGCACTGTTGGGCACTGATGAGACAGCACTCTTAAGCGGCACTAATATGCTGTACTGATGGGCACTGATAGGTTACACCGATGGACACCTCTGAGGTTGCACTGATGGGCACTGATAAGCTTTATGTTGCTATTGTTCAAAAGTTGTTGTTAATAATTATTTTTGGAACTTAATTCTGCATAAAACATTTAACAGTGTAATTTCATGAGATAATTTACAAGGGCGTGTTTAGGGCAGGGGCAGGGTAGGGTTGTATTTAAAGCGGAGCTCCGTCCTGGGGAAAATTTTTTTTTTTTTTTTAAAGTCAGCAGCTACAAATACTGCAGCTGCTGACTTTTAAAAATCGGACACTTACCTGTCCCAGGGTCCAGCGATGCGGGGGAACGAGGCCACCCCTCGTTCCCCGAGCCGCTCGCGGCGCCGGCATTCCTAATGTGGGAACCCGGCTGTGGCTTCACAGCCGGGCACCCACTGCGCATGCGCGAGCGGCGCCGTGCGCAGTGATTTCACGCTCAGTCATCTGGGACACATGACAGGTCCCAGATGACTGTGCAGCGCCGAGGGGGAAGTGACGTTTAGCCCGGGCACTGAAGGTGGCAACTACGAGGGACCCCCTAGCAACAGGCATTTAGAGGTGAGTAAAAAAAAATTTTTTTTTCCAATTATTTTTTTTTTATTTTTTTTTATGATTTTTAAGCCCCTTTTTTTTTTTTTTTTTACCCCAACCCCACTTTAAATTAGGGGTGCATGAGTTTAGTTAGGCCTAGGGCAGCACATAACCTAAATACACCACTGATATAAGGACTGGTAAGCTGCAATAAATAACATTTTTGTTTTTTGGTTTAGATTTTTCTACTGCAGTGTGTTTGTCCGTTTTTAATTTAAATATTCAGCACTTTCATTGTGGGTAATGTGGGAAATCTTTCTATGTTTGCCTTTGTTCCGATACAAAGTAGAAATTAGAAATTCCAAAATTTTCCCAGGCCAGCTAGGAGACATAAACTATAATATATTCAGAGTTGTGGGTTCTTTCCCTACTAGTGTGGAAGCTCCCAAATGATATGAATATATAGTACTCAGAGTGCATGTAAGGTGCAAATTGTAGCAGATAAACCTTAAATGACATTTAGTTTGCTAAAGCACTGGGTATTATAAACAATTGTATTTTTTAATCCTTTGTTGCTGTTTGGTGTTTCCAACCTCCTGCTGCCTCCCTGCCTCCTTGCAGCACTTCACACCTACATGCACTTCAGCAATGGCTGCATAGCATTCTCAGGATGGGTTTTCTGATGGTGACCATGCCTGTGTGATGTTTGTTAAAACGCTACTTATATTCTCCATATAACTTCAATGAACAACAGTATTAAGAAGAGGTAACAGTTTTTTTTAGCAAAATATACTGTATGCTACTTCACCAAAGGCCAAAAACGCTGGTCAGTGACTGACTAGACCGAACATAAGATTATGTTACCAGAGGTGTCAACAAAGCCAGCCCATGTCACTAGACCCACACCATGTAGCCAGGGTGAAACATAAAAGCCAGGCCATGTCAATATCAAAGAACAATGTAGCTAGTGTCAAAGGTCAGAGCTAGGCCATGTCATCTGATCATCTCAGTAGACTCATTCTGTTTCAACGAAGCATGTCGCCATGAAAACATTGGATCATTGACACACACTCTTCCCCAACGCACTCTTCTGCAATGTCATGGCACCTCAGACTTTTTTTTTTTTTACACCATAAAATAATAGTAGCAAAAATGTGTCTCTTTAAGGAAAATCAAGAAGATGAACCTGAAGGAGGCAGAACTGACAATAATCACCAATGAAGACTGACCATGGAGATAAGGATGGCTGCAATTGTGAAATGCATGACTGAGGAGGCAGTGTGGGATGCGGGACACCATTAATCATGATGGGGGGAGTGAGTGGCTAACACTAAAAGGAGTAGGCATGCTGGTGCTTGTCGTTCTAGACAGACAGGAGACATTGTATTTCTACAGAGAAATTAATGACACCAATGGGGCCTGATGGGGCTTTGCCATTGTACAGAGACAGAAAAGAAGCTAATGTTCATGTGGTGACCTTATACAGAGAACAAAAAGACACCAGTCTTGCGCAGTGGTGTCTGAGGTCAGAATTGGTTCCAATGGCATGCAGTAATTCAATATCACTGCAGTATTGTGATAGGACTACTACACATTCCTGTTTGTATGTGAGATCTCCTGTCATAGTGATAGTCCAGGAGGATTATGCAGGAGGGCCTGGCCAGCTACCAACACTACCAAGTGTTAAATCTGGCATGCTATAATGGCCTGGGATTTTTGGGCCACCCTAGGCACTGGGATCATCTAAAATATTCACTACTTTTTATAGTACTGATACATTTCCTTAGATTTAGGTAACTGACCCACTGGATGATTTCAAAATAAAGACTGATGTGTAGGGAGGAAATTACCATGTTATAATTCACATTCAGTAGTAGGGCTACAACCAAAGCAATCATGAACGTACAATAATTATAGGATGTATTTTGTCAAATTGATACACGAGTAAGGAAAATGTATTTGTTAACTACACTTTTATATAACGCAAATATATAAAAATTCCAATGGTGTTTTAAAATAATGTAGTTTAGGTATGATTTTTTGATAATTTTTATGTCTTTATTAAGTTATCTTATCAATTTTAAAAACTAGATCCAATATCAAGTATGTCTTTATAAATTCTTTTTTTTGTAGCTATGACAAAGGGGGACCCTTTAATCTCCGAAAGACATTGACTGTTACCTAATTTGACCTAAAATAATTTTCTGGACTTTACAAATAGCTGCCTGGTGATTTGGTTCCTTACACTTTGGCTTGTACCCAAGATATGTGTCCACTTATTGCCATTACAATTTAGAAAGCTTCCTAAAAACAATATTCTTTGGGCCACTACAAAGATAACAAACAGACGATCCAGCACACCATACTTCTTCTGGACCTCCTAGGCCATAAAACACATGGACATTCACTGAAAACACAAGTGCAAAGTCCCCAGCACTTTCCATGCCCTGTACTCTGTACAGCAAGTCAATGGCTATACGCATCATGTAAATGCTGATCACTTTTGCATTGGCCCTTACCCGCACAAGCACGTATTTTCCCAAAGCATCTGGGATTTTATGGTTGAGAAGTTTTCAGCTAATTAATGTCTGTATGCGAGCGGCCCTAAAGTAAAGAGTCATCCTCAGACAAAGCATGAGCATTTGAATAAAGAGGCAAATATAAAGTTATAAAGTTTCACGGTTATAATTTAAGGCTGAATGTTCAAATTTTTGCTTAAGCAAAACAACAATCAGCCATGTTGGATATTTTTTCTCCCAGCAATTACTGTTTCTGCTGCAGTAAACCAGCAACAAAAAGTTGGGTTCATCTTCCCTCTCGAACTTACTGGCAGGTCATTATTTTTAAAGGCCATTTATTGGTTTTATTTAATTTATTATTATTGTGTTTGCATCAATTTTAGTGCATTTTATACTTTATCTTGTTAATTTACAATGCAACGTGAGGGGGAAACAATTAGAACAGGATTTTTCCTTGTAAATACATCATAAATGCAAATGTGCATTATTAGTTTACACATGAAAATTCACCATGTCTTAAAGTGGAGTTCCACCCAAAAGTGAAACATTTGGAGACCACTCAGAGATGCTCAGAGACACTCAGGAACGGAGTGTTTCCAAGTGTTTCCGAGTGTCTCTGATTGGTCTCCAAGCATTTCCGAGTGTCTCCGAGCATCACCGGCACCCCCGCACCTCTGGCCAAATGTGGTACTGCACATCCCAGGGGCTTGAATCCTACTCATCTTGCGAGACAACGCTCGCAAAGCGAGTCAGGATTTAAAAAAAAAGTAGCTCGTATTGCGAAACGCTCATAAACAGCGTTATTCACATTACTCAAATAGTTACATAGTAGGTGAGTAGGTGAGGTTGATAAAAGACACAAGTCCATCAAGTCCAACCTATGTGTGTGATTATATGTCAGTATTACATTGTATATCCCTGTATGTTGCGGTCGTTCAGGTGCTTATCTAATAGTTTTTTTGAAACTATCTATGCTCCCCGCTGAGACCACTGCCTGTGGAAGGGATTTTCACATCCTTATAGTTACATAGTAGGTGCAAATAGGTTGCACTGTATATACACCTCCTCTCTTCTCTCCAGAACTTAACTTGCTTGCAGACTATCACTCCTCACACCTTCAGCACATCACTTGTTTGTACTTATTAGACCAACTAGCACTGATTTGTAGGCCTGGCACTGACTCCACCAGGAATTTTGTAGGCAGTGACCGAGGGCCCCTTTAGCAGGCCTGGACTGGCCATAGGGCACACCGGGCACTTGCCCGGTGGGCCAGGGGCCACATGTGCTTGTGGGGCCGAAGCAGCTGAGCTGCTCCTTGAGCCGTCGCCGCTCACCCGGCCTCTCCGCAGCTGGCCGGCCGTCCGGCCACCATTACAGTTCGGCAGGGGGGCAGAGACTACAGGTCACGTTACCTGTGACCATGAAGAGGGAGATGTTCTACGTGAAACGCGGCCACCGGACAGAGGGAAAGTGAGTGTGGCTCCCCAGGCATGCACTTGGATATGAGGAGCAGCTGCATACACAGTAAAAGAATCCATCTCTTTATTTTTCTCCTACAGCCTCCGAATGCCTTCTTCTCATTCTCTCCCTCCCGTGGGCATTCAGAGGCTGTAGGAGAAAAATAAAGAGATGGATTCTTCTACTGTATATGCAGCTGCTTCTCCCATCCAGCTTCTTTCTACTGCCCCCCAGAGCTCTCCAGCCCCTCCCAGTGCAAATCAGCCCCCTGTACTCTCTGACCCCCACAGTGCTCTCAGCCCCCCATGCGCTCCAGCCCCCCCAGTGCCCATTTCCCCCCATGCTCTCCAGCCCCCTCAGTGCTCTCCAGTCCTCCGTGCTCTCCAGTCCCCCCAGTGCTCAATGCCCCCATGCTTTCCAGCCCCCCCAGTGCTCTCCAGCCATCCGTGCTCTCCAGCCCCCCCAGTGCTCATCCCCCATGCTCTCCAGCCCCCGTGCTCTCCAGCCCCCCCAGTGCTCACCCCCCAGTACTCTCCAGGCCTCTGTGCTCTCCAGCCGCCCCAGTACTCATCGCCCCCATGCTTTCCAGCCCCCCCCAGTGCTCTCCAGCCCTCCGTGCTCTACAGCCCCCCAGTGCTCATCCCCCATGCTCTCCAGCCCCCAGGACTCTCCAGCCCCCCCAGTGCTCATTGCCCCCCATGCTCTCCAGCCCCCCCAGTACTCTCCAGGCCTCCATGCTCTCCAGCCCCCCCAGTTCTCGTTGTCCCCCATGCTTTCCAGCCCCCCTGTGCTCTCCAGCCCTCCGTGCTCTCCAGCCCCCCCAGTGCTCATCGCCCCCCCATGCTCTCCAGCCCCCACAGAACTCTCCAGCCCCCCCTAGTGCTCATCGCCCCCCCCATGCTCTCCAGCCCCCCAGTACTCTCCAGGTCTCTGTGCTCTCCAGCCCCCCCCAGTGCTCATCGCTCCCAATGGTTTCCAGCCCCCCCAGTGCTCTCCAGCCCTCCGTGCTCTCCAGCCCCCCCAGTGCTCATCTCCCCCCATGCTCTCCAGCCCCCCCAGTACTCTCCAGGCCCCAATGCTCTCCAGCCCCCCCAGTGCTCGTTGCCCCCATGCTTTCCAGCCCCCCCCCAGTGCTCTCCAGCCCTCCGTGCTCTCCAGCCCCCCAGTGCTCATTGCCCCCCCATGCTCTCTGGCCCCCCCAGTACTCTCCAGCCCCCCCAGTGCTCATCGCCCCCCCCATGCTCTCCAGCCACCCAGTACTCTCTAGGCCTCCGTGCTCTCCAGCCCCCCCAGTGCTCATCTCCCCCAATGCTTTCCAGCCCCCCCAGTGCTCTTGTCAGGCCAGCGGCGCCGGACGCCGAGCGGCCCGCTGCTCCGGCGCATGCACACTCGCGGCTCGGCGCTCTCGCATGCGCACTAGCGCACACCTGTGCGCTATGGCGCACAATTAGCGTCCCCTGGGCACCTATAAAGGCGGTCTGACGCACAGGCACTTTGCTGGTCTGTCTTTCCAGCTTAGTGCCTGTGTGTCCCTGTGTCCTGTGTTAAATCCTGATCTGCTGCTCCTGTGTTTGACCCCCTGGCTTGATAAACGGACTCTGCTAAACTCTACTGCCCCTGTGTTTGACCCCCTGGCTTGCTAACGGACTTTGCTGAATCTACTGCTCCTGTGTTTGACCCCCTGGCTTGCTAACGGACTTTGCTGAATCTGCTGCTCCTGTGTTTGACCCCCTGGCTTGCCTACGGACTTTCCTGAATCTGCTGCTCCTGTGTTTGACCCCCTGGCTTGCTAACGGACTTTGCTGAATCTGCTGCTCCTGCGTTTGACCCCCTGGCTTGCTAACAGACTTTGCTGAATCTACTGCTCCTGTGTTTAACCCCCTGGCTTGCTTACAGACTTTGCTGAATCTACTGCTCCTGTGTTTGACCCTCGGCCTACTCCTTGGACTCACTCTGCACCTGGCTGTTCAGTAGCTTGTGTTGGATCCCCTCACCGGGTCTCTGGGCTCTTGCCTGTCCTTCCTGCCATCTGCCGGTCTGCCCAGGCCAGGCTCCCATCTCCTCTCCGTTCCTGCCTACCTGACGGAGGTGACCTGTGCCTCCTGGTGCCGTGTGCTCCCTGTCCCATCACCAGGGGGCAGATTGCGCCGGGTCGCAAGGGTGAGCCGCTCTCGGCATCTCGGTCTCGGTGAGTACGTTTCTGATAGTACAGACCAGCCATGTCTGAGACCGACAGAGCATACTCCCCCCTTGAGATCCTGTGTCAGCAGATGGCAGCACTTACGGAGGCTGTCCAGAAACTTCAAGTGGGGTACACCCAAATTGACAGTCGCCTACAGCAACTGGCCGGGCCATTCAACCCCGCAGCGGGCAACTCTGCCACTACCAGCGGGGTCCCACCGTCAGCAGCTCCTACCAATCCCACCGTTGTCATGGCCTCCCCTGAACCTAGGGTGCCTATACCTGAACGGTTCTCTGGCGACCGCAAGAAGTTTAGGGCCTTCAAGAATGCCTGCTCCCTCTATTTGGCTCTGCAACCCAGAACCTTCTCCTCCGAGGTAGTAAAAGTAGGGTTCATCATCTCCCTCCTGGCCGAAGAACCCCAGGCATGGGCCCATAGCCTAATGGAACCAAGAAACCCAGCGCTGAATTCTGTGGACACTTTCTTTGAGAGCATGGGTCAGCTTTATGACGACCCCCCAGAAAGGGGCCACAGCCGAGACCACCCTACACAACCTCTTCCAGGGCCGGAGACCGGTCGAAGATTACACCGCAGAATTCAGGAAATGGTCAGCCGACACCGGCTGGAACGAGCCGGCCCTCAAGTATCAGTTCCGCCAGGGACTTTCCGACACCCTCAAGGATGAACTGGCCCGTATCGACGTCCCGGAATCCCTGGAGGATCTAATTCAAGCAGTCACCAAGATTGACCGGCGCATGCGGGAACGCCGCGCAGAACGTTTTCAGACACCCCGTCCCAGTTGGACATTGCCCAAGCCGAGTCCTGCTCAGTCCTCCTACCATGCTCCACCCGTAGCTACTCCCGGAATTGAACCCATGCAGTTGGGCCTGGTCCGTGCCCCTTTAACTCCGGAAGAGCGTTTACGCAGGCGACAGGCCAATTTGTGCCTTTATTGCGGAGGTTCCGGGCACTTCCTTCGCACCTGCCCCATAAGGCCTAGTAAGTCCCTCTCCCAGCCTAACTTTAACTACCAGGTTACCGGTCTATCCCAAACTTACATTACCCTTTTTATCTCTTTACAGTTAACGGGAAAGGAGGTCCGCCTCCCAGCCATAGTTGATTCCGGGGCATGCAGCTGCTTCTTGGATTCCTCCCTTGCCGCCAGGCTCCATCTTCCCCTTGTCCCCAAGAAGCAGTGCCTCCAGGTTCATTTAGCCGATGGATCCCTTCCGCGTTCCGGCTTGATCACCTTTGAAACCAGCCCCATTCTCGTCACCACCGATTCCGGCCACAAGGAATTCCTTCGCTTGGATATCATTCCATCTCCCATGTTCCCCATCATTTTGGGGCTTCCCTGGCTGCAAGCCCATGAACCCCTAATCAACTGGCGGACGAAGGAGGTCTCCTTCCCTTCCCAATACTGTTCCCAAAACTGTTCCTCGCCAGCCCCAGCTTCCTGCTCGGCCCTAGTACCTGTGCCCGACGGCCTGAAACACGTCCCACCTATCTACCTGGAATTCAGGGATGTTTTTGACAAGCAACAGGCCGACCGCCTACCACCGCACCGTCCCTATGATTGTCCCATAGACCTCTTGCCCGGTGCTGCGGTCCCTTTCGGCCGTATCTTTCCCCTATCCGAAACCGAGTTGGAAACCCTCAAAACCTACATTGACGAGAACCTGGCCAAGGGGTTCATCCGTCCCTCTTCATCCCCAGCCGGAGCCGGAATTTTTTTCGTTGAGAAGAAGGACGGCTCATTGAGACCCTGTATAGACTACAGGGAAATCAATAAAATTACTATTAAAAACAGGTATCCCCTTCCCCTCATCCCCGAATTATTTCAGCGCTTTCGATCTGCACAGATCTTCTCTAAACTTGATCTCCACGGGGCCTACAATCTCATACGGATCAGGGCGGGTGATGAGTGGAAGACCGCGTTCAGATCAAGGTTCGGGCACTACGAGTACCTTGTAATGCCGTTCGGGCTCTGTAATGCCCCGGCGACGTTCCAACATCTAGTAAACGATATTTTCCGAAGATACCTGGATGATTTCCTAGTGGTTTATCTGGATGACATCCTAATCTTCTCTGCCTCCCTCGAACTCCACCGAATGCACGTGAAAATAGTCCTCGCCATCCTCAGGCAACACAAACTCTACCTTAAGGCAGAAAAATGCGAGTTTGAAAAGTCCACCGTGCAATTCCTGGGGTTTATCATCTCCACTAGGGATGGGCCCGGTGCTCGATGCGAACCCATGTTCGCATCGAGCACCGGGCGTTCGCTCGATCGGCGAGCCCAGAACTATTTGGGCCGTTCGCATCACATTCGTGTGATGCGAGCGGCCCCGCAATGCATTGCGGCCGGCGCGGCCGGCGCAGTGCATTGCTGGCTGATGATTGGCCAAGCATGCACTGTGACCCCGCATGCTTGGCCAATCACAGCGCCGGAAACTCGAAGAGCCATAATTGGCTACAGGCAGGACGCCTGTAGCCAATTACAGCTCAGGGGCTTTAGTACACGCCCCCTCTTATAAAAGGCCGCCACGCCATCTGCGCCGGTCACATGCTGTTCCGGCGTAGATAGAGCAGGATCGTTCTGTGTCACTCTGCTGGATTTAGTTAGTTAGAGAGATTTACTTAGAGAGATTGAGTTAGATAGATTCATTTAGAAAGATTGATTTAGAAAGAGGGGCTTGTAGTGTGTTCGTGGCAGGCAGGCACTGGCAGCAAACAGAGCTCCTGTATTTTGTTCCCAGAAGCACCTATAGGACTTGTAGTGTGTTCGTGGCAGGCAGGCAGAGCTCCTATATTTTGTTCCCAGAAGCACCTATAGGACTTGTAGTGTGTTCGTGGCAGGCAGGCAGAGCTCCTATATTTTGTTCCCAGAAGCACCTATAGGACTTGAAGTGTGTTCGTGGCAGGCAGGCAGAGCTCCTATATTTTGTTCCCAGAAGCACCTATAGGACTTGTAGTGTGTTCGTGGCAGGCAGGCAGAGCTCCTATATTTTGTTCCCAGAAGCACCTATAGGACTTGTAGTGTGTTCGTGGCAGGCAGGCAGGCAGAGCTCCTATATTTTGTTCCCAGAAGCACCTATAGGACTTGAAGTGTGTTAGTCCCATCACACAGACCTATATTTTCTTCCCAGAAGCACCTATAGGACTTGAAGTGTGTTAGTCCCATCACACAGAGATCATATATTTTGTTCCCAGAAGCACCTATAGGACTTGAAGTGTGTTAGTCCCATCACACAGACCTATATTTTCTTCCCAGAAGCACCTATAGGACTTGAAGTGTGTTAGTCCCATCACACAGACCTACATTTTCTTCCCAGAAGCACCTATAGGACTTGAAGTGTGTTAGTCCCATCACACAGACCTACATTTTCTTCCCAGAAGCACCTATAGGACTTGAAGTGTGTTAGTCCCATCACACAGAGATCATATATTTTGTTCCCAGAGGCACCTATAGGACTTGAAGTGTGTTAGTCCCATCACACAGACCTATATTTTCTTCCCAGAAGCACATATAGGACTTGAAGTGTGTTAGTCCCATCACACAGAGATCATATATTTTGTTCCCAGAAGCACCTATAGGACTTGAAGTGTGTTAGTCCCATCACACAGACCTACATTTTCTTCCCAGAAGCACCTATAGGACTTGAAGTGTGTTAGTCCCACCACACAAAGATCATATATGTTGTTCCCAGAAGCACCTATAGGACTTGAAGTGTGTTAGTCCCATCACACAGACCTATATTTTCTTCCCAGAAGCACCCATAGGACTTGAAGTGTGTTAGTCCCATCACACAGAGATCATATATTTTGTTCCCAGAAGCACCTATAGGACTTGAAGTGTGTTAGTCCCATCACACAGACCTACATTTTCTTCCCAGAAGCACCTATAGGACTTGAAGTGTGTTAGTCCCATCACACAGAGATCATATATTTTGTTCCCAGAGGCACCTATAGGACTTGAAGTGTGTTAGTCCCATCACACAGACCTATATTTTCTTCCCAGAAGCACCCATAGAACTTGAAGTGTGTTAGTCCCATCACACAGAGATCCTATATTTTGTTCCCAGAGGCACCTATAGGACTTGAAGTGTGTTAGTCCCATCACACAGACCTATATTTTCTTCCCAGAAGCACCTATAGGACTTGAAGTGTGTTAGTCCCATCACACAGAGATCATATATTTTGTTCCCAGAAGCACCTATAGGACTTGAAGTGTGTTAGTCCCATCACACAGACCTACATTTTCTTCCCAGAAGCACCTATAGGACTTGAAGTGTGTTAGTCCCATCACACAGAGATCATATATTTTGTTCCCAGAAGCACCTATAGGACTTGAAGTGTGTTAGTCCCATCACACAGACCTATATTTTCTTCCCAGAAGCACCCATAGGACTTGAAGTGTGTTAGTCCCATCACACAGACCTATATTTTCTTCCCAGAAGCACCTATAGGACTTGAAGTGTGTTAGTCCCATCACACAGAGATCATATATTTTGTTCCCAGAAGCACCTATAGGACTTGAAGTGTGTTAGTCCCATCACACAGACCTACATTTTCTTCCCAGAAGCACCTATAGGACTTGAAGTGTGTTAGTCCCATCACACAGAGATCATATATTTTGTTCCCAGAAGCACCTATAGGACTTGAAGTGTGTTAGTCCCATCACACAGACCTATATTTTCTTCCCAGAAGCACCCATAGGACTTGAAGTGTGTTAGTCCCATCACACAGAGATCCTATATTTTGTTCCCAGAGGCACCTATAGGACTTGAAGTGTGTTAGTCCCATCACACAGACCTATATTTTCTTCCCAGAAGCACCTATAGGACTTGAAGTGTGTTAGTCCCATCACACAGAGATCATATATTTTGTTCCCAGAAGCACCTATAGGACTTGAAGTGTGTTAGTCCCATCACACAGACCTACATTTTCTTCCCAGAAGCACCTATAGGACTTGAAGTGTGTTAGTCCCATCACACAGACCTACATTTTCTTCCCAGAAGCACCTATAGGACTTGAAGTGTGTTAGTCCCATCACACAGACCTACATTTTCTTCCCAGAAGCACATATAGGACTTGAAGTGTGTTAGTCCCATCACACAGAGATCATATATTTTGTTCCCAGAAGCACCTATAGGACTTGAAGTGTGTTAGTCCCATCACACAGACCTACATTTTCTTCCCAGAAGCACCTATAGGACTTGAAGTGTGTTAGTCCCATCACACAGAGATCATATATTTTGTTCCCAGAAGCACCTATAGGACTTGAAGTGTGTTAGTCCCATCACACAGACCTATATTTTCTTCCCAGAAGCACCCATAGGACTTGAAGTGTGTTAGTCCCATCACACAGACCTATATTTTCTTCCCAGAAGCACCCATAGGACTTGAAGTGTGTTAGTCCCATCACACAGAGATCATATATTTTGTTCCCAGAAGCACCCATAGGACTTGAAGTGTGTTAGTCCCATCACACAGACCTATATTTTCTTCCCAGAAGCACCTATAGGACTTGAAGTGTGTTAGTCCCATCACACAGAGATCATATATTTTGTTCCCAGAAGCACCTATAGGACTTGAAGTGTGTTAGTCCCATCACACAGACCTACATTTTCTTCCCAGAAGCACCTATAGGACTTGAAGTGTGTTAGTCCCATCACACAGAGATCATATATTTTGTTCCCAGAAGCACCTATAGGACTTGAAGTGTGTTAGTCCCATCACACAGACCTATATTTTCTTCCCAGAAGCACCCATAGGACTTGAAGTGTGTTAGTCCCATCACACAGAGATCCTATATTTTGTTCCCAGAGGCACCTATAGGACTTGAAGTGTGTTAGTCCCATCACACAGACCTATATTTTCTTCCCAGAAGCACCTATAGGACTTGAAGTGTGTTAGTCCCATCACACAGAGATCATATATTTTGTTCCCAGAAGCACCTATAGGACTTGAAGTGTGTTAGTCCCATCACACAGACCTACATTTTCTTCCCAGAAGCACCTATAGGACTTGAAGTGTGTTAGTCCCATCACACAGACCTACATTTTCTTCCCAGAAGCACCTATAGGACTTGAAGTGTGTTAGTCCCATCACACAGAGATCATATATTTTGTTCCCAGAAGCACCTATAGGACTTGAAGTGTGTTAGTCCCATCACACAGACCTATATTTTCTTCCCAGAAGCACCCATAGGACTTGAAGTGTGTTAGTCCCATCACACAGACCTATATTTTCTTCCCAGAAGCACCTATAGGACTTGAAGTGTGTTAGTCCCATCACACAGAGATCATATATTTTGTTCCCAGAAGCACCTATAGGACTTGAAGTGTGTTAGTCCCATCACACAGACCTACATTTTCTTCCCAGAAGCACCTATAGGACTTGAAGTGTGTTAGTCCCATCACACAGAGATCATATATTTTGTTCCCAGAAGCACCTATAGGACTTGAAGTGTGTTAGTCCCATCACACAGACCTACATTTTCTTCCCAGAAGCACCTATATGACTTGAAGTGTGTTAGTCCCATCACACAGAGATCATATATTTTGTTCCCAGAAGCACCTATAGGACTTGAAGTGTGTTAGTCCCATCACACAGACCTACATTTTCTTCCCAGAAGCACCTATAGGACTTGAAGTGTGTTAGTCCCATCACACAGACCTACATTTTCTTCCCAGACGCACCTATAGGACTTGAAGTGTGTTAGTCCCATCACACAGAGATCATATATTTTGTTCCCAGAAGCACCTATAGGACTTGAAGTGTGTTAGTCCCATCACACAGACCTACATTTTCTTCCCAGAAGCACCTATAGGACTTGAAGTGTGTTAGTCCCATCACACAGAGATCATATATTTTGTTCCCAGAAGCACCTATAGGACTTGAAGTGTGTTAGTCCCATCACACAGACCTATATTTTCTTCCCAGAAGCACCCATAGGACTTGAAGTGTGTTAGTCCCATCACACAGACCTATATTTTCTTCCCAGAAGCACCTATAGGACTTGAAGTGTGTTAGTCCCATCACACAGAGATCATATATTTTGTTCCCAGAAGCACCTATAGGACTTGAAGTGTGTTAGTCCCATCACACAGACCTACATTTTATTCCCAGAAGCACCTATAGGACTTGAAGTGTGTTAGTCCCATCACACAGAGATCATATATTTTGTTCCCAGAAGCACCTATAGGACTTGAAGTGTGTTAGTCCCATCACACAGACCTACATTTTCTTCCCAGAAGCACCTATATGACTTGAAGTGTGTTAGTCCCATCACACAGAGATCATATATTTTGTTCCCAGAGGCACCTATAGGACTTGAAGTGTGTTAGTCCCATCACACAGACCTATATTTTCTTCCCAGAAGCACCTATAGGACTTGAAGTGTGTTAGTCCCATCACACAGACCTACATTTTCTTCCCAGAAGCACCTATAGGACTTGAAGTGTGTTAGTCCCATCACACAGAGATCATATATTTTGTTCCCAGAGGCACCTATAGGACTTGAAGTGTGTTAGTCCCATCACACAGACCTATATTTTCTTCCCAGAAGCACCCATAGGACTTGAAGTGTGTTAGTCCCATCACACAGAGCTCCTATATTTTCTTCTCAGCAGCACCCACATGACTTCTAGTGTGTTAGTGGCATCACACAGAGCTCCTCTATTTTCTTTGCAGAAGCACCCATAGGACTTCTAGTGTGTTAGTGGCATCACACAGAGCTCCTATATTTTCTTTGCAGAAGCACCCATAGGACTTCTAGTGTGTTAGTGGCATCACACAGAGCTCCTATATTTTCTTCTCAGCAGCACCCACAGGACTTCTAGTGTGTTAGTGGCATCACACAGAGCTCCTCTATTTTCTTTGCAGAAGCACCCATAGGACTTCTAGTGTGTTAGTGGCATCACACAGAGCTCCTATATTTTCTTCTCAGCAGCACCCACAGGACTTCTAGTGTGTTAGTGGCATCACACAGAGCTCCTCTATTTTCTTTGCAGAAGCACCCATAGGACTTCTAGTGTGTTAGTGGCATCACACAGAGCTCCTATATTTTCTTCTCAGCAGCACCCACAGGACTTCTAGTGTGTTAGTGGCATCACACAGAGCTCCTCTATTTTCTTTGCAGAAGCACCCATAGGACTTCTAGTGTGTTAGTGGCATCACACAGAGCTCCTATATTGTCTTCTCAGCAGCACCCACAGGACTTCTAGTGTGTTAGTGGCATCACACAGAGCTCCTCTATTTTCTTTGCAGAAGCACCCATAGGACTTCTAGTGTGTTAGTGGCATCACACAGAGCTCCTATATTTTCTTCTCAGCAGCACCCACAGGACTACCGACTACAATGGCTGGAAGACCGCCAAGGGGAGGCAGAGCGTGCAGAGCCAAGAACACAGGGCAGGCAGGCTCTGTTTCTAGTGGACGTGGCCGTGGCCGTGGACGTGGTCGTGCATCGTCATCAGCACGTGGCCATGGGACACGCGCGTCTTTGTTTTCGGCAGCTGGACATGTGGAGCCGCATCATGCTGAAGGCTTGGTAGAATGGATGACCAAGCCCTCCTCATCCTCCTCATCCTCTCTCACCCAGGCTCAGGGTACTGGCAGAGCAGCTGCCAACGCGTACTCAATGGCATCATCAGCCACCCCTTCCCTAGACCCACCATGTCCTCCTGAGGAGTCCCCCGAACTCTTTGAGCACAGTGTTGGGTACATGCTCCAGGAGGATGCCCAACGATTCGAAGGCTCGGATGATGATACCCAGCTTGAGGAATCTGGCAGTACTGTTCCACCAGCTGCAGCTTACTGCCAGGTTTGCTCTAGTGGTGAAGAGGGAGGGGATGATGAGGTCACTGACTCCACGTGGGTGCCTGAAGGGAGAGAGGATGAGGAGGAGGACGAGGAGGAGGATGCGGCGTCACATGTCCAACGAGGCAGGATGCCCCCTGGAGGCCAGGTAGAGGCCAGCACAGCAACTGTACAACACCGCAGAGCTCCGCCTGTGCAGGGCGCTGCCTCTGCACGTTATCAGAAAAGTTCTTTGGTGTGGGCCTTTTTTGAGACGAGTGCATCAGATCGCACCACTGCTATTTGCAATATTTGTCTCAAGCGAATCTCGCGTGGCCAAAACATCAGCCGCTTGGGCACCACAAGCATGACCAGACATATGTCGACCTGCCATGCAGCTCGTTGGCAGGCACACATAAAAGACCCACACCAAAGAACTAAGCGGACCTCTCCTTGCTCCTCATCAGCTGGGATCTCCATCCCCACTACACCTTCAGTCCTCTCTGAAAGCTGCTCTGAGAGGACTGAAGGTGTAGAATTAGGTGTGTCACAACCAAGTACTTGCAGTACACCGACGTCCGATTGCAGCAGGCAAATTTCCCTGCCCCAGCTGCTGGACCGTAGAAAGAAGTACACTCCCAGCCATCCACATGCCCAGCGGTTGAATGCTAGCTTGGCTAAATTGCTAGCACTTCAACTGCTGCCTTTTCAGTTGGTAGACTCGGCCCCCTTCCGTGAGTTTGTTCAATGTGCGGTTCCTCAGTGGCAGGTTCCCAAACGCTACTTTTTCTCACGGAAGGCGATTCCGTCTCTCTACCGGCATGTGGAAGGCAATGTCCATGCCTCGCTGGACAGGGCGGTCAGCGGTAAGGTGCATATTACCGCTGACTCATGGTCCAGCAGGCATGGACAGGGACGGTACCTTTCTTTCACGGCCCATTGGGTCACTCTATTGGCAGCTGGGAGGGATGCAGGACAAGGTGCAGTAGTGTTGGAGGTTGTTCCGCCACCACGCCTCCAAAACGCGACTACTGCTACTGGTTGTGACACACCTCTCTCCTCCACCCCCTCCTCTTCTTCTTCCTCCAGTGCTCTGTCCTTGGAACCAGCGGTGCTCCGTAGGCGTACAAGGGGCTACGCAAGTATGCAGGCAAAAAGATGCCATGCCGTGCTTGCGCTGGTGTGTTTGGAGGACAGGAGCCACACTGGGCCAGAGGTTCTGGCAGCTCTGCAGGGGCAGGCCAAGAGGTGGTTGACGCCACGTCAGCTTAAGCCAGGAATGGTCGTTTCTGACAATGGCACCAACCTCCTCTCCGCCCTGCGACAGGGGCAGCTCACCCATGTGCCCTGCATGGCTCACGTCCTCAACCTGGTGGTGCAGCGGTTCTTGGGCAGGTTCCCAGGCTTACAGGATGTCCTGAGGCAGGCCAGGAAAGTCTGTGTGCATTTCCGCCGATCTTATAATGCCAGTGCTCGGCTGACTGAGCTGCAAAAGGAGCTGAACCTGCCCAAGAACCGCCTAATATGTGACATGCCCACCAGGTGAAACTCAACGTTGGCCATGCTGCAGCGACTGCACACGCAGCAGAGGGCCATCAATGAGTACCTTTGCGACTACGGCACCAGGACAGGGTCAGGGGAGCTTGGTTTTTTTTCCCCACGTCAGTGGAGCATGATCAGGGATGCATGCACTGTCCTCTCACCATTTGAGGAGGCCACGAGGATGGTGAGCAGTGACAGTGCATGCATCAGTGACACTGTCCCTCTTGTCCACCTGTTGGAGCATACGCTGCGTGGGATAATGGACAGGGCACTTGAGGCAGAACAGAGGCAGGAAGAGGAGGACTTCCTTGCCTCTCAAGGCCCCCTTTATCCGGACAGTGTTCCTTCTGTCCCACCCATCACACAGGAAGAGGATGAGGAGGAGGAGGAGGAGGAGGAGGAGGAGGATTGTGTGAGCATGGAGGTGGAGCCTGGCACTCAGCATCAGCAGTCTTTTAGGGATGATGTACAGTCCCAACAAACCAGTGGACTTGTACGTGGCTGGGAGGAGGTGGCTGGCGATCATGTCATCCTCAGTGACCCAGAAGACTCCGGACCGAATGCCTCAGCTAACCTACGCTGCATGGCCTCCCTGATCCTGCAAAGCCTGCGGAAGGATCCTCGTGTTCTTCGGATCAAGGAGAGGGACCATTACTGGCTGGCCACTCTCCTTGATCCGCGGTACAAGGGTAAGGTTGCGGACCTTATCTTGCCGTCGCAGAGGGAGCAGAGGATGAGACATCTCAGGGAGGCCTTGCAGAAAGGTCTGTGCAACGCGTTCCCAGAAACTGGGAGGTTACAAACTCCTGGTCCTGGGCGACGAGTTGCTGAGGCTTCGGTCAGTAGCAGAAGGAGCGGTGGGGAAGGTGGACGTCTGACCGATGCGTTCAGACAATTTTTTAGACCGCAGCCCCAAGGTATGATCGGTTCCAGCAACCATCGCCAGCGTCTGATATACATGGTGCAGGAATACCTTGGGGCAAGGTCAGACTTGGACACCTTTCCCACCGAAAATCCTCTGGCTTACTGGGTCCTGAGGATGGATCACTGGCCAGAGCTTGCACAGTATGCAATTGAGCTACTGGCCTGTCCTGCCTCCAGCGTTCTTTCCGAACGCACATTCAGTGCTGCTGGAGGATTTGTCACCGATCATAGGGTGCGCCTGTCCACCGCCTCGGTTGATCGACTGACCTTCATCAAAATGAATCAGTCTTGGATCACCACCAGCTACCAGGCACCTGAGGCGGATATAACCGAATAATTTTTAATGTCACATCCCTTCAAGACTGCCTATGCTGATGCTGAGTGACTGTCCTCTTATGTTCACTGACTATCCTCTTCCTCCTCCTCAATGATCCATGCCACCACACCAGTGCCTAAGGCACAATTTTTCAGCCCCTGTTTAACAGGGGCGTGTACATACAATTTTTATAAAAAAATGCTTCGCAACACGTGTGACTGCTGTGCTCCAAGTACAGTATCTGTGAGGGGTTGCAGTGTTGTGGCACCAGCACCAGTGCCTAAGGCACAATTTTTCAGCCCCTGTTTAACAGGGGCGTGTACATACAATTTTTATAAAAAAATGCTTCGCAACACGTGTGACTGCTGTGCTCCAAGTACAGTATCTGTGAGGGGTTGCAGTGTTGTGGCACCAGCACCAGTGCCTAAGGCACAATTTTTCAGCCCCTGTTTAACAGGGGCGTGTACTTACAATTTTTTAAAAAAATGCTTCGCAACACGTGTGACTGCTGTGCTCCAAGTACAGTATCTGTGAGGGGTTGCAGTGTTGTGGCACCAGCACCAGTGCCTAAGGCACAATTTTTAAGCCCCCGTTTAACAGGGGCGTGTACTTACAATTTTTTAAAAAAATGCTTCGCAACACGTGTGACTGCTGTGCTCCAAGTACAGTATCTGTGAGGGGTTGCAGTGTTGTGGCACCAGCACCAGTGCCTAAGGCACAATTTTTCAGCCCCTGTTTAACAGGGTCGGGTAATTACAAATCTTGATCTAATAGTTCACAGCAGGGCCCATTCCTGCGCCCACCAAGAGTAACTATGAGGGCCTACAGTCTTGTGGCAACACCGTCCACCACCACCGCCAAAGGCCCAATTTTTCTGCCCTGTTCATCAGGTGCTTGCAATTACAAATCTTGATCTAATAACTCACAGCAGGGCCCATTCCTGCGCCCACCAAGAGTAACTATGAGGGCCTACAGTCTTGTGGCAACACCGTCCACCACCACCGCCAAAGGCCCAATTTTTCTGCCCTGTTCATCAGGTGCTTGCAATTACAAATCTTGATCTAATAACTCACAGCAGGGCCCATTCCTGCGCCCACCAAGAGTAACTGTGAGAGCTTACAGTCTTGTGGCAACACCGTCCACCACCACCGCCAAAGGCCCAATTTTTCTGCCCTGTTCATCAGGTGCTTGCAATTACAAATCTTGATCTAATAACTCACAGCAGGGCCCATTCCTGCGCCCACCAAGAGTAACTGTGAGAGCTTACAGTCTTGTGGCAACACCGTCCACCACCACCACCCCCAATTTTTCTGCCCTGTTCAACAGGTGCATGCAATTACAAATCTTGATCTATTAACTCACAGCAGGGCCCATTCCTGTGCCCACCAGTCTTGTGGCTACACCAACATCTAATAGGGCAAATTTCTGCAGAGTATATACGCCAGGCCCCTACTTTCAAACATCCAACTTACAAACGACTCCTACTTGCAAATGGAAAGAGAAAACAGGAAGTGAGAGGAAATCTACCCCTAGGAAGGGAAATTCTATCCTGTTAGATTTAATTTGGGAAAAAGGTATCTCCTCTCTACTGATACTTTATCACCAATCCTTGTTTCAATTAAAACCCCACTTTTTCCAAAAACATTTGTCATTGGGACGGAAAGTGAGGTGACATGTTCTGAACAGATGTGCAAAGACAGCAAATGTTACAGGGGTGATAACCCCTCCCTATGTTCTCCAAAAAGCTTAAAAATAGATTTTTTGGGGATGGAGCTACACTTCATAATGTACCTGTTCAGATTCTACTTAAGAACAAACCTAAAGCCGCAAGTGGTTTTAAATGGCTTCTTTTTTTCCTTTACAAATGTCATTTTGTGCAAGGACAGTTCTAAACACGGGAAACACATGCCACTTCACAGGCATACTTTAGAAGTGATGTGAAAGATATGAGTGGAGTCCCATTTATTACTAGCTATTCTAACCAATATCGTAATGTCAGCCATATTATACAGAAACATTGGCACATTTTGGGTAATGATGGGGTATTACAAACCTTTTTACCCAACAAACCACGTGTAGTATTTAGAGGAGTACCTTCACTTAAGGACAAAATAGCACCTAATATACTCAACCCTCCAACCAACAACCCACATTTCTTTGGAGAAATGATTGGTTTCTATAAGTGCGGGAGATGCCAGGTCTGCTCTCTTAACAGTTGTAAGGTCAGAAAAACTACCAGTTTTTCATCTACAGTCACCTCTAAAAACTATAAAATAGAATCCTTTATTACGTGCTCCACTGAGGGTTTGGTCTACCTACTGCAGTGCCCTTGTGGCCTGCAGTATGTGGGCAGGACTAAACGCCCCCTCAGAGTCCGTCTTAACGAGCACATAAATAATATTAGAAGGGGTTACACGAAACACTCAGTTTCAAAGCATTATCTGACCACTCACAATAGGGACCCGTCTAACACCCTATATCTGGGGATAGAAAAGTTCAGCCCCCATTGGAGGGGAAGCAATCTCGTTAGGAGCATCTCTAGGTCAGAGATGTCCTGGGTACATAGGCTCAAAACACATACCCCACAAGGGTTGAACATAGATGTTGATGTGAATGCATTCATTGACAACGCCTAGATTGCATATCATTAGCACCATCCATGATTGTTTATATTTAAATGTTTTGATTATGACATCATTCTATGTGTATTTCCCGTACAATTTTGATGTGTAGCAATGTGAACTTGATCTGGGTCGTGGGTTTTTGATAGAGGGTCCCCATATTCCACGTTTGAATATCTGCGGTACAGACTCTACCCATACTCTGCCCCGGACTTACCTTTCCCTATAGTTTCTTCGTGGTCTGCCTGTTCCCACGAGTCTCTAGGGACTGTTCCAAGTTTTTCCTAAGCATTCGGAGTAGATTGGCTTCATACTGTGATATGACCTGGAGATGCTCCGAGCTGGTTTTTTGTTATTTATACCTTCCTCTGATATTACATGAAATATACATTTTGATCCATGGTGCCCTCTTTTCAACCACTCAAATAGTAGGCACTGATTTCCAATACTCATGCTTTTACTATTATGAGATTCCATCTCCACATAATTAATTAATTTTTAGTTTATTGTTACATACACCCCTTTTTTATTTATACATGTATTTCTTCATTTATACATGTACTTTCATGTCTATTTTAAGAATACACTGTGATGGGTTAAATGTAACACATCCATGAGAAGATGTGGACATTAACTTAAGGTATTTCCTTGGCGGACAAGTCTGGTGTTGGCCAATACAAATATCTCCTTGCCTGTCTGGAGATCATACCATGTCACATTGACGTGGATATGCTGGCCGAGTCTGGAGACGTTCTTTGCGGACACTCCTGATAACAATGTGGGTTCCCCCAACGTGACACTCTTGACGTCCTTATGAGATGCATGATGGGAATTGTAGTCTATTAGTATCCATCTAGATGACAGTTATGTTCCCCATACCCGGCTCTGTTTCATTGTATGACCGCTGTCTCCCCTCGGTCTCTCGGCGTGACGCTTCTGACGTCCTTGCGAGATGCATGATGGGAGTTGTAGTCTAATAATATCTACCTAGCTGGTAGTCAGGTTCTCCATATCCGGCTCTGTTTTCAATATAGGACCGCTGATGGTGATTATATTGTAAATTTTCTGTTTCTCTCTTATAACATCTAAGGGTAGATGTATGGGGAAAGAGTTTGTGATGTACATTTTGACATATATTTTTATTGAATATTGATACGTATGATGGACAGTGTATCTGACACTACCCATCCCTTTTTTCATTTCCAAAGTCTTAGACATATCCCTTACATGTCCTGATGTTTTGGATCTATGTGAATAAATGAGTTTATAAATATGTCCCTTATAGTGCAATCATTATCTATGAGGCCATTATCCTGTTTTTTGCCACCTTCCAAAATGGTGGTTTTAGCTTCCTTACCACCCAGATCGAGGCTCTTACATGTGTATTTATAGCGGTGCGTCAGTACGCCGCCTGTGCCCCATGAATACGTCATTCTCTGACGAAACGCGTAGGGAGGAGCGACGTGCTGACGTCACCGCGTTCTGCGTCCTAGCACGGGCGTGTACTGCTGCCGGCCGGCCGCGAATTTTTAAAAAACGTGTTTTTTACCTTGTTTTATTTACGCCTATTGGCATTTTTACCAATAAATCTGTTGGATTCCACCCATGGTGTGTTCCTCTTTTTCCCCTGCCTCTCTGTTTGGGTAAATCTCGGTGGAGACCAAGAGAGACTCCCCTACAGCTGTGAATCTCCTGGACCGTTACTATTTAAGGTGACTACAATCTAATCCGGAGATAGAGGCTGAGCCATGATATCCTAGAGGATCCACGTTACCCTGGAGGAAAAGGCCTGGGCTGGGCTATAGCCACATGCGTTTATTCCACTTCCATCTGGTAAGCCTACATCTAGCCTGGTGGTGGGAACACTAAGCACTTGTCACTTTATCGTTTGGATATCACTTTGGAAAAGCCATTGCAGTCACGGCTGATGTCACTTATTGTCACCGTTTGATTGGATCTACTGTTACTTGGACACTTTACACTTATATTGTTGTGTTTAATTTGTTTGAACAATATATATTTTTTGCCCTATACCACATATGGGCTCTCAATAGCCTATTTTGGTTTTTAGTATTAGATAGTCTTTGACTTCTTTGTCTCACTGGATGCCAACATCCATTTTTCATTCTTTATTTTTCACCCATGATAATATTTGGTTGATCTATGCATTACTGTTATTCATTATTGTACTAATTTTTCACTTAGCGCAGCCTTTTTTTACATTTGTCTTTCCATGTTTATCACATGCGGTTGCTGCTTATATATATATATTTTATGTTTATTTTTGCACATTGTGTTGGTTTAGCGCGATTTTCTTTGGGCTATACTTTAGACACCCCCCAGGGACCATATTTAAAGGAAAATTTCACTTTTTTTTTTTCACTTTATGCATCATTAAAATGACTGCTCCCGAAAAAACGTTAGTTTTTAAAAGTTCTTTTTGCATTGATATATGTCCCCTGGGGCAGGACCCGGGTCCCCAAACCTGTTTTATGACATTAACATGCATATTGGCCGTTGTAATTAGCACTTTTGATTTCGAACGTTCGCGTCCATTATAACGTATAGGGTTCGAAAATTCGCGCAAACTTTCGGTCCGTTCGAAGGTTCTGGTGCGAACCGAACCCGGGGGTGTTCGGCTCATCCCTAATCTCCACCAATGGGGTCGCAATGGACCCACAAAAGGTCCAAGCCGTCCAAGATTGGCCAGCCCCCAAAGATAAAAAGGGAGTCCAGAGGTTTATCGGGTTTGCCAACTTTTACCGGAGATTTATCATTGGCTTCTCCTCCATTGTGGCACCAATCACCCTACTCACCCATCAACACAATCAGTTTCGCTGGTCTCCAGAAGCCCAGGCGGCCTTCGCCCAGTTGAAGTCCCTGTTCTCCTCCGCCCCGATCCTACGACATCCAGATCCCGCATTGCCCTTTGTACTGGAGGTGGATGCCTCCGAAACTGCTCTCGGGGCCATCCTCTCCCAGCGCCAGGGCGCTAAGGCTCTCCTCCACCCGGTGGCTTTCGCCTCCCGAAAACTGAGCCCTCCTGAGAGGAATTACGATGTGGGGGACAGGGAGCTACTAGCCATTAAATTTGCCCTTGAGGAATGGCGGTACCTCTTGGAGGGGGCATCTCACCCTGTTATGGTCTGGACCGACCACAAGAATCTCGAATACCTCAGGACAGCTAAACGATTGAGACCCAGGCAGGCCAGATGGGCTCTTTTCTTTTCGAGGTTCAATTTCCTCATCGCCTATAGACCAGGCTCCAAAAACGGAAAAGCCGATGCCCTCTCCCGCATGTTCGCAGAGACCACCCAGGAAACCGAGCCCAGCACTATCCTGTCCCCTCAAAACTTCGGTCTGATCACCCAGGTGGACCTCTTGACTACGATTAAAACTGCTACCAAACATGACCCGGCCCCTACCAACCTTTCCCTGGTCAAACACGACGATCTCCTGTGGTCTGGGGAGAAGATCTTTGTCCCCCTAGGAGTAAGGCCCCTGGTACTTGAGACCTTCCATGACCATAAATTGGCAGGTCATTTTGGCTCCAGGAAAACCATTGAACTTGTCTCCCGTTCTTTTTGGTGGCCAGGCTGGAGGCAGGACTGCAGGGACTATGTCGCCTCCTGCATCCCATGCCAGCGCAGCAAGGGGCCGAAGGCCAAATCCTGGGGGCTACTAAGACCGCTACCCATTCCTGAGCGCCCATGGGCAGAAGTCTCCATGGACTTTATCGTGGAGTTACCCCCGTCCAAGGAATTCACTACTATCTTCGTCATCGTTGATCGGCTCTCCAAGATGGCACATTTTATACCCTTGGTCGGTACCCCATCTGCCTCTACCACGGCTGACGTATTTTTCAAAGAAATCGTAAGGCTCCACGGGGTACCCCGAAGCATCACCTCGGACAGGGGTGCCCAGTTTACTTCAAAGTTTTGGAAAGAACTGTGCAAATCTCTTGAAATAAAAATCTGCTTGTCCTCCGCCTACCATCCCCAGAGCAATGGTCAAACGGAAAGGACCAACCAGACACTAGAACAGTACCTCCGTTGCTTCTGCTCAGATTCTCAAAACGACTGGTCCGCTCTCTTACCTTACGCAGAGTTTGCGTACAACAATTCTGTCCACTCCGCCACCAAGCAAACACCTTTCTGGGCCAACTTCGGCTATCACCCCTCTTTTCTTCCCGAATCTCCCCCGGAAAGCTCTGTCCCTGCAGCTCAGGACCGCATAGAGTCTCTACAAGTCAACTTCCAAAGATTACAAAAATTAATGCAACAGGCTCAAGAAGGATACAGCAAGTACTTTAATAAAGGGAGGAAAGAAAATCCGGCGTTCAGGATCAACGAAGAGGTCTGGCTGTCCTCAACCAACCTGAAATTACCCGTTCCCTCTCGTAAATTGGGGCCTAGGTTCATCGGCCCATTCAAAGTCAAAAGGATCGTAAACCCTGTGGCCTTCGAACTCGATCTACCACAAAATTACAAGATCCATCCAGTTTTTCACGCTTCCCTTCTGAAGCCCACCACCCCCAGCCCTTTTCCTGGCAGGGAAAAACCACCTCCTCCACCTGTTCTAGTTGAGGGCGAGAAGGAGTTTGAGGTGGAAGAAATTCTGAGTTGCAGAAAAATGGGCAGGCAACTCCAATACCTGATTAGGTGGAAGGGTTACCCTCCTGAGGACAATTTGTGGGAACCCTCAAGGAACCTGCACGCCCCACGCTTGATCCAAGCATTTCACCAGGCTCACCCTGAGCTAATGGCCAGTTTGGGTGTCCAAAGGCCACCCCTCGGGGGGGCACTGTCAGGCCAGCGGCGCCGGACGCCGAGCGGCCCGCTCCTCAGTGCGCATGTGCAGGGGCCCGGCGCTCCGGCGCATGCGCACTCGCGGCTCGGCGGTCCGGCGCTCGCGCATGCGCACTAGCGCACGCCTGTGCGCTATGGCGCACAATTAGCGTCCCCTGGGCGCCTATAAAGGCGGTCTGACGCACAGGCACTTTGCTGGTCTGTCTTTCCAGCTTAGTGCCTGTGTGTCCCCGTGCCCTGTGTTAAATCCTGATCTGCTGCTCCTGTGTTTGACCCCCTGGCTTGATAAACGGACTCTGCTAAACTCTACTGCCCCTGTGTTTGACCCCCTGGCTTGCTAACGGACTTTGCTGAATCTACTGCTCCTGTGTTTGACCCCCTGGCTTGCTAACGGACTTTGCTGAATCTGCTGCTCCTGTGTTTGACCCCCTGGCTTGCCTACGGACTTTGCTGAATCTGCTGCTCCTGTGTTTGACCCCCTGGCTTGCTAACGGACTTTGCTGAATCTGCTGCTCCTGCGTTTGACCCCCTGGCTTGCTAACGGACTTTGCTGAATCTACTGCTCCTGTGTTTGACCCCCTGGCTTGCTTACGGACTTTGCTGAATCTACTGCTCCTGTGTTTGACCCTCGGCCTACTCCTTGGACTCACTCTGCACCTGGCTGTTCAGTAGCTTGTGTTGGATCCCCTCACCGGGTCTCTGGGCTCTTGCCTGTCCTTCCTGCCATCTGCCGGTCTGCCCAGGCCAGGCTCCCATCTCCTCTCCGTTCCTGCCTACCTGACGGAGGTGACCTGTGCCTCCTGGTGCCGTGTGCTCCCTGTCCCATCACCAGGGGGCAGATTGCGCCGGGTCGCAAGGGTGAGCCGCTCTCGGCATCTCAGTCTCGGTGAGTACGTTTCTGATAGCTCTCAAGCCCTCTGTGCTCTCCAGCCCCCCAGTGCTCATCGCCCCCATGCTCTCCAGCCCCCCAGTACTCTCCAGCCCCCCCAGTGCTCATCGCTCCCCCAGTGCTCTCCAGCCCTCTGTGCTCTCCAGCCTCCCCTGTGATTTCCAGCCACCCCTGTGCTCTCCAGCCCCCCAAGTGCTCTTCAGCCCCATATGCATTCCAGCCCCTCTGTGCTCTCCAGCCCCCCGTAGTCCCCGCCCCCTCAGTGCTCTTCAGCCCCTCTGTGCTCGCCGCCCCACTGTGCTCTTCGCCTCCCATGTTCTCTGCCCCTGCTTGTGCTCTCCACCCCTCCATGGTCCCCATCCCCCTCAGTGCTCTCCGAGCCCCCCTTTGCTCTCCGGCTCCCCCAGTGCTCTCCACCCCTGTGCTCTTCACCCCCTGTGCTCTATGGCCCCCCTAGTGCTCTCCACCCCCGTTCTTTTCACCCCCATGCTCTTCACCCCCCCGTGCTCTTCACCCCCTGTGCTCTCTGGCCCCCCTAGTGCCCCCCACACCCCCCGTGTTTTTCACCCCCCATGCTCTCCGTGCCTCCCAGTAAATATGCCATGGGCTGCTCAGTCTAAAATGCCCAGGCCTATTTTTTATCCCAGTCCGGGCCTGCCCTTTAGTGTAACAAAAATGTAAGTAAGTCCCAGTGCTAGTTATATCTTAACTCTATGTTAATACTGCTCCCAGTACCACATCTGAAGGCCCTGCCAGCCCTCCAGGCTGCAGCTGCCTCTCCACTGCCCATGCTTTCACAGTCCACACTTCTGGTTCTGCACCCATCCCAGACTGCTCTCAGTCCTCCCAGGCGTGCCTCCCCAGTCCTCCTGACTGTGCATCACTCACCAGCCCTCCTGGCTGCGACCTGTTGTTCTTCCCTGGAGACTCGTCCACACCCATGCCCAGGCCCAAGGCCCCCCCCCCAGACCGGGGAGCTCCCTCAAAGGCCCCCGACAGCCTAGCACTCCATCTCCAGCTTTCCACCTGAACAACTTTTCCCCAGCTGGGCTGACCCTAGGTATTTAAGGAGGCCTACCCCCTGCCAATCCAAGTTGGGGATTGATCAGGGCTCCCTAGAATACCCCAGACAGCTCCACCTCTCTTCTCCTTCCTTTCTAGAAGACACTAGAATGTTCTCGAAAGAAGTTGGAAGTCCCAGTGATGCTCTCTGTGAGTCACCAGCTCTACTCCGATTCACTCCCAGCCCAGATTAAAACAAACAAGCCTGGCTGCTAGTCAGGCCTGCCTAAATTTACCTACTCTACCAAAAAAAACTATATACATCACTCTAGAGGGTGCTACACAGGCAATAGTACAGAGAGCTGGGAGAATGTGCAGGCAAAGCTTTTTTGCCTCCGCTCTATAAACAGGAGTTAACAACAGGATGGTAACATCGGGCTGTTGCCTTGACACCCCTGAGGACTCCTGGCAGCACCCAAGGGTGAGTGGAACCCCAGTTGAAAAACACTGCGCTAGACATTTAAATACTTTAAAATAGGGCGTGGCCTAGGCATGGCGGCGTAAAGACGCATTTCCCCAGGGCTCCCGGCCAGTGAATCCCAAGCGGCACAATACCCCACATTACCGGCACTTACCGGCACCGAACTGTCTCCCAAGACCTCCGGGGAACTTCAAGAGCCAGCCGCCCGCTCCGGAGCCCGTCATGGACCGCTACCTCCACACCAGCAACCGCCAAGATGGCGCCGGCCCGCCATACAATTCACACTGCCGAGGTACACAGCGCGGCTGAGCCTTCCCCTCAGACGGCGGACGATCATACCATGCCGCCCTTCTCACCACCCAGCGACCTCTCACCCTGCCTTCCCAGATCGCTGGCAGCCTCACCTGACAGAGATGGCAGCCTGCACCCAGCGTCACCCTCAGCTCTCATCCCACCCAGCGCTCTGTATTACAGCCCAGAAGCGATGGAGGAACAGAGGCAGCTTCCCACACATCTGAGCACAGTGAGTACTCTCTACAGCACACAGCAATCACAGGTTATCCCTCTCCATGCATCCTCTGAACAAAGACTGTGGGATTTCCTGCAGCAATTACCCACCAGATCTGACCTGGAGTCAATTGTTCAGAGAATGGAGACAGCCATGAAGAGTGAGATACAATCCATCAGGCAGGATACAGCTGTCCTGGACTCACGCATTACTGTTGTAGAGCAAGAACAGGTTAAACATTCACAATCTGTGCAAGCACTGCAGACTTCTCAATCCGAACTGACTGACCAGATCATTCAGCTGCACCTTCTCCAAGACGACTTGGAGAATCGCAGCCGCAGGCAGAACATCAGGCTGAGGGGAATGCCCGAAAGCGTGCCAAATACAGAATTACGCGCGACAGTGGTTAATGTTTTTAACCGCTACCTGGACCGCCCTCCAGACTCTGAGATCATCATCGACAGAGTACATAGAACCCTGGGCCCACGGTCAGAGCCATCCGACAGACCCAGGGATGTCCTATGCTGCTTGCACTCCTTCACCCTTAAGGAAGCTATATTACAGCAGGCCTGGCGGGTGGGAGTCTTGGAATTCGATGGCGCGGCGGTTCACCTCCTACCAGATGTTTCCAGAAAAACCCTCCTCATGAGACGATCGCTCAAGCCTCTGCTAGATGGTCTTGGGGAGAAGGGTCTCACATACAAGTGGGGCCACCCATTCCACCTCATAGTCCGCAAAGGCCCAGATACCTTCTCTCTGCGGCATCCTTCAGAGCTTCCAGACCTGTTCTCCTTTGCCAACATGGATCCGATACCAGTACCCAACTGGCTGCTGACCGTAATCGCTAAAGAACCGACGCGTCAAGCCCCCTCAGGTAGACCACAAAGGGCCCACTACAGCCGACGCGGCCGGGGGAACCACTCTCAAGCTAGAAGAGGGAGGAACTCCCACTCACAACCACTGAATAATGAGGAAGCGGCGGGATGATTTTACCTGCCCAAATCACAAACACGTATGCAGTGCAGTATTCCTTTTTCTTCATGTTTCAGTTTCAAGTTGCAGTTTGAGTATAGCTCTTTTATTGTCATTCACGGGATGGACGCCAATAACAACATATGCAAGTCCAGTGTACTACTCAGCCCACCCTGGTCCAAGGGTGAATGAAGGCCTCATTGACCCCGCATAACCGAGGGCATACCTCTAACACCTCCCCCCCTGATTTTTTTTTTTTTTTTTTATTTTATTTTTTTTTTTTTTATTTTTTTTTTTATTAATTATTATTTTTTATTTTTGTGCCTTCCGCAACTACCGCACACAGACAAACGAGGAGACTGCAACACCTGGTTGGTGGTATTGTGGTCACTCAACATAATAGCTCTTGCCATAGAGACTCGATGTAATGTTATACTACCCCCTATGTTGATGCATACGCAGATATATATTTGCTTAGGGGTTGTTGTATGTAACAGCGAGGTCGTGTTTGTATGTATTTCTGTGTGCAAATGTTAAGATGCGCCTGCTCACCTAACTATTACCTTGATATTTACAGGTTCTACAACTGGGTTACAGGGTTTTTCTCCCCTTTTTTTTTTTTTTTTTTGTTTTTTTTTTTTTTTTTTTTTTTTGCACTTTCCCCAGCCGGGTTTTAACAAGAGTGCCTTACCGGCAAGATTACATAGGCTGTGGGGGTCCACGTGGCCGGGGCCCGGAAATTAGCTGTGCCTTACCACCTCTCTCACTAGGCACACTCTGCCCTGGTGGCAGTAGTTTTTCTCTACGGAGCTAACCTTTTTTGATCTCTATATCTTTCCTTATCCTACTTCTCTCTCTCTCTCTCGCATCTTCTCTCCCCCCCTTCTTTTTTTTTTTTTTTTTCTCCCTCTCTCTCTCTCTCTCTCTCTCTTCCTACCGCTCTCCCCCTCCCTCTCCATCCCCCACCCCCCCTTCCCTTGTACCCCGGGAGCCGTCATAGGTGGACACAGTCTTAGGCAATATGTCTGTCAAGATCCTTTCTTGGAATGTTAAGGGGTTGAATTCCCCAGAGAAACGCACCAGTTGTCTTGCCGAGCTCTGGAGACAAAGAGCCCACATTGCACTTCTCCAAGAGACTCACTTTAGGGCAGACAAGGTGCCTAAACTGACAAACAAACATTTTTCGATGGCATACCATAGCCCGTCATTATCCTCTAAATCTAAAGGGACTAGTATACTCATCTCGAAGTCCCTCCACTGGCAATTCCTCGATGAGTGTTGCGACCAAGAGGGAAGATTTCTGCTCATAAAGGGAAAAATTTGCTCTCAGACCTTCACTCTTGCGAACATCTACCTCCCGAACTCCAATCCGCTCCCCACTCTCGAGGCTTTCCTTTCCACCCTCGACGCATTCCTCGAAGGAACATTGGTTCTGGGGGGGGATTTCAACCTAACACTAGACCCTCATAAGGACTCCTCCTCGAACCTGTCGTCGCTCCCTAGGGGAACCCGACTACGCCTAAAAGATCTTTTACACTCGCATCAACTAGTTGATATCTGTAGAATAGTCCACCCACAAGAGCGGGACTATACCTTCTACTCTACTGTCCATGGGTCCTACTCCAGAATCGACCTTTTCTTCCTAAAACACTCAGCCATCCCTATTGTCTCCAAGGCGGATATAGGTCACATTGCACTGTCCGACCATGCCCCGATTCTTTTGGAGCTGGCTATTACGCAAGCACCCCCCAGAACAACCACGTGGCGACTTAACGAGGCGCTCCTAAAAGATATCGTAGCAGACGTCCTCAGGGAACTTAAGTCATATCTTGCAGTCAATATAGACTCAGTCGACAACCCAGCCACTGTGTGGTCAGCGCATAAGTGCTTCATTAGAGGCATTTTAATTAAACACGGACACGCGGCCAAACAACGTCGCGCCAAAACCTTATCTGACCTTTTAACGCAACTCCACACCCTGGAACGCCAACATAAGAACCAGCCAAACAATGCCACCGAAACGGAACTGCTCCGTCTTCGGGAAGCTATACGAGATCACTCTATGTACGAGGCGAAGCATATACTACTGAAGGCCCGCCGCTCTTTTTACGAGTACGGCGACAAATGTGGCCGATTACTGGCCAACGCCTTACGCGCAAAGCGCTCTCGAACATATATACCCGCACTTCTCTCGCCATCAGGCTCCAGAGTTCACTCATCTCCGGAACTCGCAGATACCTTCCGAGCTTTTTACTCCAAATTGTATAATTTAGATCCAACTTCCTCCCCACAGCTGCTACCCCGAAAGGTTCAGGATATCCGTAATTACCTCCAGGAAGTTGACCTTCCTAGGCTGACGGCAGAGGAGTGTGCGGCCTTGTCCGAACCTATTAACAAAGAGGAATTTGCAGCCGCAATAGCAGACACACAGCCCGGTAAAGCCCCCGGACCGGACGGCTTTACCCTCCCCTATTACAAAATGTTCCAGGACACGCTGGCCCCATCCTTCTTAGCAGCCTTTAATGCTGCGACCGACGGATACAATCTCCCTGCAGATATGCTGCGCGCCTCAATATCCGTGATCCCTAAACCGGGCAAGGACCCCCTACTATGTGCCAGCTATAGGCCAATTTCCCTTCTGAATTGTGACATGAAACTATTCACAAAAATCCTTGCCTCTAGGATGAATGCTTTATTGCCACGTCTAATTGGAATAGATCAAGTCGGTTTCATCCAAACGAGAGAGGCCAGGGATAACACCACCAGGACATTGAATATCATAGACAAAGCGAAGCGTTCCCGAATACCCTTGCTACTCCTTTCCACGGATGCCGAGAAGGCTTTTGACAGGGTGGACTGGTCTTTCCTACGGGAGACACTTAAACATGTAGGTATGCCAGACCCTATCCTGTCGTGGATCTCAGCCATTTATGATAATCCCACTGCCACTGTACGCGTAAACGGTTGCGACTCCAGCCCTTTCTTTATCGCGAACGGCACCAGACAGGGATGTCCGCTGTCCCCGATACTGTTCGTTCTCTCCCTGGAACCCTTTCTACAGCATATCAGAGGTAATCAGTCCATAAGAGGCATTCAATCGGGTCATTGTCAACACAAAGTATCAGCATATGCTGATGACCTTTTATTCTACATCACAGAACCCCTCACCTCTCTTCCCTCCCTGTTACAGGAGCTGAAGCGCTACGGTTCCCTGTCTAATTTCAAGGTTAACCTACAGAAATCAGAGGCCTTAAGTGTTTCCCTGTCAGACTCGACCATTTCCAACTTACGCCCCTTCTTCCCATTTAAATGGGCTACACGCTCAATACAATACCTGGGAACGAAAATCCCTGCCAAATTACAAGACATCGTCACCCTGAATTTTCAGCCCCTTCTATCTACGCTCGCTGCTGACCTTGAGAGGTGGAACTCTCTGGCCCTTTCCTGGTTCGGCCGTTGCAATATACTCAAGATGAATGCAATGCCCAGACTCTTGTATCTATTGCAGGCACTGCCCGTCAAGATACCTCAGACATTCTTCCACGCCGTCCGTTCAATATTTACCAAATTCATCTGGCGCGGAAAACATCCACGTCTTGGCAGAACACTCCTTTTACGATCTAAGATTAGAGGAGGCCTCGGTTTTCCAGATCCAGCTCTATACTATACTGCGGCACATATGACCAGAGTCGTGGACTGGTGCCGTCACAGTGAGTTGAAGCTCTGGGTGTCACTTGAACAGGAGGCGGCCAGAGCCCCACTAGCGGGTCTACCCTGGGCTGGGACGACTCATGCCACCCACCTGACCACCCATCCCACGATTGGACCAACTCTCGCTGAGCTGAAAAGGTTTTTCCGATTAGCCTCTTTAAAAAAATTTCCATCCCCACTGACGCCACTTGTTGGCCACCCGGATTTTATACCTGGCCTCTCAGACCCGTCCTTCCGATCACAAGCCCCACAGGGCCTCATGAGAGCCTTATCGCTCCTGTGTCCCTCAGGCTGGTTAACTACAGAGAGCTTGCTCTCGGGCCAGGCTTTACTTCGACTAGACCGCTGGAGGATCAACCAGCTCTCTCACTTTCTTGGCTCGTTGCCCAAACCAACGCACTTTGCAAGAAAACTCCACCCCTTTGAGGAACTGTGCTTGGGTGAGGGACCGATCCGGAAGATCTTGTCGTCCTCCTACAAATTTTTGTTAGACTTTCACGCCACTGAAGACCCCCCATTCTTAACAAAATGGGAGAGAGACTTGCAAGTCACCTTCACAGAACCACAAAAAGATCGCATACTGTTTTTTGCTCAAAAGTCCTCACTATGCAGCAAATATCAAGAGACCGCATATAAAATAGTGTCGCGTTGGTATAGAACTCCTTCGGTACTGGCTAAGATATTCCCTCTGCAAACAGACCGCTGCTGGCGTTGCAATTCACACCCAGGCACTCTACTACACATTTTCTGGGACTGCCCGGTACTCCAAACTTTTTGGCAGACAGTTCTTAAGATCGTACAGAAACTCACAGATATCTCCCTCCAGGACAACCCAGCTGCGGTCCTCCTTAACCTTACGCCTCTTTCAAGGAAACGTTACCACAAATCCCTCCTCAAGCACCTCCTTAACGCAGCCAGGGCCTGCATCCCACCTCTTTGGAAGCAGCAGACTGCTCCAACGGTGGCCCAGTGGTTCGCAAGAGTGAAGGACATTGAGCGGATGGAAGATCTGACCTCGGCACTGCGAGACAAGTCGGAGGAACATAGCTCCAGATGGTTTCACTGGAACCTCTTTCGTTTCTCTGATGAACTCCTCCAATATACGGCAGGATCCTCTGTGTAGGATCACCATAGACAGCCCAGCAATACCAAGCCCGGCTCCCGGGGGGCTAGGACCCCCCCCGTCCTCCACCCCTCCCCGTTCCACCCGGTATGTGTGCGTGTGTGTGCGTGTGTGTGTATGTACACAAAACTTCTTCTTAATCTTTCCCCCCTTAATCTTTCTCTGTCTCTTCCTTCTCCCCCACTATCTTTCCCTCTTAATATAAAAAGACGTAAAATGCGATGGGCACTGATATTTAAGTTTACCCTATATTAGACTTCAGCAAGTAACAGTGGTTAGACTGAATAGCGACCCTCATTAATAGGCAATTGCTTTATTTTGGCTATTTTATTTGACGCGTTTGTCACAGCCTAAATGTAACGCAAAGTCTCCTTTATGTTTATGTTTGTATCTGTGTCTCATCTTTAAATAAAGAATTTAAATACTTTAAAATAGTCGCAAACCCCCAAGATAGAGCCTAAAATCCATTGAAGTCTATGGAAGCCAAATTCTGTTATGTTTTTCTGTCCTTTTTTTAAGGCAAGTTAGCAAGCTTTTGGTAAAAAATACATAGGTACACAAAAACAGGGAACAGGTAGCAATGCAAAAAATAAAAAATAACACACACATAAGTAAGCTGATGCTTTAGCAACTACTAGCTGGAAACATCATAAACCAATGTATATACTGTATATCGCCAGCACACCACAGATCTTTGAGATATTAATAAAACATTTATTCAAGTGATCACATCACATTGGTAACATGCCAATGTTGAGGGCATGTAGCCTGGTATGGATCAGGGTGAGAGGGACTCACTTCCTATGGTAGTTGGTCCTCAATGATGCGGAGAGCAATAAGGGTGTGATGACATCAGAAAAGCTCTCTGCATCATTGTAAGTGCAGGGCACTATGATGAAACAATGCTTTCTTCAGGGTACTCGGAAGACTTGGGACTTCTAGGAACAGCAATTAAAAAGTACTGCAGTGGACAACACTGGAGAGAAATTGAGTATAGCAACCAGCCCTGCATTTAATTTTATTTGTAACCTGCTGGGGCACCATTTTTTTTTTTTTCTAATTTTGATAGTTGGGTTTAACCAGTTTGAAAATTAGAAACCTGAATGTCTTCATAGCTCTGGTCAACTGAAACATTTCTGTATAAAAAATATTTTTTTAAAGGGGGCACAACTGTACAGGAAACTGACTATAATTTTATCGTTTCTAATCCAAGTACCATAAAATATATTTTTTTAAACCATAGCTCTTAATTCTATGTTAATTTCTAATTATCTAATGCTAATTTCCAACAACGGCAACATGTACATGCCTCACAGCCTTCCATTACAAGATACTGATGAATATGTATATAATATAGACTCTAATAAACCTTTAAGGCATGAGAAAACAAAGCCTACCTTTGATTCATAGTCTGCTTAAATGCAGATTTAATTAATGCTTTATATTTTGCAATAAGATAGAACTTGTTGTTATCTTACTCTATCTTAAACCAGAGAGTTATACAGAAAACGCTAGAGATATAAAAACACAATTGGCTCTACAACAAATATTTTTTTTTATATAAATTCTATATTTATCCTGAAAGCAGGGTTATAGTAACAGGAAAGTCCAGCAGTGGACTTGTTCATTTGACATGTACGAAATAGCATATCCACAACTGTACATATAGGGAGAAATATAAAGCAATAACAATATTTGGTAGAAAAAAGGATGATTTACCAATAAAGGTAAGGCAAGATTTATAATATAAAACAGAGGCAGGAAGGAGTATGGGTAGAGAGGTAAAAAGGCTTGGAGAAGTAATTATGTAATAGGTGATTGCCTAAAATCAGCCTCCTGGGCTAAGGTGAGGGTATTATTGGTATAATGAGATGCGGTCCAGGGGGATCGATGGATAGAAGAGGTGCAAGGGTGAAAAGGGGAAATGAAAAGGAAAGTAAGAAAAGATTGGCCGGCGACGCTGTAAATAAGGTATTTCCCACAATAAAGTTACACAAGGAGACACACTGCACATTTTATAATCTTTTCACAGAGTGGATTACATGATTTTACAAGGACTTTAATTTTTGGGTTTACAGAATTTCATAATGCTGACTCCTGAGCTGACGGGGGAGAGGGGGAGAGGGGAGACAAGACAGAGGACACAGGAACTTTTTTGTACATACCATAAATAAATAAGACATCCCCTGAAAATAAGCCCTAGTGTGTTTTTTGTAGCCAAAATTAATATAAGACCCGGTCTTATTATCGAGGAAACACGATAAGTGCCCTTTTGTTACACAAGTCATTTTCCATGCTTCACATCAGGTAGTACACGGGGCTCTTTATATTAATTACTCACATTGCCGTCTTGAAAGAATTGCCCCTTTGCCTGATGATAATGTTTGGCCATGTAATGGCGAGTAGGAGTGAAAGATTTTGCTGCTTATTATCTGTTGATCATCCAAATGACCCGAACCTGTTTAAAATATTGTTTATTTTAATGTGTCAAAATAAATGTTCTAATTTGGGAACTCACTCCTTTAATTTGCTAATAGCTGCAATGTGACTTTTGTGTTTGCTTTTCTTGGGAAACCGTTATTGTAGCTTACACAGGCAGCATTTTGAACTGATCACCTTATTATCTACACACAGTCTGGGAGTCTGTGGAGCAAGAGCCTTCAGCAATACAGAAAAAAAAGCATAATTGTATACAAATGTACTCTAGCAAACAGTATGCATAAGCTGTTTAGTGGAAATAATTGGCTTCCACGCATTACTCCCATATGCCTTTTTATTCTTTTATTGATAATTATTATGAGACTGTGAGGCAGAATCAGTGTCATGGATGTATTGCACTGATTATGGGTTGAAAATAAAAATACATATTTTTCATGTACAACGTACATTGTTATATCTATTTGAAATAACTTGCTTGTTTTACGCTAAAGGTAATATTACATTTTTCAAACCTTCATGTGTACAGTTAATGTTCATTTGTCCCTTTTCGGATATTTCTATTTAAAGGTTGCAAGTAGTCATAAGTCTGAGCAATGCTGATTTTTGTGTATGCTAGGTGGAAAATAGTTTGCTGAATATTTATCATCATGTCATTATTGAAACACAGGGAGCAAATACAGAGGAATGCAGCTCCATGGGGTGTTCATTTGACGATTCGTTAATGGTTGAGAAAAATAGCAAGATTAATATGGGAAGAATTGGACATTCTGGCCTTGAAAATACAGACAGTTTTTGTTCTGCAATATGTATTCAAATCAGTTATCAAAAATTTAAATACGTACTGCAAAACAAGGACTTTCTACAAGCAGCTCCACTGAAGCGCACTTAGGCTGCTTTCACACTGGGGCGGTTTGCAGGCGCTATTGCGCTAAAAATAGCGCCTGCAAACCGACCCGAAACAGCTGTTGCTGTGTCTCCAGTGTGAAAGCCCTGGGGGCTTTCACACTGGAGCGGTGCGCTAGCAGGACGGTAAAAAAAGTCCTGCTAGCTGCATCTTTGGAGCGGTGAAGGAGCGGTGTGTTCACCGCTCCTATACCGCTCCTACCCATTGAAATCAATGGGAGACCGCGGGGATACCGCCGGCAAAGCGCCGCTGCAGCGGCGCTTTGCGGAGGTTTTTAACCCTTTTTCGGCCGCTAGCGGGGGTTAAAACCACCCCACTAGCGGCCGCATACTGCAGGTAAAACGATGGTAAAGCAGCGCTAAATATAGCGCTGCTTTACCGTCGCCGCCCCGCGCCCCCCCAGTGTGAAAGCAGCCTTAATGTGCATTTGCATAGCTCCCAACTGTCCCTGATTTCGAGGGACTGTCTCTGATTTGAAACAAAGTTCCTCTGTCCTTCTTCTTCATTTGTCCCTCATTTTGGTCTGATCTATACAGTATAGATATATATGCTAGATAGGTTTTTTGTAAGTAGTGTTAGGTAAATTTGTCCAGGGCCTTACATTTTTAGGCCTGATTGTTTATTCTGGGAGAGGGGAGTGTTAGAATAGAGGGGGGTGTGACTAACTACACTCTGGCTCAGAGAGATCCCCTCAACCTTTCAGAGGAAATGTTCTGGAAGGGAGGCAGGACTTAGGACTGGAGTGGCAGGCAGGTTATGTCGAGAGCTCTGGACCAATCATTAATTTGTGTTGGCAGGGGCAGGACTCGCATATAAGCTGGGGGTCACATGCTTCCTGGAGGAGGAGGAGGAGAAGCAGAAGAGAGGAGAGATGTAGAGCATGGAGCAAGCTTGAAGGCCTGGGGGTTCTAAGACCCCAGTGCTGGATAGCAGGAGCGGGTTTGAAGGCCTGAGGGGTCAGAGACCTCAGTGTTGGATAACCCAAACAGTCGATATGTAGTCCAGAGGAGAAACCGGGCGTCCCAACCTGGGATGCACCGGACCGTGTGGAGGAAGAAGTAGGTGTAAAGTGGACGGAGGAGACTGGGATCGACCTTCTGTGGCAATCATGGACTGTCGAAGGGAGTGAGCAAAGGGAGTGGAACCCAGTGGTGCTTATCCGTACACTCGCTATGTGTCCAAGGACATAGTGAGAGACACTTTCCAGAACTGACATTGGGCGGATTTGCAAGGTAGACGGTGAGGCCTGGGACTTTGGAATATACAACCCAGAGCATTATTCAGAGTGACGCTGGTCGGTTCATCAAAGGAAAGTACACAGGATCAGAGTCAGGAACCAGATTTATTAGAGGCAACTCATATCCTCTATTCAGATGTAACGTTCACTCAAGTTCAAGCAATAAAGCCTTATAAAATTTCAAGGACTGTCTGCTGTTTGTGGAATTTTTTGCATGGGGAGGAAGAACGGAACAAGTTAACAGAAAGTTAATGAACAACTTTGCAGCTCCCAAGGGAGTAGTGCGCTACATACAGTATATTAAATGCACTTTTTTATCTTTCAAAAAGTGTTTCCCAGTGCTAAATCATTCATCCAATTGCTAAATTGCGGCATGTTTATATTTCAAAAGCCAGTATAAGCTCAGGTTCACACAGGTGCAGGTTTGAAATCATGCGAGTTCCGCTGAACTCGCACAATTTCAAACCGGCAATGCAGTCCGACATCGGGGGCGATTTGACCGACATCTGTGCGGGTTCATGCACAGATGTCTATTCAAATCGCCCCTGAAGTCGCCAAAAGTAGTACAGAAACTACTTTTGAGAATTGGTGCGGTGCCAAAAAAGTCAGCGTTCACATTTTTAAATGGCATGCCAAATCAGCCCAATGTGAACGTGGGCTTAAAGAGGAACTGCAGTCTGCTCACATAATTTGTAATAAAAACATTGTTGCCGTTCTGAAGCTTCCCTCCAACCACTTTGCATATTATTTTATATATACTGTAATTCTGTACTTGCCAAATATGCTGCAGAAATCTCCCTCCACTGAGTCTGGCTGCAGCCATTTTAACTGTGGACAGCTAAAACTGCTGCCTGTTCACTTTCTGGATTTACACAGACACACAGAGGCACACCTCCAGCCCTGCAGCTCTCATTGATCCTCTTATGACTCATCCCCCCTCCCTTCCTGGAAAACTCTCATGAAAGTGAGAGCGAGAGCTGTACATGATGTCATAAACCTAGGCTTTTTTTCCAGACAAGAAACAGGAAGTGGGCTGTATAAGGTATTTACTGGCAGAAAAAAAAATGTTTTACTATCCAAAGTCTAAACAACTAGGGCAGAGGATTTAATAGATGGAAGGATGAAAAAATTACGGAAGTTACGCTTTAAGGAATAGTAGTGGTAAAAAAATGCACTTTTTTTGTATAATTCTCCTTTAAGGGGGTGTGTTCTTTGCCTACATACTTTTACTAACAGATGTCCCTCGTTCCTATCTCAAAAAGTTGGGAAGTATGCATTTGTATATACAGATTGAAGTAGCTTTATAGTGGCTTTATACTGGTTGAGTATTTGGCCAACATAGTTGAGTAGTTCCAGGTAACAAGTGCAAGAAATTAGTAAACTTACTACTGCTATCCAGCAAACAATGCAGCAAAGAAAATTAGCTCAATTTACCCTGAAGCTAAAGTTTAGGTTGGGAAAAGCGCTCTGTGATGGACCCAAAAATTTGCAGCCATCTCTGTAATAGTGCTGATTGTCAGCTTCCTCCGCAGCCCCTTGTGTATGGAATAAACTATATTACCAAAAGTATTTGGATGCCTGTCTTTACACGCACATGAACTTTAATGGTATCCCGGTCTTAGTCCATAGGAATCAATATTGAGTTGGCCCACCCTTTGCAGTTATAACGGCTTCAGCTCTTCTTGGAAGGCTGTCCACAAGGTTTAGAAGTGTATCTATGGGAATGTTTGACCATTCTTCCAGGAGCGCATTTATGACTGGCTTGCAGTCTCCGCTCTCAATTATCCCAAAGGTGTTCTATCAGGTGCAGGCCAGTCAAGTTCATTCACCCCAAACTCGCTCAGCCATGTCTTTATGGGCCTTGCTTTGTGTACTGGTCCAAATCATTTAGTGGAGGGGGGATTATGGTGTGGGGTTGTTTTTCAGGGGTTGGGCTTGGCCCAGTATTTCCAGTGAAGGGAACTCTTAAGGCGTCAGCATACCAAGACATTTTGGACAATTTAATGCTCCCAACTTTATGGTAACAGTTTGGAGATGGCCCCTTCCTGTTCCAACATGAATGGGCACCATAGGCGATCTGTGTGAAGGACACCATCTCAGAGCAGCAACCATTCCTCTTTGGCGGGAGCTTTCACTAAACACATTTTAAGACCAATATACTTTAGATGCAGCTGCCTATCCCTGCACTTCAATATGTATGCACACATGAGATAAGCAGGCTAGTGCTTTAATATATATCTAAGAAGTGTTGACGCCATCTTTTCCCCTGATTGTGGCCGTGTTCCTTGGTCCCTGGGGGAGTTCCCTGACTTGTGTATTCGCTCGGCATGTACCATCCTTGCCCATCCAGTGTCTGACTGCATATAGAGAGAATTTAAGTACATCTTTCTTTGGATCCTCCTGAGTTATATCTTATCTGTTATTAATTCAACCTATTCTAACAGCACCCCTCTAAGCCCTTGAAGAAGCCAACAAAGGCGAAATGAGTTGGGATAAGTTATCCCTTTCTTGTGTGATGCTTTATGTACAATTATATATGTGTATGGTGGACACTAAACATTAACAAAGTTTATAATGTATACATACACAATTCTTTTACGGAGAGATATTTTGGTGTATCCAATATATTGTAGCTTGCATGCTTTCTTGTATGGACTGGGTCTGTCCAATAACAAACTTGTACAATTTTCTTACAATTTTCCATATTTTCGATTACATTGACTTTCAGCATTGGTTGACACTATCTGGGCAAAGTTTTTTTGCACTGGAAAATTTGTGTGACCTCTCTTCACCTCTGACCTCTGCATTGAACCCCCCCCCCCCTCCACACACACACACACACTGATCCTACCCTTCCCCCCCCAAAAAGCTTTACCATCTTCCACATGTCTTTATTTTGTTGCTGTAGTAAACTGAAGCACCCAGCCGGTTCTAGTACCTTTTGGCACACTGTAGGTGGCTCCACCTCTCTCACTAGCAGGGAGATCACTGCACCCCAGGCATCTGTATCTCCCTTGTCCCCATCTTACACTCAGTGGGAACTGCTCAGGAGATCTGTGGTAGTCGTTGGGAGACAAGCTGTTACTTGTAAACACAGAAGCCAAACTTCTGTGTTTACAAGTGATAGTGGTGAGTAGGGAGCAGAGGGCCTGAGCCAGAGGTGGTGGAACTGAGTTCCACCAAGTTCCAACTTAAAAAAAAACCTGGGTATTCTGCTGGCGCCGGCTGTCAGAATACAATAGCTGCAGTGGGTGATTTGTATAGTGTGAATAAAAATAATCTAGCTATGTATTGCCAAGGTTTAGTCCTCCTTACTGGCAATGTTTTCCTTATTCCAGATTTAAAGGAATCTACTAATCTGTTGCTGCAGTAACTAAATTGAGTGGCAGGCTCTGAAGAAGTATCGTAACATTTTAGTTGGAGGTAGTAAAATCTCACACCCTCACAAGTGTATACTTTTAGCCTCCCATTCTTAGGACATACAGTACCGATACATTATTGGGAACAAGCAGTGATACCAGGATGATGGCTGCAGCTGCCCAATCACGTCTACAGGGTGTCTAAGGGGGGTCCCTCCCACTGGCGCCCGCCACCATTTCTGGGCTCTATGTTGCGATCAGGGAGCCCAAGACCATTGCAACCTGTCTGTCCAGCTGCCCACAGAGGAAAGGCAGGTACAACCATACCTGCCCCCCCCCCCCCCATGTAATGAATTAAACAGGAAGCAATGGGGATTTCATCACTACATGAATTTAAATAAAATAAATAATTAAATAAAAAAATAAAGCGCCCCTGTCTCCCTATGCTCACAGGCAAATGCGAACGCATATGTATGTTGTGCTACCCCTCAGGAGCGGCTGTATTTGGGTCCTCCTTTGTCTGCACAGCCAGCCAACACGCATTTTCAGAAGGCACATGTAGTCAGAAAAACAGTCCAAAGGCCTTGTTTTTGTTACTTATTGGGGGTAAATAGCTTGGCTGGGGTTAGGGTGGTTACGGGATAATAAGAATTTGGTCAATGTATAACTTTGAGGACCATGTGAGTGATCACAGACATCTAGCAACAATCCCAGACTGTACTCCCTCTGGAATAACTGAACATCTTGGTTAGCCACAAGTCCCAACTTGACTTCAGGTACTTTAGTCTTCCCTGCAAAATGTCAGTGCACCTGGCTCTAACTGAAATTACCCAAGCAAGGATGGAGCATAACAGTATGCTGTCCCTCTGAAATCTAGCTGAATATTGCACTCGGCTGCAATCTCCCTTGTAGAACTTTGAGGACCACTGTGGCTAAACTGTCTTCTTAGTACAAAACTCCAGACTGTGTTCCCAGGGGAAATTACTTTCAACAGACTGGTAAAGCACTTCCAATACTGATCCCAGCACTAGCACTTTAGCACAAGATTATACCAAGCAGGGGTTGAAGGTTACAGTAGCTGTCCTTCCTGAATGGCTAGCTGGGCATTGCACCTCGCTGCCTCTCCCCTATAGGCTTTGGGTGGTGAAACAGGCAGAGGTTACTCACTCAGTTTCTTAAGTCCTGCAGCATAAAAATTGTGACTTCTGCCTAGGCCTCCCGCTGTTCGGGTTCCACTTGATTGCTAGGGTATCTCATTCTCAACTAGTCGAGATGAGACTAAAGGGGGTGGGAGTTCCTCTCAGCTTCCTTCCTCCTCTCTCTCAGCACACCGTCTCTCGCTCAACCACCATTCTCTATGACCTTTGCTTTCAGAAAATATTCTTAGCAAAAATTTCTTAGCAAAAAAATACAGATTTTTACATATATGAAAAATGGCAGAATTGGCCCAGGTGCGACATGGTTAAACTATTGTGGTGCTACCCCTGCAAGAGCCACTTGGTAAATTGGGTTCTCTGCGCCTCGACTCTAAGAACAACTTCAGCCCCTCAGACACACCTGGTTGAATGAAGGTTACTGAAAGCACATATAAGAACACCAGGAAAGACAGTTTAGTGGTAAACGAACTCAGTGTATTGGTATGGGTGAGGATACAGTAAATGTTGGTTTTAGCATAAATGAGCAGATAGAAGGTAGGTTCACACACAGTTCGCTGGACAGTATAATCCCTATGCCAAGGTAACTTAGAATAGAGTTCTGTACCAATAGATTGGGATTTAAGTGTTACTAAACCCAGCATCCTGTATTCACCATATCTGGTCCCCCACAGTACACATAACATGGAAATGCAAATATTTTTGTAAATATAAACTGTTAAATAACTTTTCTCATCAGCAGTATATAGCAGTCTTGTGACTTCTATCAGTGTCTGGCTGAGCACTGGTTAAAGCTTGTAGGAGGAGTTTTCATTCTCCTTTATCTGTCCTATAAGGCTGCAAGACCCCTGACCCTCTGTCTGGACAGTGCTGATTGGCCCTGTGCTCCTCACATGCACACTCAGAAGAAAAATAAAGCTCTCTAGCAATACACACCAAACTGACCATGTACAGAGCGCCACCAAGGTTCTGTTCTATCAGGAGAGACAGTGGAAGAAGGGGAGGATCAGAGAAGACAGGATGAAACAGCCTTTTAAAGAAGCAAAATTAACCCTTTAGGTTCCACAGTGAGTATAACAAGCATGCTGTACTGCATATACAAACTGATTTTACTGTAGTGGGTTTAGTAACACTTTAACTCATGAATCAGCAAAGTCAGCAATATAATATATATATATATATATATATATATATATATATATATATATATATATATATATATATATATATATATATATATATATATATATATATATGCATCTAAGCAATAATTGTGAATAATAATACTATAACTAGTCAGGAGTGCACCCTAGGAGAATGGCTATGATATGGTGCAATGTCCTCTGAGAGGTACCTCTTAACATTAGCAAAAGGAGAAGATTTCTGTGTAGCGGCTGTAAAGGGGCAGTCTTTAGTCCTTACTCTTCAGCTGGCCAGCAATGGGATCCAGTTGTACTGTTGTTAGTCATAATAATACTAAATGGCTGTGTGGTTCAGTTCCTAAAGAGCTCAGTCTCTAGCAGCAGATACTAAATCCCGCCAGCAGCAGCTCACTAGTCCCAGTAGTATTGCAGCTCACGATCCAGTCACTAACAGCGATTAGTCCACTCTCTGCTCTGCACCCAGATGACTCTGGCTGTCGACACCACCTGACCCAACTCAGTGCTCCGGATCCCGCTCAGGCCGCCAATATGGAGCAGTTATGTTGCACACTAGACAGCGATGTGCACTCTCCAGTCTCTCTCAATGCAAGGGTAACCTGTGTCCTGTACAGCCTCAAAATAAATGCAGCAATTACCTTTCCTCACCTCAAATCCCTCTCTCTGGGAAATGCAGTTCAAAAGCTCTTGATTGCAGTAAATTCTCTCCCCTCCAGACTACAGTTCAAACAGTGGAGTCCTGCCTAACTAAGTCTATTAAACTTTTCCTGCTCAGCAGCTACTAAGAGTAGCTGCAGATAGTGTTTCTCTGATGCTCTGTTCTTAGGCAAACAGCTGGATACACTATAATGCAAATATACTGTATATAATGAAAATTATCAGATGGGAAAGGAATTCTATATATTTATAGATTACTGTGGGTGTTGTACCTGTATGTTGTATGAAGTATGCAAGGGCAAACATCCTATTATATTAAAGGAATTCCTTCATCTACATTTATGCAGTTTGTTATTTAGTTCAAAACATGTTCAATGCCTGCTAAAGCACAAGAATTATGCCGCGTACGCACGATCGGAATTCTCGTCGGAAAAGCCATGGATGTTTTTTCCGACGGAATTCCGCTCAAGCTTGTGTTACCTACACACGGTCACACCAAATTCCGACCGCGGTGACGTACAACATGACGAGCCGCGAAAATTAAGTTCAATGCTTCCGGGCATGCGTCAAATTTTTTCCAAGCATGCGTCAGAATTTTGTGTGTTGGAATTGCAATGGACGATGGGAATTTCCGATAGAAATTTTTTCCGTCGGAAAAATTGAGACCATCCTCTCAATCTTTTTCTGCCTGAAATTCCACCAGCAAAAGTCCGATGGAGCCTACACACGGTCGCATTTTCCAACCAAGGGCTCACATCGGTCTTTTGCTGGAGGAATTTCCGATCGTGTGTACGCGGCTTTAGAAGCCATAAAATTGTATCAGCCTTTTCTAGAATTGTTTTAACTGTGTTGCATTGTGTTTTTTCAAGTGCATTCAGATCCACCTTCATGTGGACAACACTTCTGGATAAATACATTATTTCCAACAGTGTCAAATGTTAGAGTTTGCTCTTGTATGTTTGCGTTTGGTCTATATTCCTGACCACATGAATAAAAATATGATGTCCGTTCCATTAACAGGTCATTTCTTTTTTAAATAGGGTATAGCTATCACACAGTGTGATATCACACAGTGTGGAACTCGCTGCCTCAACCTGTCCGGCTATCCCCTACTCAAGCTACCTTCAGGCGATCCCTGAAAACTCATCTCTTCAGGGAAGCCTATCATGTCTCCAACTAATCTTTTACCACTTCCATCAGCTCATTCCCCACAGTTGCAACCTTTTGTATCACCTCCCCCACCCTATTAGATTGTAAGCTCTTCTGAGCAGGGCCCTCTTAATCCTCTTGTATTTTATTGTATTATAACTGTATTGTCTCCCTTTTTATATTGTAAAGCGCTGCGTAAACTGTTGGTGCTATATAAATCCTGTAATAATAATATGCTGCACTGACGTGTCATTAGGGATGAACACATTTTATACATATTGTCACAAAAATAAAAAATTTCTGCTTTTTCTCTACAAAAATATGTTAGAAAAGAACCTATTTGAATGTCTTTTTTTTTTTTAATCAGATTTAATTTTTGATAAATTTTATGAAAAAATTATAAATAAAACAAATACTAAACAAAAAAAAAAAAATGGGGAAAAAAGGGAGGAAAAAACCTGACAAAAATGTAAACAATAAACATTTTTCTTTCTCTTCCTTCTTCCTTCCCATTAGGCAGATATATTGGCATCACCAACAATATTTTTTAGTTAGTTTAGCGTCTACTTCCTCAAAATATCTTTGAGAGAAGGAAGAGAAGGAGACAATCTAAAAAAAAAGAAATAAAAAAAAGAAAAAGAGAATAATTTTCTTCTCTCTCTCTTCCCCTCCCCCATATCATCCAACATTAAGTCTTGGAATATGGTATAATAACCCGGAGCAACCAATACCCTCAAGTATTTAATAGTGCATTTAGTTTGACCACTTGTCTACGTCAAGTATTTAGGAAATGAGGATGCGGCCACTCATAAAGACCAGAAAACAGATATGCATAGCACATATTCCCCCACTCTCCATTTCAGCCCTAATTAGAACATGGGGTATCTATCCATTTTTTCCATATTTTCTGAAATTTACAAGATGCGTTGAGTTGAAGAGAAGCATATTTTTTAAATAATACATGTTTATCCCTTTCCTGTACCCAGTCCCCAAGGGTTAGGTGATATCCATGGAGAGGCTATTAATTTACGTCCCAGGAAAAGTATTTGGATTTCATAAGTGGTTATGAGCACACACATATTAAAGTAATTCCAGTTAGAAATAAATTCTACAACAAATTAGTATGTATGTAGCGCTACCCCCATGAGGGCCGCTCAAAGATTCTGTACCCAATTGGTTCCCTTGACCTTGCAAGTCCTCCGACACCTCTTATAATCTGGGTTTTGACATTTCTGCTACAAGCAAAAGAATTTAAAGGCACACACACACATGCAAAGTAAACCAGTTAGCTGTGTTTACTAGCAGATTAATGGCAATGAGTTCAGCAACAAGAGTTTGTAACGTACAATAAGTAAGGCACAGTTAATAAGCTGGGGGCAAACCTAATTAGGAAATAAGCAATTAGAACACTTTAAGAACATTTAAAGAGCAGGGTTTAGCCCTGAATGGAGTCTATGGCTACAGGCCAAAAAATAGGGTAGAGGAATGACTAGGCTTCCATCAATCCTCTCCCTTTAATATCCGGACACCAAAGTCCCAGAAATGTGTAAACTCTAAATTCACACTAGCAAGCACTCTACAGTTCTTATCCCTATGCTCTAACAAATAGTCCTTGGTCACTGTATGGGCCTAGATAGGCACCAAATGTCCTCGTCCCTTTTGGGGGGGGGGGGGATAAACTGTAGTCCTTTGAAGACGAAGGCTTGGAGGTGGGTTTTGAGGTGTGCTAGCTCTTTTGAGGTGTGCACAATGTGTCCTGGAAAATACAATGTACACTAGATTCTCTCAGTATGGATTGAAGTATGACAAGGGATCTTTCTGCAAGCTTGGTAAAGAGAATAAGGCAATAATCAATAAAAATGTAAGGACAGAGGTAGTGGCGCTTCCTGTAGATTGAAGAGCGATCTAGCAATTCACTCTTTAAATTCTTTAAAGACCGCCTCATGCATCATAATTGTGAAAAAAATATATAAATGTGAGAAAAATAATAATAATAAATCCCAGGACTGGGATAACCGCCTGTATCCTGTAGGGTCAATGAAGTGTCAAAAGACCTCCTCATAAAACTGGCCCTTCACGGATACCACAGGGGGTTATGTCCTTAGAGTGGTCTAGTACCTGGTGCTAAACCAACAATGGTAAAAAGGGAGTAAATCCCAAAGATAATTATAACATGACATGAAAAATATTAATTATAACATAAATCTGAAAGAAATCCATAAGTGAACTCCCATGTGTAGGCAATAAACCTAAACGTGTTTGTGAATAGTCAGATGACTAATAAACATGTGAAAGTTCCACGGTAAATAGAGTCAGTGCTGTGCAAAAAATATATATATGCATATACAAAAAAACAAAAAAATTAAGAAAAATCACAAAAAAAAATGCAACAAAAATTGCATAAAATACAAAAAACAAAACCAAAAAACACAAAATGTCAAAATCTCAGCAGTTGCTAGAGTCAAATATGTGAATCCATTCTAATGGTATGCACTGGCTAATGCCCTTATTTAATATGCTCTTGAAGCGAACCAATCTCTCCTCCGTGTTCTTTGTTCTAAGATTTTATCCCAATTTATGCCTTCTAGCAAGGTTCGTAGTTTAGGGAAGTTGGCTCTCTTGAAATTCCGAATCTTTGTATTCCCCTTATGTTTCCTATTTGTGTGATTTATACTGAAGCCAATTGAACTGTGATCGCTGTTTCCCAAATCGCCCCATATTTCCACATCCGTGATTAGGTCTGTATTGTTGGTAATCAGTAGATATAGTAACACTTTATTTCTAGTTGGAGCGTCTACCACCTGACCCATGAAATTGTCCTGCAAGACATTTAGGAACTGGCGAGCCTTAGACGAATGCATGGTTCACTCTGCCCAGTCTATGTCTGGATAATTAAAATCCCCCATTATGATGACACTTCTCATCCTTACTGCTAATCCAAATTGTGATAGGAGGCCCACCGCTTCCACCTCCCTCAGGTTTGGGGGCCTATAGCATACTCCCAGTATTATTTTCCCCTTAGCTTCATCCCTTTGGAGCTCTACCCATAAGGATTCCACCTCCTCCCTAACTCCCTTAGTGATGTCATCTCTCACATTCACTTGTACATTATTCTTGATATATACACATACCCCTCCCCCTTATTTACCCTCTCTATCCCTGCGATAAAGGGAATACCCTTTACTATTGACCCATCTTGTGCTTCTTTGAATGTGAACAACCGTTATCCAGAAGCATTTTTGTGGTTTTATTTATCTATTAAATATGCTCTCTTCGTCAGATGGCATTAACGGTTTCATAGTGTCCTCATTATGCCATACAGGTCTCAAACTCTTGTTACCAGGTCCCTGTTTATATACTCCCCTCAGGAGAGTGAGAATTATATTTTCTAATACAGACTTACACTCTGTTACCTACAAAGGATAGAAATCCTCTTGGGACCTAGTTACTAGAAGAAGATTCCTTCTTCTATCTATATTTCAGACTGTCACACTGTTCTGTCAACAATTGATGTGCATTGGGAGATCTCCTCTTGTCTGTTCCTTCTGAAGTTGGTTCTCTTTCTTGGAATTATCTTTTACTGAAAAAAAGAGTGTGTTTTTCATAGGCTTCAGTCTTTAGCTCACATATTTACAGTGTTGACCATCTTGATGTTGTCCCCAGTTCTTATTTTTTCCATTTGTTGTTTACTATTTGTGATTATTGAGTTGTCCTCCACTCGCTGTCGATGTCTATACCCTTTAATGACAGTGGTCCTCCTGTGATGCTCCTGTTCTACCCTGATACACCTGTGTGCCCTTTGGTGCCCTACCTTCTAGAAGAAATCCTCTATTGCTACTAAACCTTTTTCTCTGGTCTTTCGACAACATTTTCCTTTGGTAATCCCACATCTGTTGGTTCTCTTAGTGGTTATTGCCCACTCCTCAGGTGGATTGCTTCTGGATGTCCGTTCATTTAGCACGTGACTCAGGTTACGTAGCTAGCGTAGGCAGTTACTGCCGCCGCGCTAGCTCCGTGACCTGGCATGGATTTAAAGGGAATCCCCACGCCGAAAAAACGGCGTGAGGGTTCCCCCCAAATCCATGTCAGACCCTCATCCGAGCACGCAGCCTGGCAGGCCAGGAAAGGGGTGGGGACGAACGAGCGCCCCCCCCCCTCCTGAGCCGTACCAGGCCGCGTGCCCTCAACATGGGGGTGCCCTGGGAAAGGGGGGCCGTGCGGCCCCCCCACCCCAAAGCACCTTGTCCCCATGTTGATGAGGACAAGGGCCTCTTCCCGACAACCCTGGCCGTTGGTTGTCGGGGTCTGCGGGCGGGGGCTTATCGGAATCTGGGAACCCCCTTTAATAAGGGGGCCCCCAGATACCGGCCCCCCACCCTATGTGAATGAGTATGGGGTAAGATGTACCCCTACCCATTCACCTAAGGTGTAAAATGTAAAGTAAAAAAAAACACCCACACTTTTGAAAAAATAGTTTATTGCACTGCTCCGGGGGTCTTCTTCCGTCTTGGGGGTCTTCTCGCCGGACTCCCCCGCCATTTACCAAGCTCTTTTACCGAGCGAGGGGAGTCCGGCTACCTTCTTCGTCGTCGCCGCCGTCTGGGGGTCTCGATCCGCCTTCGGGGTCTTCTTCCGTCTTGGGGGTCTTCTCGCCGGACTCCTCCCCTCTCTTCTGCTCTTTTACCTAGCTCTTTCACGAGGGAGGTGTCCGGCTACCTTCTTCGTCGTCGCCGCCGTCGTCTGGGGGTCTCGATCCGCCTTCGGGGGTCTTCCGGGGGTCTCTTCTGTTCTTGCGGCGGTCGTCGTCTTCCGCGCCGCCGGCGCCTTGTCCTTCTTCTTGTCCTTCTTGTTCTTCTTCTTCTTCCGATGTTGACCCGTCGCTGTCTCTGCCCGGAATGCCTGTGCCGCTCTGAGCTCGGACTTATATAGGGACAAGGGGACAGGGTCACATGCACATGTCACATGGTGACCCCGCCCCCTTGTGTTGTCACAGTCCCGGAGGATGCTGGGACTGTGACATCGCAAGGGGGCGGGGTCACCATGTGACATGAACATGTGACCCTGTCCCCTTGTCCCTATATAAGTCCGAGCTCAGAGCGGCACAGGCATTCCGGGCAGAGAGAGCGTCGGGTCAACATCGGAAGAAGAAGAAGAAGAAGAACAAGAAGAACAAGAAGGACAAGGCGCCGGCGGCGCGGAAGACGACGACCGCCGCAAGAACAGAAGAGACCCCCGGAAGACCCCCGAAGGCGGATCGAGACCCCCAGACGACGGCGGCGACGACGAAGAAGGTAGCCGGACACCTCCCCTCGTGAAAGAGCTAGGTAAAAGAGCAGAAGAGAGGGGAGGAGTCCGGCGAGAAGACCCCCAAGACGGAAGAAGACCCCCGAAGGCGGATCGAGACCCCCAGACGGCGGCGACGACGAAGAAGGTAGCCGGACTCCCCTCGCTCGGTAAAAGAGCTTGGTAAATGGCGGGGGAGTCCGGCGAGAAGACCCCCAAGACGGAAGAAGACCCCCGGAGCAGTGCAATAAACTATTTTTTTCAAAAGTGTGGGTGTTTTTTTTTTACTTTACATTTTACACCTTAGGTGAATGGGTAGGGGTACATCGTACCCCATACTCATTCACATAGGGTGGGGGGCCGGTATCTGGGGGGCCCCCTTATTAAAGGGGGTTCCCAGATTCCGATAAGCCCCCGCCCGCAGACCCCGACAACCAACGGCCAGGGTTGTCGGGAAGAGGCCCTTGTCCTCATCAACATGGGGACAAGGTGCTTTGGGGTGGGGGGGCCGCACGGCCCCCCTTTCCCCAGGGCACCCCCCATGTTGAGGGCACGCGGCCTGGTACGGCTCAGGAGGGGGGGGGCGCTCGTTCGTCCCCACCCCTTTCCTGGCCTGCCAGGCTGCGTGCTCGGATGAGGGTCTGACATGGATTTGGGGGGAACCCCCACGCCGTTTTTTAGCCGGAAAGTCCAGCGGATTGTCCGCTGGACTTAGGTCCGCCGGCAAAAGTCCGTACGTGTGTACGAGGCATATGAATTACTTCATCCCTGTGTCCCTTCGTAGACAATAAAGAAAAAAAATATTTGTTCTAAAATCTTTTTCTTGAAGTTTATTAAGAGACACAGTCCACTCCTCTGTGTTATTGTGTACCATTTGTTCACAAGACTGAGGGATAGGGGTAATGTATTTCTGGGTGGGCCTTCAAATTTTGTTTGCCAGTGTCATTCCCTTAAAGACAGCAACAAAACCCATACATCAGTCATGGTCAAGAGTCAGGCTTGGAGGTCAGTAGCTATAGCAGTAGAGAGGCTCCCACTGACCAGCTAGATAAGTGCAGCAGCAGGTCACCCTAGAGGATGACACAGGCTCACCCGAGGTGCCGAATCAAAGTACTAACCAATTTTCACCAGAGCTCCTAATGGTGGAGGTTTTGCTGTGTGTTTGTATCAGGTCACAGTCCTGAAGCCCCATACACACGGTCGGATTTTCCCATGGATTCTGTCCTATCGGACAATGTTGTCGGAAAATCCGACCGTGTGTAGGCACCATCGGACAGTGTACGTCGGATTGTCCGACGGACAAAGTCCTATCTCCTGCTGGATAGATTTTCCGACAACAAAGTCCGATCACACCAAATCCGATCGTGTGTAGCGTAGTCCGACGGACAAAGTGCTACGCATGCTCAGAAGAAATTCTGTGACGGAAGCGCTCGGTCAGGTAAAACTACCTTTCCTAATCGACACAGCACATTCGTCACGCTGCAATGTTAAAATGTCTTTAATGCAGCGCATTCTCTTTTTCTTTACAATGCAAGAAGAATGACATGTTTTAGCTGCTCCTATTCACCCGCACTTCTCCCAAACTTAGTTCTTTATTCGTTTTCAGGATTTCTAGACTACATGTTTATTTTTACTCATATCGTAAAAGAATGTTTGTTATATTTTTTGGATGATTTGTCATTTTTGTCTTTTGTTTGGAATACATATTTTAAGAAGATTTTTTTTTTTTTTTTGAGGGGGGTTGTGTGTCTCAACTTAGCTAAACAACATTATTAACATTTCTATTTGTTGCTTAAATTTACTAGGAGTTTGTTTGTTGTTGGTGCCCCTTGTTAATTGGACTTTATGATTTGTGAAATGTACCTGCCTACTCACAAATAAACTGTCATTGTAGAAAAGTAAAACACATAGGCAATGATTCTTTCAAATCAAAAATACCTTTATTTAGGTCTCAGCAACAAACCAAAGAGGAACGCAGCAATGGAGAAACTTGGGGAATTTACAAAGCCTTGGACCCCCACGGCAACCATCATTTTTGAAGCGTCTAAAATTGGGGGCCTGAGGAGTACGTATCTAAATAATAAGGGAGTGCTATCTGGTCCTGAAGTCCAAAACATCCGAAACTGCAGCAGATGCCATCTAGGTCCCCAGGCTCTGGTACTACGAGAGGCTCCATCTTCTCTCAGACCAGACTGAATCCAGGTCGTCACTCTCTTGTCTTTCTTCCACGCTTCCTTGCACGCTGTGGCTGTGGTGCTGGTGGGGTGGCAGAAGGAGGAGGCGGAGCAAGGTGACTTTCGCAAACATGTGTGAGTGGGGTCATCCCCCCAGCCATCCCCTTATTTAGGACTTTGAGGATGACATCCTCACACATGTTGCGTTGCCCCGCCTCCATACCCATCATTTTCGTGACAACCAAGGAGGCAAAGGTCTCCTCGTCGGTGGGTGTGGCATGTAGGGAGGCTGAAGCCTCTCTGATCATCCGGAGCGCTGACTCTCCCGCCTCACCCCCCCTTCTCGCCCTTCTGTACGGAAGGCGGAGGGGAGGGAGTTGGGAGTCAGTCAGGCTCCTAGGCCTACCCCCCTCTTGGCTGCCACTACCCACCTCTTGGCTGCCACTAACCCCTTCCTCCTCCTGACTGCCACATTCCACAGCCTCCTCCTGGCTGAGGTCTTCCTGTGTATGAAAAAGGGACATAGTTTCAGTTATTTGTTCATCAAACACACACAATTTTCATCTAGTAACTGTTGCAAAATGTTTACAAATAGAAAACCATACAATTCTCAGCCCTGCAGTTTATATTCTGGCCCCAAATGTCTACAACACTACTGTCAGTTGATATGTCAAACACGTTAGGAACTAAGCAATTGGGGATCCTGAATTAACTGAACATCATTTATTTTTCACAAAATTGGTTCCCAAACCACTATACCTGGCTCAAGCTGGGCTCCTCCACATCTTCCAGACTGGAAGGCCCAGGTTGCTCCTCGAAAGCCTCATCAGGGGTGGCCTGCGCGCAAGGAAGCGTGGAAGGAGGAGGCGAGAGTGACTCCGTGACATCAGTCTGGTCTTTGAGAAAATGGAGGCTGTCATAGTACCAGAGCTTGGGGGCATAGACCTCATCTGCTGCAGCTCCAGATTCTTGGGACTTCAGGACCTTCTTGCGCTCCCTGATATAAGCACTCCTCAGGCTGCCAATTTTCTGTCTTAACTTACCAACAGTTGCCATGGGGAACCTTGGCTTTACAAATTCCAAAAGTTTCAGCATGGCTGCGTACCTCTTTGCTTTGTGGCCGTAATGGGGGTGTTTGCCCTGCCATAAAAGGGGAATTTCCCTGTATTTCTCAATGAACAGGGGGAGAAAACTCACGTCGTTGAATCCCTGCATAATCTCTGCAAGACACAACACCACACAAAACACTATAAATAATGTCAGGCAAAACTCTCCTAATCTTCTCCATAAAGAAGCCTCAAGGTCTAATCTGTCTAGGCTAGTTATGTACCAACGTCAAATTGTACCTTCGTTATAGCGATCGTCTCGTGCGTGAGCTTTCTCTCCCCTCGTCTCACAGATCGTGGCTACGACACAGGCGTGTGACGTTTTATATACAGTGCGCATGCGTCAAACTCCGCCCGCCCCTGACGATCTTTCTCGTCTATTCCCCACCCTTCTCTTTACGGCGCAGTGGGGAGAGCACATGGCGGGGACACAGCAGGTGCGCCCGAAATATTGCAGCAACGAGGAGGAGGACGAGGAAAGGCCGGAGGCAGAAACGTCCCGATCCCGGAGCCTGAAATTCAAGGCCTCCAATATGTCATTTGGAGAAATGTTGGAGATGGTGGACATATTAAAGAGGAGCGACTATGATGGGAAGTATGGGCCTTACCTCAACCCCAATGTCCGCAAGGCCAAGATCATGTCTAAAGTTGTGAGGAGGCTGTACAATCATTTTGGGGTACAACGATCCAAGGAGCAACTGAGGAAACGCTGGTCAGACCTGAAACTGAGGGAGCCCGATCAGTACAGAAAGATCAAGCGAGTTCTTCAAAAAAGTTAATAGTTGTGTTGTGTGTTTGATTTCTTGCTTGCATACTGCTCCATGTGTTTGTATTTTTACAAAGTTGTACATGAGAAAATGGCCACTTTCATGTTCGTCTGTGCATTCGATCGTACTCAACCTCGATCTTTCAGCCACTGTCATGTTCGTGTGTGTGTCCATTCGATCGTACTCAAACCTCGATCGTTCGGCCACTTATAATACGATGTTTGGTGTTTTTTTTGGGGAAAGGAAGTTTTTTCTCACTAGAAATGTCATCAAGAATGTAAAGCATGCGAGGTCACCCAGTAGCTGTTTACCCATCTGGACTCTAGAGCACTAGTGCTGGGACACCCAAGCCCACTTTTTATTATGCTTTTCTACACATGTGCTCCAGTGGATACTAGATGGGGGTCTCCATCAGACAAACTTCGACCAAAAAGCTATAAGTTTATCACCTTTACAAAGTGACAACATTCATGTTGGTGTCATTTGTAACTGGCCAACCAAAAATATTGTCCCTCACTTTCAAGCAATGTTTGTCATTTCGTATTTCTGCCCTCAATAGATTGTGTTGCTAAATCTTTCTTTTGTACATTCTCATAGGGGAGCGAAAACTCGGGACGTCTGAAGAAACCACAAAACCAACACCTCCCAAAGAAGGGGAAAGACCAGAAGCAGAGGAGGAGGAGGAGGAAGGAGAGATCATAGAAATTGGAGAACTTGTCACCACAACAGGTGAGTGTGGGAGAACACAGCTACTGGTAAGCTAATCAATGTATGCCTGCCTCATTTCCACAACACATTTTTGTTTTTTTTGGTTGTTTTTAGGTGACGTGGATGTTGTGGAAGAAGAATCGCACTTTACCACAGAGAGTGCCCACGTACTCATCGGGGAGATAATGGTCTGCAATCGAGATCTAGATGACATAAAGCAAAACATCAATGATGTTAAACAAAAATTGAAGAACAATATTGATGTTTTAGGAAAAATCTGAAAACGCACCAAGTAATTAACACACATTTGTGGCTGTTTCTGACCACATTTGCAACTTAAGAACTGTGTGAAATTTGGAACATGCACACATTGTGTCCACATGTGCTAGCTCCCATCATGGTGGATGAATGACAACCACTCATCACAACCACTTTACGAACTACTAAAGTGGTTGTGGTGAAGGGGTTGCACCCCTAAAAAACGTCCATTCATCCCCATGATGGAAAATGGCACTTGTGAAGATTCTAGGCATGTGTTTTACCATCTAATGACCATTTTCAGACCCAAATTGTGTGCATGTTCTAAATTTCCAGTTTCCAGGGGTGACCCCCCATGTGATGAAGGCAAGATCAAACACACTTTGAACATATAGTCATGTCTGATCTTGTCTTCACTTTAGAAAGTTGAACTTTCCGAGTTCCTATGTTCTGTTTTGCTCCATGCCTGGTTTTACCAAATGCGGAATGTTTGTAAACAATGTTGTAAATAACCAAGATCTTGTCAGTTTTGCCAAGAAGTTTGTAAACGCACTTGTGAATGTGTTGCAAGTAAACTTTTTTCATTTTCTAAATGTGTGGCTTCCTTATTTAAAAACAAAAAAGCATTATGTATGTCAAATGTAAAGGATTTGGAGGGCAATGGGTGTTATTTACTAAAGGCAAGTCCAGTTTGCACTGCAAGTTTCTTTTCCAGGGCACTTTTGCACTGCACTTGTAGAGCATAGTGGATTTGACTTATGTAAATGACACCCACAGTGATTTGTTTGAAAACACGTAGCACACCATTTTTGGTAATACACACATTTCTGTCATGGTGATGAAAAGGAGTATTTTGGGTGTCAGTTATGCACTACAAACCTTCTCTAGACCAAAGATTAGGTATCAAACACACAACATGAGAAGAATCTTTTTGGGAATAAGAGACTGTTACCTCCTTTTGCCCAGAAAGTGCATTCCCACTGTTGAAGCTAAAGGGCAAAAATTTCAAGGTCAAATAAGCAATAATACGGAAATGAAATCATAGGTTGGTTTAAAAAATATATTTATTAAAAAATGCCTCTCACACATCGTCAGGCAGAGCAATGGCCCCCCTACCCACAAAGTAGTCCATATATTGCTCGCGGACCTCGCGGGCATTTAGAGGGGGCAAGCCTGGACGTGCCGCTTGAAGGGCTGTGAGGTCAGCATTGGAAGGGCCCTCCACATCTGGGCCAACGGGCACCACATAGTTGCTGTTGTGTCGTTTTAAAAAGTTGTGCAATATGCAACAGGCAAGAACTATGTGGTTCAGTTTGTATTCCGCCAAGTTAATAGCCGTCAAAAACAGGCGGAAGCGGCTGGCCAGGATTCCGAAGGTGTTCTCCACCACTCTGCGGGCTCTGGACAGCCTGTAATTGAAGACCCTCTGGTCTGGGGTGAGGGTCCTCATCGGGAAGGGCCTCATCAGATGGGGAGTCAACGCAAACGCTTCATCTGCGACAAAGACGAAGGGGAGTCCTTCAGCATTCTCCTCTGGAGGTGGCAAGCACAGACTGCCACTTTGGAGACGCCAGTAGAACTCCGTGTGCGCAATGGCACCACCATCCGAGATCCGGCCGTTCATCCCCACGTCCACATACAAAAAATCGTATGTCGCCGACACCACCGCCAACATCACTACACTATTAAACCCCTTATAATTATAATAGTAGGACCCCGAGTTGGGCGGTGGGACGATGCGGACGTGTTTCCCATCAATTGCACCTCCGCAGTTAGGAAAGTCCCAACGGCTGGCAAAGTGGGAGGCCACAGTCTGCCATTCCTGTGGCGTGGAAGGGAACTGTGGAGTGAAACAAGAAAAAAAAATTAGTCACTTTGCACATAAACATTGCAAGCAGATTAGACAATAAACATCTTGGAACAAGATCATACTTTTACATTTTAGGCTGGAAAGTATTTGCACAGAAAAGTAGAGGGTCCCCTTAGCAGATTACTCACCCCCTATCAATCCCCCCACTTCTGATGGGCCATTGGCAATAACTAGGGGTTTTGGGGGGGGGGGTTTGGACAGGTAACCCTCTGCACTTCATTGATTGCCAAATGGCTCAATAATGTGTGCTAGTTTGGCCAGACCCTCCTTACTTAACACTATTGGCAGCCCACAGGAAAGATAAAATAACATTTCAACCCCCCCCCCCCCCCCCAAAAAAAAGGAAAGCACATTGCGACATTCTGAAATTACCTAGCAAGCTAATAGGAGGGAAAGAACACACAAAAAGATGAAATGGAAAGTATGGAGCCAGCCCCTTGCACTACATGCTTTGCAGAATTCATCCCTAAAGATGCCCACTATAAAGAGGTAGGTATATAGTGTGTATTGACCTTGGAAAAGCCAGCAGATAGAGGATTGGTACCATCTGACAGAGCAGTTGGGGGAGGGGGTTCCTAATGAGTTTGCCCCCCCCCCCCCAAAAAAAGGGAAAAAAAAAAAGGGGCTCTACATGAAGTAAAACACACAGCAAACATTTGTGCATGTTTTAGGGGGTGTTTGGGGGAAAACAATACTATGCAGCAGACAAAATACATTGGTGTCTATTGGGCCAGAAGAGCATGCTGGGGGGGGTAAGTGAAGGGAAAAATGCATGAAGGAGAAAAGGGACACAGCATATTAGAGCATATTGCAATCATGGTAATTAGGGAAGGAGGTCAAAAATACAAGTCATTAGCAAACAGAGCATACATAGAAGGGAATAGTAAAGGAGAAATGTTACCTTAATATAGTCCTCCTGCAGGACCTGGATGATGGCAGAACAGGTCTCTGGAATAATGATTCCCAGGGCCTGGGGAGAGATACCTGAAGAGAACTTCAAATCCTGAAGGCTTCTCCCTGTCGCCAAGTACCTCAACGTGGCAACAAGCCTCTGCTCCGGAGTGATGGCTTGTCTCATGCAGGTATCCTGCCGGCTGATAAAAGGGGTCAGCAAAGCCAAAAGACGGTGAAAAACGGGGTCCGTCATCCGGAGAAAGTTCCTGAAATCATCAGGATTATTCTCCCGGATCTCACGAAGCAAAGGCATGTGCGAGAACTGATCACGCTGAAGCAACCAATTCTTGGTCCACATACTCCTCGTCACTCTGTTCATGGACGGGTCTTGGCTCAAAGCTAAAAGCCCGACACCAATTCCACGTACAGCACGAACTCGGCGACGAGTACGTACGGGAAACATCGCTCACAAACGGTCGGCTGGTCAGAACGGACAAACAGAAAGCACCGATAAACAGCAAGGCCTGAAAGAACGAAATGAATACCAGAAACGAGCAGACAATAAGCAGTGAAAATCAAAGCGTCCTATATCAAGATATAGGCCGCAATGACCAACAAATGCGAACTGACTACACGCACTAATAAACAGATACGCACGACAAGCACAAACTGAAGAGCAGTAACGATCTGAGTCAGAAAACTGAGAAGCGCAAATCGTAAGTCCCCAAACTTCGACTAACTCGCGATAAACACGGGATCAGCAGAAGCCCAACGGGTGCGGGATGTGGTGCTGAACTTCCCTTTTCTAGTCTCGTGGAAGACAACTTACGTCACAACGTTCTTGCAGACCGGAAATTCCGACAACGTTGTCCGACCGTGTGTACGCAACACCAACATCGGACAAAGTACGACGGACATGATCCGACCGACCTGGTCCGCGGATAATCCGAGCGTGTGTATGGGGCTTGAGGATTGCCCCACCAGCAGTTAGGGATCAAACAGAAACATAGTCAGTAAACAAGCTAAAGGTCAGTAACAAGTGGTTGCAGGCTGGGATCAAGCAAAAGCATAGGAAGAAGCCAAAAATTGGTAATGAGTGGTAGCGGAGATACGGACGGCAGCAGGAGTGACAAGGGCGAGATATTGGCTGGAGAGAACACAATAGTCTGGCAAACAGGAAGTGCAAAATAAGAAGTTCATGGGAGAAGCAAGGAGTTCAACGTTCAGCAGAAACAAGGCAGGATTATCTAATGGATCAGACAGGGTACTGTCCAGCATCTCAGGTGGCTCAACAAGAAGATATATTGCCAGACAACGCAGAGGTTGACAACATCTATGAATTACTTCATCCCTGTATCCCTCAATCAACTTAAACTTCAACTTAAACAATGCAATTTTCAGTAGAGTGGATTCAAAATTCTGTCAATTTTCCTTATACCTCCTGTCCAGTTGAGGGATATCAGGTAGAAAAGAGCAGTCATAAACCTTCCTCGCTCTATGCCTTGCCTTGCTTAAACTTAAACTTTCATGTAAAATGAAAATAAAACCACATTTCATATACAGTCATTTTCAGATAGAGTTATGATGTGTTTGTGGATGTGGTAATGAATAAGTGTGCACAAAATAAACTTGGCTCCGTGAAAAATGGAGATCGATATTTGTTCTAGGGTCTTCTAAATACTTTACCTAGTCTATAGATATATATATATATTTTTTTTTTTGAGCATTCAGAAAGTGTTCAGCTTGCTTGGAATCTTCTCCCACTGTGAAGTTCAGGATTCTGAGGTAAGTGCCCAGACTTTCCTTTGGTCGCTTTTGTAAAAAGTTTTGTCTGGTTGTCACTAAGGTATTCTGCACCTCCACTGTTGTTCTGCACACGAAGGGTCAGACACCCAAGGACAGAGCCCTCTGCAACATCACTGCATGCAGCATTTATCCATGTGTGATGCCACAGAGATGTCAGAAAAAACTATTTTAAGTAGAATGGGGGAGGACTAGAACCTCTGTCAGTTTGTCCAGGTGAGGATATCAGGCAGAGAAGGAAAAAAGCAGTCATAAGAGAAAAAAAGTTTTTTCTTGATTAGACTTTTATGTAAAAAACACTTGCACATGAAATAAAACCACATCTGATATAAAGTAATTTTCAGAATGAGTTTTAATGTGTTGGTGGATTTGATGTGGTGAATAAGTGTGCACAAAAACGAGGTTGACATTTATGAGCTTATATGTTTACCATACTCTTTAAAGAGACTTTATATCCATTTAATATTTGCAGTGCAAATTAAAGCTGAACTCCAGCCATCCCTTCAGTATAGCACAGTTGTGCACTTGTGCAGGCTCCTCTCCTGTATTATATTTTACTGCACACTGTGTTCATCTCACAATGTGCATTATAAGCGGCAGCAAGTCAGATCGAGCGTGCCTCACTTTACTGGCTAGAGGAGGTTCAGTATCATCTAACTCTTTACTCCGCAGTTTTAATGTCCCTGCCTCTCCCTTTAATGAATGCTCAGCATCACATACAGTATAGGTGTTATATAAACAGTTTGCATGCAAATGCAACCTATACAGAAATCTCTAGACTTACATCCATCAAGTCATTTTTGTATTTGTGCAAATCCTCCGAAGAGCCAGCCCACTGCTTGTATAGGATGGAGAGCTGTGATGTTTTCAGAAAGCTTCATACACTACCCTGCTGGATGCTCCCACTAGCCATGATTAGCCTGCACTGCAAAGAGAAGCAAAGGGACCAAGTGATGACAGCACTGGTATGTATTTAAAATGGAAAAGTTTTATTTAAAAATGTCATTACCGGTAGCAAGTTGATAATTGGGGGAACCAAGGGAAAACAAAATAAAAGCATATTAGACTTAAATGCTCTACCACTCAGTGAAATAAGCACAATAAGGAACTGAAAAATATTTAAAAGAGTAGTATGGGCTATGGAAAAAATATATATATACTCACCTAGGTGGATGCAGCATTGATCCGATGTTGCATCTGTCACCCTCGTCAGCTCTGCACAGATAATTGAGCGATCAAACACCACTGATCGCTCAGTTCTCCCACTCCGCTCTGAGCAGAGAGCCGTGACTGTCAGTTATGCCACGTACACACGACCGGACTTTCCGGCAGACTAGGTCCGACGGAATTAGTTTGAGTCCTCAGACTCACTGCAGGGTTAGTCTTTGCTCAAGCTATATCGGGCTGCAGGACCTGTGCAGAACTCTCACCCCCCGGCAGTATGCTTCACAGATCCCGCAACCCAACAAGCTGCCCATACCCCCCCCCCCCCCTCTTCGCCTCACTGTGGTGTTGGTTGCTAGGACCGCCAGTGACATGGCAACCAAAGATATAATTTGGTGCAGACCTGCTACACCTCCAGCCTTCCGCCCTGCTGTGCATCAGTGTCCTTTACTACTGTAATTGCGTGTACAACACACCTCAGTCAGAAGCCAGGGAGGTGCTGCAGACCTGCAAGCCAGTCTGAACTGTCAAGGACGCTGATGTGTACAAATGTGGGGGAGACTGCTAGTGATACACATGGGCAGAGGTTGTGTTTCTCTGATTGGGATACAAATGTGTGGGGACTCTGAGAGGGACACAAATTTAGGGAGGAGATCTATAGGGGGACACAAATATGCAGGGGCCTCTGAGGGGAATACAAATATGAATAGAGATTCTGATGGGGACACAAATGTGTGGTGAGGGGTCTGATGGCGACACAAATATTGGGGGGGCTCTAATGGGGCGAGGGGTCTGGTGGCAACACAAATGTGGAGGGGGGGCTCTGATGGGGGCACAAATGTGTGGCAGGGTCTCTGAGGAGACAATAATCTGCAAGGGAGATTCTGATGGGTGATGGGGGGCTCTGATGGAGACGCATATGTGCTGGGGGGGCTCTAAGGGGAGACAAATTAGCGGGGGGGGGGCTCTGTGCAGATTGGGCACTGATGAGGACACCTATTTTCAGGGAGACTCTGATGGGGATACAAATGTGTGGGGGGCTCTGATGGGGACACAGATGTACAGAGAAACTCTGATGGGGACCAAATGTACATGGGAGTTCTGACGGGAACAAAGCTGTAAGGCCCAATGCACACTGGTAGTTTAGCCCCCGTGCATTTTTGTGCGGGTGGAATGTCAGGGCCACGAAAGAATAAAATAGAGAAGTGGCCCCATGGGATTGTCAACCCTAACACCCATTTGTTTTATAAATAAATTTCACTCTTAACCACTTCGCGCCTGCGCTATAGCCGAAAGATGTTGGACACAGCCAGTCACAGATCGCTGTAAACAGCCAATCACAGTGGCCATTTACAGCGCGATCGGCGTGACCAATGAGAGATGATCTCATATGTAAACATATGAGATCATCTCTCAGCGCCGCTCTCCCTCCTCACACAGAGACAGCGTGTGAGGAGGGAGAGATGAATGGCTGCAGCGGCCGTAAGTAGAAAAAAAAAACGAAAATAAAGTGCCATCTGTCCCCACTGACACCTGTCCCCACTGACACCTGTTAGTGCCATCTGTCAGTGCCACCTGTCCCCAGTGCCATTTGTCCCCAGTGCCATTTGTCCCCAGTGTCACTTGTCCCCAGTGCCACCTGTCAGTGCCATCTGTCCATAGTGCCATCTGTCATCAGTGCCATATCAGTGTCACGTGTCATCAGTGCCACGTATCAGTGCCATCTGTCATCAGTGTCACGTGTCATTAGTGCCACGTATTAGTGCCATCTGTCATCAGTGCCACGTATTAGTGCCTTCTGTCATCAGTGCCATGTATTAGTGCCACATGATATCAGTGCCACGTATAAGTGCCATCTGTCATCAGTGCCATATATTAGTGCCATCTGTCATCAGTGTCACGTGTCATCAGTGCCCCATATTAGTGGCATCTCTCATCAGTGCCACATCAGTGTCACGTGTCATCAGTGCCACGTATCAGTGCCATCTGTCATCAGTGCCACGTCAGTGTCACGTTTCATTGTGCTCCAGGGCCTTCAAAAGTGTAATAGGTAGTCAACAAGTTAGATGTGTAATTTATGCTCCTAGAACACGTGATGGCGCTCCCTGCTTGTAGACTCTCTAACTTTCACAAAGACCAAATAATATCCACTAATTTGGGTTATTTTTACCAAAGATATGTAGCAGTATAAATTGTGGCCAAAATGTATGAAGAAAAATTTATAATTTGCTAAATTTTATCACAGAAACAAAGAAAAATTAGTTTTTTTCAAAATTTCCGCTCTTTTTTCATTTATAGCGCAAAAAATAAAAAACCCAGAGGTGATCAAATACCACCAAAAGAAAGCTCTATTTGTGGGAAAATAAGGACAAAAAATTCATTTGGGTACAGTGTGGCATGACTGAGTAATTGTCATTCAAAGTGTGAGAGCACCAAAAGCTGAAAATTGGTCTGGATAGGAGGGGGGTTTAAGTGCCCAGTAAACAAGTGGTTAATAGATGGCTATGATAATTGTTAAGTACATGATTCGCTTTGGCTGCTTTGCTGGTTCTTTCTGTTTTGTGTTTCAGGTGACAAGCTGCCTGCTGTTGCTAGGAAGATTTACCTCAGCTGCTGAGCACTGGATTGGTGACAAATCCTTTGGTGGGAAACATCTAGCCAATGAGTGTAACCTTTTACTTATATCCTCTCCTGTCACTGGGCGGAGTCAGCATTTACCTCAGGTCTGTCAGCTGGACTCACCTCTGGATTCTCCTCAGCTTTCCTTCTGGATCTTTTGAACTGCTTCTAGCCCAGAATGGATATTGTAATTCATGAACTACTTTCAAAGGACTAATTCCCCCGGAGAAAGGCTTGCCTTAATCATTTAATTACTAATATTATTATTTATTTTTTTTTACTTTTCCCCCCAAGTTTTCACTGGTGACAGCTGTATATTCACTTACATCTGTGGGCCCTGGGCCTGTATTATGCCTCTCATTCCTTAAGTGCCAGGGCTGCCCTGTATACTGATGGTAATAGGTTACCTGAGGCCAGCCATGGAACTTTTCATCCACCTGAGGCAAGACCATAGGATCATCACATAACCGCTGGGACTTTACAGGGACCAGAAGAGGAGGACCGCTGACTGAAAGTGTCAGCACACAGGCCGACAGGACAGAAGCTACCATGAAAGAATACGCAGGATAAGGAGGCCCTACTCAAGACACCCACAGAGTCACTGTTCCTGCCAGCGTGAGCCAGCGGGTCTGAAGCTGCTGCCATGGACCGACAGCATGATCAACACCTCTCCAACAGGATCTTCATCATCATCATCATCATCACAGACTAGGGGTGAGTGAGGGCTCTGAGGGCTGGGAATGAACAGACTTCACTTTGCTCTGTCTGCTCCAGTCTCCTCTGTGTCAGTATCTTCCCTGCTCAGTGTGTTCTGTCTGTCAGCCTTTAGTCATCTCTTCCTGTTCTCTCTCATCTCTCTAGTGCTTTCATTTATAGTTCACTTATCACACTTCTGACCTGTGAAATGTCTTCATTGTGTTTTTATTTTCTGCAGTTATTGCAGGTACAGTACTATGCTAATTGCTAAGATGATTAGTGCTCCTGTGCAGTATACAGCATGTCAGGGGTGTTAGGGGACATTGTGTGGTTACATATGTGCCTAACAGGCTCATCAGTCAGCTTATCATCATTGCCTTTTCTGAGGGTTTTATTTACTTTCTTTCTTTGCAGTAATTAGGCTGTTTAGGGCTTGTATGTTTTAAATCTGTGAATGAGTTGCCCGATATTGTATTTTTACATATATTTTTTCCCACTTTGTTTTATTAGGAAAAGTTAAAGAGCAGTACACATACAGTAACACAGTGTGTCACAGAACATGACATGTAGACATGATAGAGTTTTAAAATTTTCTAAATAAATTTATGAAGTGAGGATCTCACCTCCATGTGTTTATTTAGGTTATCACCTCTAGCTGTGATTCCTGAAGAATCCAATGAGTTTTATCATGTTCTTTATTGATTTAATTGTTGATAGCCTATTCTCTTTGATACACCTAAATCTACAGTATATCAAGCTCTTTTTGTGATCGGATCATGGCCTAGCACAGAGGTAATACCTTTAAGAAAGAAACATCACAATAGAAGTTTGAATAACAAATTCTTTATTATGGGATATATGGCCACGGTGTTATCCAAGGGGGGTTAAATATTCAACATTAAATCCATCTAAATCAATATCAAGCCATTCTGGCCAAATTTTTTTTATTAATAACTGAAATGATGTCCATCCAAAATTATTGGACGACTACTCCCCCTATCGGATAACATCATGACTGAAGAGAATGAAAGAAAGAAGGGCGGGAGGGTGGGCGTCTCTCGTCCTGTCAGCCGGTCAGTGATTCCTCTTGCTCCAGCTCCTTAAATAGGCTCTCCCAGTGCGGGCTTTGGTACCGCCTGAATTGACCAATCCCAGCCTGGATAAGCGACCCAATCATGCCGCTGTTGCTGCCCTTGGCAACGGCAGAATAGCAGACACCTGTGCAAATATATAAAGGGGAAAGAGACAAGCACAGCCCCTCTGAGCCATCCCATGTGGGCCCCCGCATATTGCTCTGACCCTTCATTTGGTCAGATGCCATTTTAGTCAAACTTGACATTAAATCTTTTTGTTTATTCTTTGCTTTTGGTGAGGAGCTTGTAAGTCCCTGGTCATTCTTTTCTTGCTTCATCTCAAATTATTTTCTTAATAAGCAGCATGAAGATTCAATAGTGAAGCATTGGGAGGCTTTTGGTGTAGCTACATCTCCTCAGAGGCTCTGTCACAGAGATCTGTATTCTCCAATGCTCCTCCTCCTCTCAGTTCAGTACAGGGCTCTGCTTTTCTTTTAGTAAATCACAATGCATTTCTGCTACAGTGCTGCAGAAATCTGCTTTGCAAAACACTGTTGCCTGGTAGGAAGTTTGTTCTCAAAGCAAGAGTCCAGTGAGCATGGGAAAAGTGATCCCATGGTCTTCCAGTTTGATGGTATCATGTCCCTTTGGCTGCTGAATCACAGTTCTGTCTTGCTCCACATTTATTTCCTGGTGCTGGTATAGAGTTTTCCAGGATGAAGTTTAAAGCGGAGCTCCACCCTAAAGTGGAACTTCCGCTTATCGGAGTCCTCCCCTCCTCCGGTGCCACAATTGGCACCTTTCAGGGGGGTGCAGATACATGTATAATACAGGTATCTGCACCCATTTCCGGGACTAGCTAGCTGGAGCTGGCCCGCCCATATCCGAAGATGCCTTGTTGTGTCTTGGGAAACACAGTTCCCAGGACACAACGGGGACCAATAAAGACGCGCAGAGCGACTCGCGCATGCGCAGTAGGGAACCGGGCAGTGAAGCTTCACTTCCTGATTCCCTGACAGAGGATGGCGGCAGGGGCAGCCGAGAGACAAGCGATCGCTTGTCATCTTCTGCCGACATCGCTGGAACCTGGAACAGGTAAGTGTCTATTTATTAAAAGTCAGCAGCTGCAGTATTTGTAGCTGCTGACTTTTAAAAAAAAAATTTCAGGTGGACCTCCTCTTTAAGACTCCTACAAAAAAGACACAGTATATTTTCAGAACCACCTAATCAAAAAACGAGTATACTGTTTATGTGATTCAGTTGTCCTTGGGCTTTTTGGTGTTTGTATCAGGCATTATGCCTATGAGCAGAATTTTAATAGTGGGCTGGGTGCTTCTCATCTCAGGTCTTAAATTCCCTTATTGGCATGTTGGTTTGGTTAGCAGGTAAAAGAGTATCTACTGGTTTTGGCCCAAATTTATTTCAACTTAAAATGCTACCTCTATGTGGTAGGTGGAATTTGTTTTAGATGAGCATTTTTTAGTTGTCTACAGATGCAACATAATCTATTGAATGTGGTCATTTCCGGTCTGGCAAATGTTCAGCGTTTTGACCAGAATATTGTATTTTCATGGTATCCCTAAGAATATTGTTCACTTGGGCTCTTCCCTGTTGTTGTGGCTGTGGCACTTTGGAGCAAGCAGTTCAGCCGCCAGAGCCTCTTATTGATGAATGTTAGAATAGCGTTTTTATGCAATTAACTGTCTAAGATATATGGTTCTTCCTGGTCTTCATTTAATATTTAGGTTAAAGTAAGACATTTTCAGGGTAGCAAAACATTTAATAGCAGATGCTTTGTTTGCCTTGTTTCCACTGTTTCAGGACAACGGTTACCCCAGCAGTGAGCAAAGGCCTACAATGTCCTTAAAACTATTTTTTTGCTTGCAGTTATATCCAATATTATATTCCATTCCCTTGCTGGAAAAAAAAAACCTGCATTATCTATGCCACTGGTTGCTTCTCTTTTGATGACTCTGCAGAACTTTTTTGGCCTTTATATGACATGTATCAAAGTGGTTGTTTCCATACTCTTTCATCAAAACTGTTAGTTGGAGTTTTAGACATAATGACTTTGCATATAATTTTAGCTTTTGGTTAGGAGTGCTGAAAAGGATTTTAGGAACAGTGTTTATATGCTGCTATTGGGTCACAAATTGCATTCAACATGTCATTTAATTTCGCTACTGCTTTGGAATCAATCTGTTCTTCTGCATATAAAACACATTATAACTGCTTTACCACTCAGTTAAGTCTGGTTAGTTGAGGTAAGTTGTTAAAGCGGGATTGTACTGAAAAAAAAAAATTTAAAAGCCAGCAGCTACAAATACTGCAGCTGCTGACTTTTAAAAAATGGACACTTACCTGTTCCAGGGTCCAGCGGTGTCGGCAGCAGAGGCCGATCGATCGCTCGGCTCCCTGCTGTAGCCGGCGCCATTCTCGGTGAGGGAATCAGGAAGTGGCTTCACTTCCCGATTCCCTACTGCGCATGCGCGAGTCGCGCGGCGCAATAAGAATCTTCAGCGCCGTCTGCCGGGTCACGTGTGTGTCCCGGCAGACAGCGCGCCGGGACAGGAGGTGACGTAAACTCCCGTGGGAGTTTATGCCCGGAAGTGGGTGCAGATACCTGTCTTAGACAGGTATCTGCACCCCCCTCCCCCTGAAAGGTGCCAAATGTGACACCGGAGGGGGGGAGGGTTCCGAAAAGCGGGAGTTCCACTTTAGGGTGGAATCCCCCTTTAACTGGCTGGACAAAAGTGTTTGCAGAATTAGATTAGCAAGACAAGGATAGGCAGTTATCATTTAATGCCTTAGGCCATTCCCATTTCTCAATAGAGCTGATTCAGCTATTTCAACTATTTGCAATGCTTTCCTTTCTTTTTCTGTCGCATGTGAATGGCAGAATCATATTTTAAATCTTTCTCTAAAAGATGTTGATGGTGCAGGATATGCAGCTGCTACATAGGGAGTGCATCAGGACGTAGACTGCGCACTGCTCTTTATGTCCATCCTGCTCTTTGCATTTATTACACAAGTTGCCGCCTTTTATAATAATTAAAAAAAAAAAAAATTAATAGTATGAATAGTTGACATTCATATGTTGTCTAGTGCGTAGGATTTTATTTCCCTCCGGTTAAAAATCCAGCTCTCTTGTAGGGTATATGGGGAATGTATTTGGAATAGTTGGCTGATCATATTCCCTATATTCCCTATTTAAGTGTGAGCTGTGTTGGATATCCTTGTTGTTCACCTGGAAAAGAATCATTTAAGTGGATTTAAAATATTAGACCTTCTAAATAAAATGGGAACTGTTCTGTCTACAAATAAATGGTTTTCTAGGCCTGGGCTTCAGTTCATGGTACAGTTACCATACAATTTAAAGATTGATATGCTGATTTACTGTATACTCATTATTAGTGAATTCATTTTTCCATATTGTGATCTGGAGAGTTTCAGAGATTGTGATCTGGAGAGGTCTAGCAGTATTTGGCATAGTGCCCAACTGTCCCTCCTTTGGGACCAAATCCCTCTGTCCCTCATGCAGCTTCAGTTGTCCCTCTTTTTAGTCTCTGTACATCTCTTCACAAAATTTACTATTTTACTGCCAAAAGTGTTATGCTGCACTAAACTTTTTATCCAGCCTCTATATTACTGCGCTTGTTATTTTGAAAAATTATAAAGCAAAAGTAGAGGTAAGATAAAAGCACATGTGGTGTTTAGCCAATCATTTTCTGCATATTAGATCCTTGAGGTCCCTGTAACTGGGGACTGTTCTTTGCTACTTACTGTGCAAAAGGGTGTACCTCTCTATAATTTCAGAAATTTTGGAGGTATGTTTTTGGTACATTTTCTCAGTCATTGGTAAGGGCATTTTCAATGCTGGATTGTAAGGCGTGATTTTTTTTTTTTTTTTTTTTTTTTTTTAGGCCGCGGTGGTGGGGTGGGGCCAGGTTGGTAACCTGGCTTTTGGGTAATGTTGCCCACTTTGTGGGTGGACAGTGGTTGGTAAACTGTTATTTGGTTGGTATAAGATATTGCTGCTTGAGTCTTAGTGACTAAGGTCTGTTAATGGTTAACAGCGATTCTGTTTGGTATTAAAGGTTAAAGTTCATTTCATAATTAAAATTGTTTTAAACCCAATAAAAGGGCCGCGTCCTAAACCTTTCCACAGTCCTTGTTGTGTGTTTTATTTTTATATTTTAGGTATGTTCTTACGGTATGATGGGTGTTAATGGGGTGTACAATCCCATATACCGGTGCGCCATTCAGCCCCACTGCCACTAGCCTGTCAAATTCTATTCAGTGTGCGTGCATGCATGCCCATAACCTGGATGACGTACATTTACGTGATCCAGTGTAGAATTCTTGACAGGTCCTCTTCCTTCACTATGGGAGTTATTAGCTCTGAGTCTTCTGTGATGCTGCAATAAACAAGGTCCTGATGATGACCTGTCCCTCCTCCCTCCTCCTCCATTGAGAAGCATTGTTTCATAGTGTACACTACCTATAACACAATAGGAGTCTATAGTTTATAGATCATGTTACAGGCAATGTAGTCAATGAAATAACCTTTCTCAGTGGAGGAGGGGGCAGGTCCTTGTTTGGAGCTTGTTCACAGTGGCTTCACAGAAGGCTCAGAGTTATTAACCGCTTCAGCACCGGGCGATTTTACCCCCTTCCTTACCAGAGCACTTTTTGCGATTCGGCACTGCGTCGCTTTAACTAACAATTGTGCGGTCGTGCGACGTTACACCCAAAAAAAAAATCCTTTTTTTACCACAAATAGAGCTTTCTTTTGGTGGTATTTGATCACCTCTGCGGTTTTTATTTTTTGCGCTATAAACAAAAGAAGAGCGACAATTTTGAAAAAAAACACAATATTTTTTACTTTTTGCTATAATAAATATCCAATTTTTAAAAAAAATAAAAATTTTTTTACTCAGTTTAGGCCGATACGTATTCTTCTACATATTTTTGGTAAAAAAAATCGCAATAAGCGTATATTGATCAGTTTGCGCAAAAGTTATAGCGTCTACAAAATAGGGGATAGATTTATTGCATTTTTTTTTTATTTTTTTTTACTAGTAATGGCGGCGATCAGCGATTTTTTTTTTTTCGTGACTGCGACATTGCGGCGGACACTTCGGACACTTTTGACACATTTTTGGGACCATTCACATTTACACAGCGATCGTTGCTATAAAATTGCATTGATTACTGTGTAAATGTGACTGGCAGGGAAGGGGTTAACACTAGGGGGCGCTGCAGGGGTTAATATGTTCCCTAAGGTAGTGATTCTAACTGTGGGGGGAGGGGACTCACAAGGGGAGGAGACCGATCAGTGTTCCTCCATACTGGGAACACATGATCGGTCTCCTCGCCACTGACAGGACGTGGAGCTGTGTGTTTACACACACAGCTCCATGGTCCCGCATGGTCCCGCTGTTTTAACGGGCAATCGCGGGTGCCCGGCGGACATCGCGGCCGCCGGGCACGCGCACCGGGTCCCGAGCGACGCCGCGCGCCCCCTAGGTGGCCGAGAATGGGAGGACGTCATATGACGCCCACCCAGGATGGGAGATCCACCTTGTGGGTGTCATATGACTATGGGCGGGATGTGAAGGGGTTAAGGAATTGTTACACCCAATACCAAAAATATAATAGATTGCAGCATCCAGTCATTAGATGTGGTGGCTGCTTTTGTTTTTCTTTTTCCAGACTTTTAGTCCTCTGTTTTCACCTAGTGATCTGGCAAGTAATCCTCCTCCTTTATTAGAGTACCCCCACTCTGGATGAAGGGCAACTTTGAAGAAGAACAGCAGCATGTCTTGGGGGGGGGGGGGGGTTGTTAGATGGACTAACACACTGGCATCACTAAATGGCAGACCACGGTCCAGATCCGGACTGTGTCGCTGTCCCATCAGGATCCAGGGGGCAAAAAGGACTGCTGGGGGGGGGGGGGTGGTTAAGTAAAGGGGCAGAGAGTCCTACTGTGATAGGTGATGTAAAGGGACAGAGAGCCCAGGGGGGTTATGTAAAGGGGCAGAGAGCACTGCTGTAGGGGGGCAGTGCTGTTGAGGGGGTAATGTGAAGGGGGAGTGATGTGAAGGGGGAGAGGACACTACTGGGAAGGGCAGAGGACACTACTGTGGGGGGTGATGTGAGAGGGCAGAGGACACTGCTGTGTGGGGAAGGTGATGGGAGAGGGGAAGAGGGTACTGCTGTGGGGGACAGTGCTGTGGTGGGGTGATGTGAAGGGAGATACAGAACACTACAGAGGACACTATGTGAAGGACCTAAATCATTGGGCAAACATGCGATTCGGACCTCTGCTGGAAGAATATTTTACTGATCGGACCTCCATAAATTTTAATTCAATACCCCTGGACTAACAGATTTAGATACACTAACAAATTGAAGCTAAACTCCAGCTTTATAAACAGTTAGTCTGCTTTTCACACTGAGGTGCTTTACAGGCGATATAGCGCTAAAAATAGCACCTGCATAGCGCCTGTAAAGAGCCTCTTCTCTCACTCCAGTGTGAAAGCCCGAGTACTTTCACACTGGAGCAGTGCGCTTGCAGGACGCCAAAAAAAGTCCTGCAAGCCGCATCTTTGAGGCACTGTAGGATCGGTTTATACAGCACTCCTACAGCGCCCCTGCCCATTGAAATCAATGGGCAGCGGCACTTTGCGGGCACATTTAACCCTTTTTCAGCCGAAAAGTGCTGCAAAAACTACGGTAAAAATAGTGTCGCTTTACCGCCGATGCCTCCAACGCCCCAGTGTGAAAGTAACCTTTGGCTACATTCCCATTGGTGATTTGGCCCAGTGCGAATTGCTTCTAATTCCTACTGCTGCTGTAAACGGCTACTTGTGGCTGGTCCTGTCCACTATAATGACAAGTCACCAGTAACTGCAGCTGTTCACACAGCCGGTGATTACCTGTGGTGATCGCTGCTAAACACACAGCTTTAACTCATAGAAGTTCAAAAATATTTGGAGTACTTAATATATGTAATGTACCTGTGTTACAGCAGCACATTAGTGACATCACCAAATATTACTCTGAATATGTTTAGTTTGTTAGTTTGTAACCCTATAAAAAAAAAAAAAAAAAAGAGAAATCTTGTTCCTTTATAACAGATTAAACAGCACCGTGCTTGTGCTGTCTAACCTGTCCCTCTGTAAGCTGTAAAATGCCTGGCTGATCCTGCCAGTCTCTGCCACCCCCCTGTAAACCAACCACAGTTTTATCATGGCTGCTGAGCCCTGACACCATGGTCAGTTTACGTGTCTCTATCATCCACTGTGTCTCCTCTCTTCTCCTCCCCCCCCTGCCTGTAAGCTTCTGTGTCTGTCTGTGTAAACCGTCTCCGTCACCCCCCCTGCCGCTATTAGTGTAAACATTTAATAAATGTCACTGGCAGCCCCTCTCTTGTATGCACGATAACACACAGTGTACGTTTTTTAAAAACAAAGCCTCTAAATACCCCTTTTATATATCTTTAGGCTGGTCAAGTGACTCCCGGCCATCCTACTCTGATCCAGGGCTATAGCGGGAGAGGCTGAGCGGCCAGCACGGCGGTCACATGACCTCCCTGGCTGACATCAGAGGGAGCTCTTAGCCCCTCCCATCCTGGATCGGAGAGCAGCCGGGAGTCACATGACCTGCCTGAAGATATCTTAAAAAAAGGTATTTAGAGGCATTGATTTAAAAAAACACCTACAACGTGTGTTATTGCTGCATACAAGAGAGTGGCTTGCAGTGAATCACTTCTTTATGTTACAAACACTTTAAGACAAAAGGTAAATCTTTCAGGGTACAGCTTATGTACAATTAAAGTGTTTGTTAATCCCCCCCCAAAAAAAATTGAGATCCTGATCCCTTAAAGTAGATTAAACAGCACAGTGCTTGTGCTGTGTAATCTGTCTCCCTCTAAACTGTAAAAAAAAACTGTCTGATCCTGCCACTTCCTGTGGCCCCCTCTCTGTGCTGACCACGAAAATCAGGACTGCTGAGCCCTGACCACCGTGGTCAGTGTACGTCCATCCATCATCCGCAGCCCTGCTCTGCTCCACTCTCTCCCCTTAACCCTCTTCCCCCCTGCCTATCAGCTCCGTGTTCTGTGTCTCTGTCTCTCAATAGTCTGCTATTAGTAAAAATAAATAAATTCTTACTTGTCCCTGCCAGCCCCTCTTTTATAGATTGATATACCACACTATTAGTCTTTTATAAAAAAAACAAGGCTTGTAAATACCTATTTAGCGTGATCTTCCGGCTGGTCACGTGACTCTCAGCCAGTTTCCAGGGCTAGATCACATGAGCGGCCATGTGATCTCCCCGGCTGATGTCAGATGGAGAGTTCTGCACCTCCTGCAGAAGTCATGTATCAGGGGTATACAGCAGCCGCGAGTCACATGAAGATCGCTCTAAATCGATATTTACATGCCTCGTTTTTATAAAAGACTAATACAGTGTGCTATGCCTGCCTATAATAAAGGGGCTGGAAGTGTTTGTTATGTATGGGTTAATAAACACTTTAACATTTCTCAATGCTTCCTATAAGAGAGCAAAGCTTTGCTTTTTAAGTTCAAATCCAAATGAAAGTACATACACGATTGCTAAAAAAATTTCCCCAGCACCTCTCCCAAGCCCCCTCAACATATAGATTTTGTCTCCTCCAAGGTACCTAATGTGGGCTGCAGACAGCATGGAAAACTGCAGCTGTTGGACAAGGTAAGTACAGAACAGCTGGGAGGGGGGTGGGTAGGCATCTACTGTCTAACTACTGAGAGGGCTGGGGAAATGTTTTACTAAACATGTACTATATGATGTATGGTCAAAGGAGTAGGCACTGCTGTGTCAAACATTTCACAGAGCCTGCCTTCTGAACTACAGAGGTGCTGAGAGGAGGAGTTTCAGGAGGTGGATTCAGTACAGGAATTATTGCTTGCAGGCAGCAAGGCACCATGGGATATGTAGTCCATAGAAACTGAAAGTAAACAATAGAGGAGAAGCTGCAAAGCATGCAGGGAATCCAGGAAGTTGTGGAACGAGATGGGCAGAAGACAGACAGCACTAACATCATGTAAGCTTATATTGAATTGTCAAAAATTATTATTGTTTGTATTGCTGTTACAATTCTGATGTTATAAACGGAAAGTGTATGCTGTGACCATAGAACTCTCTTAAGTGTAAAATGTTATAAATATGCAGATGGGGGTATGGTGTGCTGTCTGATTTCTGTTTTTAGCAATATTTTAAATCATTTCGAACCTTGATGACAGAATTTCTTGGAGGCAGGAAGTAGTATGAAATATGTCCATTGGGATCACAGACTGTAGTAAAAAACTTTTTTTAGGTAATGATTAGTGTGATGAATGTGGCCATCAAATCCCTGCTCTTCTCACCAACTCATGACAAAGAACTGTCACCGAGCTGTCACTTGCATATAACAATGCCACTCTCAGCTGCGCCCAGCACAAAGATTTCCCAGCTTGCGGGTCCCAGTCTAGGTGCCAGCAGTCTGAGAGTGATTATCACTGGGTTAAATTAATTAACCCTTTAACCACCTCAATACAGTGCATTTTCACCCCCTTCCTGCCCAAGCCATTTTTCAGCTTTCAGCGCTGTCGCAATTTGAATGACAATTGCGCGGTCATACAACACTGTACCCAGATCAAATTGTTATCATTTTGTCCCCACAAATAGAGCTTTCTTATGGTGGTATTTGATCACCTCTGTGTTTTTTATTTTGTGCGCTATAAACAAAAGAAGAGGGACAAGTTTAAAAAAATATATATATTTTTTACTTTTTGCTATACTAAATATCCCCAAAAAATATATAAAAAAACATTTATTTTCCTCAGTTTTGGCCGATACGTATTCTTTTACATATTTTTGGTAAAAAAAAATCGAAATAAGCGTATATTGATTGTTTTGCGCAATAGTTATAGCGTTTACACAAAAGTGTAGCGCCTACAAAATAGAGGATAGATTTATAGCATTTTTATTATTATTTTTTTTTTAACTAGTAATGGCGGCGATCTGCAATTTTTATCGTGACTGCGATAAACTGCGACTGCGGCGGACATATCAGACACTTTTGACACATTTTTGGGACCATTCACATTTATACAGCGATCCGTGCTATAAAAATGCATTGATTACTGTATAAATGTGACTGGCAGGGAAGGGGTTAACACTAGGGGGTGCTGAAAGGGTTAATATGTTCCCTGGGAGGTGTTCTAACTGTAGGGGGGGGGGATTCACAAGGGGAGGAGACCGATCAGTGTTTCTCTGTACTGAGAACACACCATCGGTCTCCTCTCCTCTGACAGGACCGTGGATCTGTGTGTTTACACACACAGATCCACGGTCCTGCTGTGTTCCCGAGCAATCGCGGGCACGTGCATCAGGTGCCCAGTGACACGGCGGGCACGCGCGCACTCCCTGGAGGGCGGGGAAAGGGAAGGGCGTCATATGACGCCCTCCCGCCACGAGAGCAGCGCCGCCTGCCCGTCAATTGAGAGCCGGCGGTCGCTAAGCAGTTAAACTCCAGACTGCCACCGGATAGCTTTGGGCCCATCAACCCTTCACAATATTAGCAATACCACCTATGATTTTAGAATAAACGTCTGTAACACACACTGTCACCACAGACAGGAATGTTCAGAGATGTATACTACAGTAGCACTCATCAAGAGACAGGGCTTTTTTTTCTCAGTTTGCATAGAGCACTTAAAGATAAGGTTAACACTTTTCATAATAAGGTTTAATGCCCCGTACACACGAGCGGATTTTCCGTCGGAAAAGCCATCCAAGTTTTTTCTGATGGAAAATCCGACGTACAACACTACGACAAGCCGAGAAAATTAAGTTCAATGCTTCTGAGCATGCGTCAAATTGTTTCTGAGCATGCGTAGGAATTTTACGTGTCGGAATTTGTACAGACGATCGGAATTTCGCATTGGAACTTTTTCCGACCGAAAAATAGAGAACATGCTCTCAATCCAATGGTGCATACACACGGTTGGAATTTCTGAACCAAAGCTCTCATTGGACTTTTGATGGTGGAATTTCCGATTGTGTGTACGGAGCATAAGAGGTTAAATTGGTGCAAACAAAATATTTACAGAAAAAAGGGTGTTACACAGAAAATAAGAAGCAATAAAGCAACGGGAATTAAAAAAGAGTTGAAAAGGAAGAATACTTGCAATGTCCTTGGTTTTAGCAGAGTTCAGTTGATGAGCAAGGTGTTCGTTAAATATATCTTTACACTTTTCCCCTTTTGTCCCTTGTTTGAGCTCAGTGCTGCTAATCTCATGCTGCCACTTTGCAGCTACTTCATGATTACATGCACTGCAGTGATGCATGACATTTTTCAGGATGAGTTTTCTGATGGTGCCAACTAACAGTGGACTAGGCCTGTGTGTTGTGTGTTAAAATGACCACTCCTTCTAGTCTCTATGGGCATTGGAAGACCAAAGGATAGGATAATAATGCAGGAGAACAATTAGAAGACAACGACAGGGTTTTGCACCCTCTACTTGGGATCCTGCACGGAGGTACAGAGGGTCATACACCATCAGGAAAGAAATGTACTATTGCACGTGGGAGTCACAAATGGTTTATGTACGGCCATTGCCAGCAGCCAGATCAATGACAGGCTGACAGAGGCCATGGCTATATATATGTAACTGCACATCCACACAACCACACCACATTGGTCTAAACATTTATTTTCCCAGCACTGCATTACAAAGTAGTTTGTTACCACTTGCTGCATTTGTGCTGCAAGGTGGGTGCATTGGGTTACCAATCACAATAAATGGTACCAATGCATAGAATGTGCCTTACTGCAGTGTTGTGATGTAAATGGGCCCTAAGGTACAGCAACATTTCAGAAGGCCAGACTCACTTAAAGCAGCTGAAGCTCCCAGTTTGTGTCTGCACCAAATCTATCATATGCAACCAATTTCTTGAATTTGGTGTTGGTAGACATTAAAGGAAGGTGTCTTTTACCTTTAATATTCGTTTAAACACTTATCAGATATGACAGGTTTGCATTAAACAGCGTTATCTTTCATGATACAGTGGGCACAGAATAATTTCTAATGCCGCGTACACACGAGCGGAATGTCCGACAGAAAAAGTCAGATGGAATCTTTTTGTGTGTAGGCCTGATCAGACTTTTTTTTTGGAAAATTCTGACGGACCTAGAAATAGATTATGTTCTAAATATTTCCGACGGAACCAATTCCTATCAGGAAAACCGCTTGTCTGTATGCTGTTCCGACAGACCAAAAACGACGCATGCTCTAAAGCAAGTACGAGACCGCAGCTATTGGCTACTGGACTTCCTTTTTCTAGTCCCGTTATACGTGCTATACGTCACTGCGTTCTTGAGGATAGGACTTTGGTGTGATCATGTGTAGGCAAGACAGTTTCAGCGGAACTCCGTCGGAACTCAGTCGGAACTCCGTCGGAAAAACCTTCAGAGTTTATTCCGACGAGAACCTGTGTACACGGCATAAGATTGTCCTGTCCCCATATTAGAAAATAAATATACCGCGCTAAATGCTATATGCAATATTGCTACATACAAAAAAATAAATGTAAAATACTGAAAACAATCAATAAATAAAACAGTCCCCAGTGAAAACTGCTGGTGCTTGTGGAACAATGATGAAAAACTCATATACAGTGCTGTGACTTGATAAGTAGTTCCATGCTCCTTATGTGCTTAAATAGGGTACCCCCCTAGTAGATGTGCACTCCCTTGAGATTGGACCAACTATTGCTAGTTTAGTTCAAATGCGTGTGTGGGGCGACCCCTGTAGAGATCCTCTGGAACGTTGGTTAACTATGATGAATGTTCCTCATATAGATGGATACAATAGAGAAAACCTCATTGCGCAGTACCATTTAAAAATAACTTTTATTCCAAAAAATTTAAAGATATTCAACTCACATGTATGAGTGCCTGATATCCTGGCACCCGGAGTGAACAGCAGGTAGAAGTATCATCCGTGGAATCTGCCTGATAAGTTCATGCAGTGAAGGGCTCGATTTCCGGGTTTGGGTGGAAGTTGTCACAATCACATGACTTCATCTGTCCTCCATATTAGCTACTCTACCGCAGCAAGCAAACCTCTTCCATTTAAATGATAACAGCTCTTTATTTTAAAACAAATTAGATTGCAATTTTTTTTCTATAATTTAGGGTCAGTTCATATCAGAACATGGAAACCCACAATCCGTGTGCATTTCCTGCACCGCGTTCAAAATGCACTGCACTTACCATCTGCAGCAGGTATCAGTGTTAACGTCCCCTCCCCCCTGCCGCCATCCGGTGCTTCTCCAGGCTCTCCTGTGCCATCGGGGCCCTGGAGAAATAATTTGCCGGTGCTGGATGATGACGACATCTCTATGAACGTCAGAGGCCCAGGCGCAGCGTTATGATGTCATGCCCGGGTTCCCGGATGTATACAAAGCAGCGATCGCGGCTGTCAGCATGAGATCGTGAATTTTTTTTATCAATCTCATGCTTTCCAGCCTGGAGGAGAGATGTGGGGTCTTATTGACTCTGCATCTCTCCATAAAGTGGACCTGTCACAATAGATTCCTATTACAAGGGATGTTTACATTCCTTGTAATAGGAATAAAAGTGATCAAAAAAATAAAAATGTAAAAAAAAAGTGTAAAAATGCGTTTTTAAAGATTTTAAATGAAAGTGCATTACTTTTTTGTATAATAAATTGTTTCCTGAAATTGAGTTACACTATGGTGAGCTTTCTTTCCTTGCTGAGATCGTGATTGCTGCCTTTGGACTGCCTATCGATTTGGGACTCCCTGGTTTGCTCTCAGTGTATTCGCAAGAGGTGATCTGAGGTCTTGATGCTGTGTTGATACTACAGGCTCTATATCCCTTGCCTTCTGGTAAGCGCATATGCTGCATGGTGGTGGTTCATTCATTTGGTGGTGTTTTGTGTTAATCACAGAGAAGATAATTCACTCATAGAATTTTCTGTCACCTTCATCACTGGACTTTAATATATATATATATATATATTGTAACCTGGGGGACAGGTAGCAGGTACAAAGCTCACGGGGATGGGCTGTTTAGTAAGGCACAGATACCAAATCCACATGAGGTAGTGAAAACAGTGCTGGGTTTATTTGATCTAAATACAAGTCCATACACAGGTGCTGCACAGTCTTCCAGAAAACACATCAAAACAGAAATAACCAAACAAAAGTCCTAGCTGTGTCTCGGCTCTAACTATAACATACACCGTCTCTAACTATCAAGCTGAGCAAGCCTACCGCTTGTCAGCTTCTGTAAAGAGTTTTTAAAGGGTTTTACCAACCTTTTGGCTCCTCACAAACCATCCCTGTTTGTGTGTCCCAGGCAGAGAGCAAAGGCTGTTTGCTCAGGTGAGCTTAAATTAGCCTGGAGAGGAGGACTAAGATCCGAACTGGATCATGTCTCAGAGACCTCTGAATGTATATGAGAGGCGCCTGGGAGATGTATAAACCCCGAACAAGACTTCTCCTGGCTCTCTCTGGGACGCTCTGCTACATATCCTCCCCCCTTGTTTCAACCCCAGGGTTGGAACACCTGTGGCCCAACAGGAGTGAACACGGGACAGGGCATCTACATTCCCCATCTCCACACCTGGCCTGTGTTTTACGGTGAAGGAGTAATCCTGTAGAGCCAAAAACCACCGGTTCACCCGTCTATTAGTCTCCTTCTTTTGGGCCATCCATTTCAGGGGAGCATGGTCAGTTATCAAGTCAAACTGGCACTCTAACAAATAGTACCTGAGCGCGTCCAGGGCCCATTTTATGGCTAAACATTCTTTTTCAATGACTGCATACTTTTTCTCATGGTCATTGAGCTTTCTGCTTAGGTATACGACAGGGTGTTCTTCCCCATTGTATACCTGTGACAGTACCGCCCCGATACCAACATCAGACGCATCCGTCTGAACCAAAAACTCTCTGGAGAAATCGGGAGAGTACAGTACTGGCTGTGCACACAGAGCCTTCTTCAGGACCTGGAAAGACTCCTCTGCTACTGGGGACCATTTCACCATTACCGAGTCTTTCCCTTTCGTAAGGTCTGTCAGAGGGGCAGCTATAGTTGCAAAATTTGGGATAAATCTTCTATAATACCCCACAATACCAAGAAAGGCCCTGACCTGCTTTTTGTTTGCAGGGCGTGGCCATTCCTGGATGGCTGCTATTTTACTCACTTGTGGTTTTATGACACCACGGCCAATAGTGTAGCCCAAATACTTGGCTTCCTCTAGACCAATGGCACATTTTTTTGGATTTGCCGTAAAACCTTCTTTGAAGAGGGAATCAAGAACAGCCTGGACACGAGGCAAGTGAGACTCCCAGTCAGTACTATGTACCACTATGTCATCTAGATAGGCTGCTGCATATCATCGGTGGGGTTTTAGGGTCCTGTCCATGGCCCTCTGAAATGTCGCGGGGGCATTTTGCAACCCAAAAGGAATTTTTTTATATTGAAAGGAACCGTCTGGGGTCACGAACGCAGTCTTCTCTTTGGCGTTACCAGTTAGGGGTATTTGCCAATACCCTTTTGTCAAGTCCAAAGTGGTAAGATAGCGAGCCTTGCCAAGTCGGTCTATAAGTTTGTCTACTCTGGGCATTGGGTATGTGTCAAACTTTGTCACCGCATTAAGCTTCCTGAAGTCGTTACAGAACCTCCAAGTGCCATCCGGTTTTGGGACTAGCACGATGGGGCTAGACCAGTCACTATTGGATTCCTCAATGACATCTAGCTCCAACATTTTTTTAACTTCCTTGCTGATGTCCTTTCTCCTCGCTTCAGGAATTCGGTAAGGTTTGAGCTTGACACGTACCCCAGGTTCAGTAACAATATCATGCTGAACTGCTGAAGTCGTCCCAGGTAACTCTGAAAACTTCTCTCTATTCCTTATCAGGAATTCTCTAGTGTCCTGTTTTTGGGAATATGAGAGGGTGTCTGGAATCGTGACCTCAGGGATGAGAGGGGACTCAGTACCCGTAGGCGTTACTGGGAGAGGCCTCGCAGTTAACGCCATTCTATCTTTCCAGGGTTTTAACAGGTTTATATGGTAAACCTGTTCGGGCTTCCTTTTTCCTGGTTGATAAACCTTGTAGTTGACCTCCCCAACTCTCTCAATTACTTCAAAGGGACCCTGCCACTTAGCCAGGAACTTGCTCTCAACAGTGGGAACTAACACCAGGACCCTGTCACCAGGTGAGAAAACACGGAGTTGGGCCCCCCTGTTGTATATTCTCTGTTGGGCTGCCTGGGCCTGCAGTAAGTGTTCTTTTACCACTGGCATGATTGCTGCAATCCTCTCCTGCATTTGGGCAATATGCTCAATGACACTTTTATGGGGTGTCTGTTCTCCCTCCCAACTTTCTTTGGCTATGTCTAAGAGTCCCCGAGGGTGTCTCCCATAAAGCAACTCAAATGGGGAGTACCCCGTAGAGGACTGGGGAACCTCCCTGATGGCAAACATCAAGTATGGTATCAGGAAGTCCCAGTTTTTCCCATCCTTGTCCACAACCTTTTTTAACATGCTCTTTAACGTCTTATTGAAGCGTTCCACTAAGCCATCCGTTTGAGGATGATACACTGAGGTTCGCAGCTGCGTCACTTTAAATAACTTACAGAGCTCCCTAGTTATTCGCGACATAAACGGGGTGCCCTGGTCTGTAAGGATTTCTTTCGGGATGCCAACCCGACTGAACACCATAAACAGTTCTTTGGCAATGTTTTTAGCAGACGCGGCACGTAAGGGAACTGCTTCAGGGTAACGGGTAGCATAATCCATGATTACGAGGATATGCTGATGACCCCGGGCAGACTTGGGAAGTGGGCCCACAAGGTCCATGGCAATCCTCTCAAAGGGCACTTCAATAATAGGCAAGGGCACTAAAGGACTTCGGAAGTGGGATAGTGGGGCTGACATCTGACACACAGGACAGGATTGACAATAATTCTTAACATCTTTCTGTATCCCGGGCCAGTAAAACCTGCGCAACACCCTTTCAGTCGTTTTTTCAACCCCTAAATGGCCTCCTAGCAAGTGCCCATGGGCAAGTTCTAACACCAGCCATCTGTATGGCTTAGGGACCACCAACTGTTCAACCACTTCATCATTCATTTTACATACACGATACAGTAAATCCTCATTGCTGCTGAAATAAGGAAAACAGGGCCTGTCCCCGGGTTCGACAGGTACACCATTAATCACTATTACATTTTCCCAGGCCCTGGAAAGTGTATGGTCTTTTCTCTGCTCAGTACCAAAATTTTCCTTATGCACATTAAGGTCATCAAACTCTAACATAGGCTCGGGGTCAGCAGACGGCTGTCCGGCTCTACTGGTAGTGGGGACTTCCTCAGGGTCCTCCAGCTCTCCTGCCATAAGCGATAGAGGAAAAGCCGGGGAGCCCTGAGAAGAGTCCCCTGAAACCACATTGTCAGTAGTGGCCAGGAATTCTGGCCCTGCGACTGAGTCAGGTACTGCGACCGAGTTGGGATGATTCCACAGTTCCCAAAACGTAGGGAAGTCCCTACCAATGATGGCCTCATGCACCAAGTGGGGAACAAGTCCAACCGGATGGGTCACTGTACCTAAACCAGTTTTAAACTGAACAGTTGTTACAGGATACTCCCGGGTATCCCCATGTATACAGATCACAGCAACATTTTTAGCATGATACTTCACAGGTTCAATCATTTCCGCTGTAACCAAAGTCACTAGACTTCCAGAGTCCAGCAAGGCTGTAATAGGCTTATCATTCACAGTCATTTGGCACATTGGTTTTCTCATATTTGGGGTTGCAGTGCATGAAACCGCTGCAAACATAGACTGCCTTCTAATAGATAAATCACACTGCATTGGTTCATCTGTCAATGGACAATTTGCCGCAACATGTCCCATTTCTTGGCAACGAAAACACCTGACGTTTCCCCAGTTTGGTTTGCTGACAGGCACTGGCTTCCCTTGTTTGGGATGCCAAGCTTCAGTCCTGGCACCAAAAATCCTCCCCCCTATTTCCTTACCATGCTTACCACCCACTTCCCCTGAAACAGTCTTACCGGTTGCCTGGGGAGACCGTGGCTTTGGGTGGAAAGTCCGTGCGGCTGTAGGGGTGGTGACCAGGTTCTTTGCAGCAAAATATCTTTCAACAAGTTCCACCAGGTGGTTCGCCGAATTGGGGTCTCCTTGACTCACCCACTCCTGCAGGGGAATTGGTAGTGACCTCAAGAACTGGTCCATGACCACACGCTCCACTATTTGTGGCCCAGACAGGTACTCCGGCTGTAGCCATTTCCTCACCAGGTGAATTAGGTCGAACATCTGCGATCTTGGGGGCTTCTTGTCTTGGAAGGACCAGCTGTGGACCCGCTGTGCTCGAACTGCCAAAGTGACACCAAGTCGTGCCAGTATTTCCTGTTTGACCTTTTCATAGTCTGCTGCTTCTGCTGACTCCAAATCATAGTAGGCCTTCTGCGATTCCCCAGTAAGCAACGGGGCGACCAGTCCTGCCCACTGGGTTTTAGGCCAACCTTCCCTCTCAGCGGTCCGTTCAAACGTTAGCAGAAAGGCCTCTGGATCATCATCTGTAGTCATCTTAGACAAAAAACGGGCCACATGGATGGCTGAAGGCTTGTCTCCAACATTATCAACGTTAGCAGGTGACCACTGTGCTATTGTCTCCACAACCTCAGACAAGGTTTTCCTATCTGCTTTTGCATCAGTGGCTAGCTGTTCAAACAGCCTCTGCGTTTGTTCCTGTGCGATAGCATTAGCTTGCTGTTGTGCCGCGTGGAGTGCAGCACTAGCTTGCTGTTGTGCCGCGTGGAGTGCAGCGTTTGTTTTCTGCTGTTCAGCGTGGAGTGCAGCGCTTGTTTTCTGCTGTACAGCGTTTGCTTGCTGTAGTGCAGCATTTGTTTTCTGCTGTTCAGCGTTTGTTTTCTGCAGTGCAGCGTTTGTTTGCTGTTGCGCAGCGTTGGATATAATCAATTGTTTTAGGATTTCCTCCATGTTTAGTCACTCTAGGTACTGGCCTTTTAAGTAGTAACTTACTACAGCTGCCCGCTGAAATCCACCATATGTAACCTGGGGGACAGGTAGCAGGTACAAAGCTCACGGGATGGGCTGTTTAGTAAGGCACAGATACCAAATCCACATGAGGTAGTGAAAACAGTGCTGGGTTTATTTGATCTAAATACAAGTCCATACACAGGTGCTGCACAGTCTTCCAGAAAACACATCAAAACAGAAATAACCAAACAAAAGTCCTAGCCGTGTCTCGGCTCTAACTATAACATACACCGTCTCTAACTATCAAGCTGAGCAAGCCTACCGCTTGTCAGCTTCTGTAAAGAGTTTTTAAAGGGTTTTACCAACCTTTTGGCTCCTCACAAACCATCCCTGTTTGTGTGTCCCAGGCAGAGAGCAAAGGCTGTTTGCTCAGGTGAGCTTAAATTAGCCTGGAGAGGAGGACTAAGATCCGAACTGGATCATGTCTCAGAGACCTCTGAATGTATATGAGAGGAGCCTGGGAGATGTATAAACCCCGAACAAGACTTCTCCTGGCTCCCTCTGGGATGCTCTGCTACAATATATATATATATATATATATATATATATATATATATAATTTATTTTTATTTTTTTATTATTTCATCTATATGAGTATTTTGTTTTTTGTTACTTGCTGGGTTTCATCTAACATTTTTTGCACATAGCAATATTGCATCATATATTTGTTGTATTGGTTTATATGGTCACATCAACAGTCACTCTTAATATCATATGTTTTACATTTTATTTAATTTGTGCGCAGCTTCCATTCTATTATAACTTCCTGTGATTGTGCATATATCGCAATTTTTTAGCTGCAGCCATTTTTTTTTTGCACATCTTTTAGGTAGCGCGGTATATTCTTTTTGCAAACTTTATTCGTACCCTGTCTCCTAGCATTCAACAGGGTAGTAATTGCTGAACTTGGGCATCCTAATGCCTCCAGCCTCTTCCTCTCAACCACCAGATCAGATGGAGATGGGACGGGCACGGGTGAAGGGATGTTCCCTGTAGTAGAAGATCCGATCTGGAGGGAAGCGGAACTGGGTCCCGGTACTTCAACTGCAACAGGAGAGGAAACCATGGCCTGTTGGGCCAGTATGGAATGATTGCCACTATTTCTGCCGTCTCCTGTCTGAGTCTCGAAAGGAACCGAAGAATGATCGGGACTGGAGGAAAGGCATATGCCTTGTGGAATCTCCACTGATCCGTGAGAGCTTCCACTCCGATGGCTTGGGGACAGTGATACCTGGTATAATATTTCCTAATTTTAGCATTGCAAGGAGATGCAAACAGGTCCACTTCCGGAGTCATTCCCAATGACAGGATCCAGTCGAAAACTTCCGTGTGGAGAGACCACTCGTTGTTGTCCAAGGAGGTTCTTGACAGGAAGTCCGCCTGGACATTTTGGATTCCAGGAAGATACACTGCCGTCAGGTCCATCAAGTTCGCCTGAGCCCAGGACATGATTGGACTCACTTCTTTCAGAAGGGAGAGACTGCGAGTGCCCCCTTGTCTTTTGATATATACAAAACTGCCGTCGTATTGTCCAATCTCATGAGGACTGAGGCTCCCGATGTCAGATGGACAAAAGCCCGAAGGGCCTGGAAGGCAGATCGAAGCTCCAATGCGTTTGAGACCACCCCCTGAGGTGGAAAATCCCACCTGCCTTGGGCTACCTCCGACAGACACAGAGCGCCCCAGCCTCTGCTGCTGGCATCTGTCGTCACCGTTATCCAGGAGACTGGAGCTATCCAATGGCAGTTGAGAAGATTCCTCCATTGCAACCACCAGGGGAGACTCTCCCGCATGGAAGGAGTTATTTGAATCAAGTGATCTTGCAACTCCGGATTCCATTGTTGGAGGAAACCATTCTGAAAGGGCCGCATCCTCCATTGCGCCAATTTTACCATAGGGGCTGTGGCCACCATGGTGCCTATTATCCTGAGGCACTGGGAAGCCCTGAGAAGAGGAGCTGACATCGCCAGATGAATCCTGTCCTGGACTACCGGGATCTTCTCTAGAGGAAGAGAGATTGTGCTCTTCGCTGTGTCGAACTGCGCCCCTAGAAAAACTAGAGACTGGGTTGGCTCCAGATGACTCTTTTCCCTGTTTAATAGCCAGCCGAATTCTGTCAGGGTAGAGATGACTTGCTCCCGGTGCAGCAGTAATTGTTCTCTGTCTTGAGACAGTAGGAGTAGATCGTCGAGATAGTTATGTAACCGAATACCTCTGACTCTGATCAAGGCGACCACCACCAGTAAGAGCTTGAAAAACACCCGCGGCGATGTCGTAAGCCCGAACGGGAGACATATAAACTGGAGATGTTTTTGGTCTACTGAAAATCTGAGATATTTTTGGAAGTCCTTCGCGATTGGTACATGAAAGTACGCATCTTTCAGGTCTATTGAAACTAACCAATCGCCTGGTTGAATTGTCTGGCGTATGGTCAATAATGTTTCCATCTTGAATTTCTCCTTTCTTATAAAGGATTTCAGTTAAGTCAGTTCGATAACCGGCCTCCAGAAACCGCTCTTTTTGAGAACCATAAAGAGGGGGGAATAAATCCCTTGAAACTTTTCCTCGGACAAAACCAGAATGGTGGCACCTTGGGTGATAAGGGAGTCCGTGTAGGTCAACAGAACCTCTTTCTTCTCTTCCGACAATGGAAGACTTGTAGGAACGAAGCGATGTATGGGTGGACTGCTGAACACCCAGGCATGTCCTAGGGAAACAGTTTTTATAGCCCAATAATCTTGTATCGAGGCTGCCCAGACATGGCAGAATCGGAGTAAACAAGCCCCTACTTGCTCCGCCTGGACAGGCACTATATCAAAAAGACTTTGCAGCTTCGCGTCCCCCAGAAGATGTAGACTTTGAAGGCTTCTGACCGGAAGGCTGGTTTCTCCTCCAGTTCTTCCTAAATTCCCGACCCGGTCTGTAACAGCGTGCACCCCTAGCACGTTCCAGGTCTGGCCTGGGCTCTCTTCTGACCCAAAAGACGGCGATCCTGGGGTAAGAACCCGGACTTCCCCCCGGTAGCACAAGTCAGTGTTTCTCAACTCCAGTCCTCAAGGTGCACCAACAGGTCATGTTTTCAGGATTTCCCTCAAATGAAACGGCTGTGGTAATTACTAAGACAGTGAAAACTGATCAAATCACCTGTTCAAAATAGTGGAAATCCTGAAAACATGACCTGTTGGTGCGCCTTGAGGACTGGAGTTGAGAAACACTGGCACAAGTGATGGCTGAATCGAGCTTATTCCCAAAGAGGGAAGAACCCTCAAAGGGAATCTTGCACCATGCCTGTTTAGAGGCGGGATCCGCCACCCAAGGGCGTAGCCATAAAGCTTGTTTGGCTGTAACGGAAGACAACATAACACGTGCTACCAGATGGATTATATCCAGGGAGGCCTCACCCAGAAACGCTGATGCCATCTTCATCTCATGTATTGGAGAGTTCTTGAGAGTTTCTTCGGACATACTTCCCAAAGTTGCACCCATATCATCCGTCCGACACTCTATTGCTTTGGATAATGCTGCCAAGGCCAATGCTGGCTTGCAGGCCATCACAGCCATGATGTAGATACGCTTCAAATCCATATAAATTTTCCTCTCAAGACCATCCTTGAAAGAGATGGTGTCTTCCAGCAGTAGCGTGACGTGTCTTACCAGCCTCATCAAGGCTGCATCAATAAGAGGAGCAGACTCCAGGTGCTTAACTTCCTCACCTTTAAACGGATACATTCTGGCCACTTTAGAGATAAGAGAATTCTTACTCTCCACCTTGCTCCACTCATCCGAGATAATTTCTCTCAGTTCACCCAGGAAGGGAAAATTTGAGCGCTCTTTTTTTAAGATGCTTGAAGTATTTCCTCTGTTTAGAGGGTGCTTCCACCGGCTCCTCCCACCTCAGTGCATCCTTCACTGCCCTGACCAGATGAGGGACCTGGGAAAAATCAAATCCTGCACTGGAATCCTCCACTTCAGCTTCGCTGTCCGAAGATCCGCTGAAAGAGAAATTGTCACGGGAGGGATCTGGAGCTTCAAGGTCTTCTACCTCAACCACTGAAGTTGGTACAGAGGGAGGAATAGCTGCATGAGCGGAATCTAATTTGTTCAGGGATTCACAAACAAAATTCCTGACCAAGGCCTCCACTTGCAGGTCATTAGCATCCCTTTGCTTTGCAGCTCGGGAAAAACATAAATCGCATAGCGATTTGTGTTCTGGCAATTTCGCTCTACATCCCCAAAATGATCTTCCTTCTGAGCGACCAGAATGGTGGTGGGAATAGTGCCGAGACCCAGACCTTGACTTTTCAGTGCGGTGACTTAGGACTCCAGAGCTTGATCTTGAATGGTCACGTCTTGACCCAGATTGTACATTATCTTCGCATGTTGATGGACGAACATCCGGTAAGGAAGGGCTAAAATAAATAATAAGGAGAAAAAATTCCAATTTAAAATACATTACCCCAACCACCCCAAACAGGCAGAAAAGGAACAAAAATTCCCTCCTACCTGCGGCGTAAGGGCTGGCCACAAGGGGGCGGCGAAACATCCATAACAACAAATTCGGACAGGCTACAACAACACCCATAGAAAATAATTAAATAAATAATTAAAAATCAATTAAAAATTATTTTACAATTAAATAATTAATTTAAATATAACCACATCCCCAATGCATAAACCATACATTAAATTCAATGAAAAGGCAATAGGGAATAAGGCATAAAAGCCTCTTACCTCTGTAAGGCACAGCAACAGTGTCAATTCATTTTGAAATGAATGCAGCAGCAAGCCTGTCCAAAATCTGCCGGATGACGTCATGACGCCGTTAGCGTCAACCCCCACGGCGCTCGCGCGCATGCGCGAACGACGTCAATGGTCCGTACTGCGCAGGCGCCGACCAAGCCTCGATTTCAATTGAGACTATGCGGCTGCGCAGTACAGGAAAAGCGGCGAATTGGAACGCAGATGTGCTCCAGCCTCCATACCCACACGGAAACCGAGAGACAACAAACACAAACAAGCTGCCTTACGTTATCGCTCCAGCACGCCGACCATCCAACCTGGCTCCCATCCACAGGCACATCACCGGGGATCATTTCAGGGAAAAGGCCTCCTGCTAGTAGCTGGGACGAATGGCCATACTGCCGCTTGCCAGCCAGTGGCTGGATAGTAAGCTCTTCGTGGCAACGCTCTTCATCCCCATGTCCACCCTGCTAGTAGCTGGGCTATTGGACTCCAAACACCAGAACTCATCATGCGTGCAAACGGCGAACAGGAACCAGACCCGGATTCACGACTCCTTCAGGTAAAAACTACCACTTTAGTCCTTAAGGAGGAGGACAAAAAAGGAACACGGTATCTGGTTGGGAGCAAAGATTTATGGGAGTGGGGTCCTATGAGGTTTGAGAGGCGGGATTAACCCATACGTAGGCTGCCATGGAGTCTGTCAGGAAACAGTTTTTTCCTTTTGCCATACAGGTTTTGCATGAATAAATAAAAGCTGATTATTTTAATCACCCCTGCCAGTGTTAAGTGGTTTGTCTCATCCATGAAAAACAACAGACTTGCTGGCTGGATCACCAGATAAAAATAGAAGAGAGAAAGCCTAAAAATGGAAACTAATGCAACCATTACATCTAAGAATTGGTAAGCTGCAATATAATAAATGTTTGCTTGTGGGTTTAATATAGCTTGAAAGTGTTACTAAACCCGATCATTTTAATCACCCCTGCCAGTGTTGAGTGGTTTGTCTCATCTGTGAAAAACAACAACCTTGCTGGCTGGATCACCAGATGAAAATAGAAGAGAGAAAGCTTAAAAATGGAAACTAATGCAGCCATCACATGTAAGAATTGGTAAGCTGCAATATAATTAACCGCTTCCCGACCGCCTCCTGTAGATATACGTCAACAGAATGGCACGGGCAGGCAAAAGCACGTACCTGTACGTCCCCTTTAATTTGCCTGCCCGGGGGGCGCGCGCGCGCCGCCAGCGGCGCGCGCGCGACCCGGTCGGGAGCTCCGTGACCACGGCCGCGGGACCAGCGGACCCGATCGCCGCTGGTATCCCGCGATCGGGTTACGGAGCTGAAGAACGGGGAGAGGTCTATGTAAACAAACCTCTCCCCGCGCTTCCTACACTGACTGTCAGTGATCGGCGGTTCCCTGTCATCGGGAACGCCGATCAATGACGTCAGACGTACAGCCACGCCCCCCTACTGTAAAAAAAACACAACACGTCACACTGACTCCTCCCCGCCCCCTAGTGGTTAACCCCCTAACTACAACTGTCATTTACATAGGAATCAGTGCTATTTAAATAGCAGTGATTGCTGTATAAATGACAAATGTCCCAAAAATGTGTCAAAAATGTCCGATGTGTCCGCCAAAATGTCGCAGTCACAATAAAAATCGCTGATCGCCGCCATTACTAAAAAAAAAAAAAATATTAATAAAAATGCTATAAAACTATCCCCTATTTTGTAAACGCTATAACTTTTGCGCAAACTAATCAATAATCGCTAATTGCGATTTTTTTTACCAAAAATATGTAGAAGAATACGTATCGGCCTAAACTGAGGAAAAAAAATGTTTTTTTTTATATATTTTTTGGGGATATTTATTATAGCAAAAAGTAAAAAATATTGCATTTTTTTCAAAATTGTCGCTCTATTTTTGTTTATAGCGCAAAAAATAAAAACCGCAGGGGCGATCAAATACCACCAAAAGAAAGCTCTATTTGTGGGAAAAAAAGGACGCCAATTTTGTTTTGGAGCCACGTCGCATGACCGCGCAATTGTTAGTTAAAGCGACGCAGTGCCGAATTGCAAAAAGGGGCCTGGTCCTTTGGCTGCCAATTGGTCCGGGGCTGAAGTGGTTAATGTGTGCTTGGTTTAATACAGCTTGAAAGTGTTACTAAACCCACAACAGTAAAATCAGTCTGTATATGCAGTAAAGCATGCTTGTTATACTTACTGTATAACCTAAAGGGTTAATCCTCTGCATTATGTAAAAAGGCTGGTTTATCCTGTCTTCTCTGATCATCCCCTTCTTCCACAGTCCCCAATCCATCTACTGATAGTACAGACCCCCAGAAGGCACTTTGCAAGTGCTCAGTTTGGTGTGTATTGATAGAGTTTTTTTTGGGGGGGGGGGTGGGGGGTGCAGGTGATCAACACAGGGCCAATCAGCCAACAGACAGAGGGTCAGGGGTCATGCAACCTCATAGGACAGTTAGAGGAGAATGAAAACTCATCCTACAAGGTTTAACCTGACACTAATAGAATCCACAAGACTGCTATATACTGCTGGGAAAAGGTATTTAGCAGTTTATATTTACTAAAATAATTGCATTTCCATGTTCTGTGTACTGTGGGAGACCAGATATATTGAATGCAGGGTCTCACCTTACATCGGGTGCCCCCAGTAGAGTCCCTCCTTACATCAGGTGTCTCCAGCAGAGCCTGTCCTTACATCAGGTGCCCCCAGCGAGTCCCTCCTTACATCATGTGCCCCCAGCGGAGTCCCTCCTTACATCAGGGGCCCCCAGTGGAGTCTCTCCTTACATCAGGTGCCCCCAGTGGAGTCCCTCCTTACATCAGGTGCCCCCAGCAGAGTCCCTCCATACATCAGGTGCCCCCAGCAGAGTCTCTCCTTACATTAGGTGCCCCCAGGGGAGTCCCTCCTTACATCAGGTGTCCCCAACGGAGTCCCTCCTTACATCAGGTGTCCACAGCGGAATCCCTCCTTACATCAGGTGCCCCCAGCGGAGTCCCTCCTTACATCAGGTGCCCCCATCGGAGTCCCTCCTTACATCAGGTGCCCCCAGCGGAGTCCCTCCTTACATCAGGCATTCCCAGTAGAGTCCCTCCTTACATCAGGGGTCCCCAGCATAGTCCATCCTTACATCAGGTGCCCCAGCGGAGTCCCTCCTTACATCAGGTGCCCCCAGTGTTGTCCCTCCTTACATCAGGCATTCCCAGCGGATTCCCTCCTTATATCTGGCATTCCCAGTAGAGTCCCTCCTTACATCAGGTGCCCCCAGTAGAGTCCCTCCTTACATCAGGTGCCCCCAGCGGAGTCCCTTCTTACATCAGGTGCCCCCAGCAAAGTCCCTCCTTACATCAGGTGCCCCCAGCGGAGTCTCTTCTTACATCAGGTGCCCCCAGTAGCGTCCCTCCTTACATTTGGTGGCCAAAGCAGAGTCTCTGCTTACATCAGGTGCCCCCAGTGGAGTCTCTTCTTACATCAGGTGCCCCCAGTAGCATCTCGCCTTACATCAGGTGTCTCCAGTAGAGTAACTCCTGCATGATTTGATCTCTGCCGCCATTACAGAAGACCGGCCCTCGTGGAGGCCGAGGCCGACTTTGCCGAGGAGAAGAAACAAGAGGCGGAGCCCAGGTGGCTGCCAATAGAAATGGAGCTGCTGCTAACCCTGGGGGCTGGGGGTTGGCGGCAGCTTCATTTCTATTGGCAGCCACCTGGGCTCCTCCTCTTATTTCTTCCCCTCGGCGAGTGACCGGGCTCCACGAGAGCTGGTCTGTAAAATGGTTGCGTAGATCATCACCAGTGCCGGCCACAGACCTCTAGTGGCGGCTCTGGCGATTCTCCAGGAGTTAGGACAAATGCCAATTTCCCGGGTTTGAGTTTTCCCAGGACAACGTGAAAACGGGACAATGGTCTAAATCCTGTGAATGTACGGGACTTCCTTACCATCCTATATACAGTTTGTCCAGCTTGAAATCCCTGCAGATATAAGCATGAGAATCTCAGTACTATGTTTTGATTCAGCTATGGCCCTTAACCACTTCCCGACTGGCGCACACCGATGTACGTCAGCAGAATGGCACGGACAGGCAAATGGGCCTACAGGTACGTCCCTTTAAATTTGCCACGCGCCATCGCGTGCGCGCCGCCGCCGGCGTGCGCCGGCCGGGACCTCCGTGAGTCCGATCGTGGGTCCCGCGGACTCCATCGCCGCGGGGATACCCGCGATCGTCTCATGGGGAGGAAGAACGGGGAGATGCTAATGTAAACAAGCATCTCCCCGCTCTGCCTAGTGACAGTGTCACTGATCTCTGCTCCCTGTGATCGGAGCAGAGATCAATGACGTGTCACACATAGCCACACCCCCCACAGTTAGAAACACTCCCCAGGGCTCACTTAACCCTTACACTGCCCCCTAGTGGTTAACCCCTTCACTGCCATAGCACTGATTGCTGTATAAATGACAATGGTCCCAAAAATGTGTCAAAAAATGTCCGCCATAATGTCGCAGTCACGATAAAAAACGCTGATCGCCGCCATTACTAGTAAAAAAAAAATGTATTAATAAAAATGCCATAAAACTATCCCAATTTTTCTAATCGCTATAACTTTTGCGCAAACCAATCAATAAAGGCTTATTGCGATTTTTTTACCAAGAATATGTAGAAGAATACGTATCGGCCTAAACTGAGGGAAAAACATTTTTTTTTATACATTTTTGGGGGATATTTATTATAGCAAAATGTAAAAAAATAATGTGTTTTTTTCAAAATTGTCGCTCTTTTTTTGTTTATAGCTCAAAAAATAAAAACCGCAGGGGTGATCAAATACCAACAAAAAAGAAAGCTCTATTTGTGGGAAAAAAAGGATGTCAATTTTGTTTGGGAGCCACGTTGCATGACCGCGCAATTGTCAGTTAAAGCGACGCAGTGCTAAATCACAAAAAGTGCTCTGGTCTTTGGCCAGCAAAATGGTCCGGGGCTTAGAGGGTTAGGCATCCGATGGCCACTGCTGGTAGTTAGAGGTCTGGTTGCATGTCATATTAGAATCTACTAGTGTAGTATGCAATAATAATTGTAGAAAGCGATATCCTACTACTTACTATATATTATCTGTGTATGTATTACTTTGTCTAGTCCCTGTAGATTAGTTAGTCTGTTAAAACTATGAGCGCATGCTACTGTTAATATCACAATAATACAACGTTAGCTATGAAACCAAACACACGGCTTAAGAATAATCACATCTCATTTATTTCCCAAGGAAATAAGAAAGCCAACATGTATTAAAAGGGGTTATAAAATTACATAGCATACAGTAAAAATACAATACAATGATATACTTAGCACGTCCTCATGGCCTGACCCTCTGGATGGAAAAGAGGCAGTTGTGTGTGTGAAATTCCCTTTTGTCAAACACATCTCATTCATGCCGCATCCCACTGCCTGCCCATTTCTTTCTTGTGGACGAATCAGTTTCTATGGGGCATATACTATTTCTGCTATACTGATCCTGATCGTCCTGCCACAAGTGGTCTCTGGGGGGCAGTGTCTGTCCATGAATTGCACTTGATACTACTGTTGTCTAATCTTGGGGTTTGATCTCTGATCCCCCACCTCCATTATCTCTTTCAGTTGGGTTCGCCTTTGATCCTTATAGACAGACCGGAGCCGGCATTATCATGCAGAGTAGTTGTCATAGAGTGGAGAAAATAGGAGGTATGACTGGCTACATTCCACCCGGGGGAGGGCATCCAGTTCTCCGGGACACTGTCAATGTATGGATCCCAGCATATTGAATCCAAAAACTAGGGACTAAGGCACAGAATAGTTACTCTGATTCTGAGTCCTAGTGTCACACTGCGGTGGCTGCCAGTGAGAACCTGCGATCCAGGCTGGTTGGACAATGGTTGGAGGTTCTCCCTATCACGACTGAGCTTGTCTTCAGGTCTCCAACACAAAGACACTGCATTGCGATCCTCCTTAGGGGCCCCTGCAATTGAACTTTGCTGCAACATTCATCTGGAGGTCTCTTTATTAATAACCATATATGCCTGAATATATGTGCACAATTCCACCAGGACTCTTGTTGGGCCCTTGTGCTACCAGTTTACACACTGTATGTATCTACTATTATTCTTTTCTTATATAAAGCTTGTATTATTTCTATATAACGGTGTACATCTATATACTTATGGTTAATGTCATATGCTGGTTGCAGTAGTCCCTCTGCTTCCAATTACTTTGATTAGATTACTTGTTAATTTCCCAGGAAGGAAATCCTCTCTGTTCACAGAGGCCCTGTCCAGGGTGGAGGCACTGCCAACTTTACTATCAAACGCACTCTTCCACTTAGCGAAGGTTCTGGTTCTATTTCCTGTCCCGTCCATAACTGGCTGAATGTTTTCATGCCCATAGGGGGAGTGCAGTAGAAAGACAAACAGATATGCTTTTTATTCATTGTTATAAGGGATACGTTGTTTACACACACTTTCACAATGTTCTTTTAATATAAACGAGTTATCTGGCTTCCCCTGACCCCCGGTATCAAGCCTCCAAGTTTTAACACAGCCCTTAGGTGCACAGTCTCATTGCCTTTTTGTTGGATGTTGCTTGGCTAGCTTTGTCTGAGGCAGCCTGTAATAAAGTGATGAAGGCACCAGGCATGGCAATAGAGTTCCATGGTTATCTGTTTCCTGGCTTTGGCTATGGTCCTGAGATGGCTGTTATTCTCTATAGCTGCATGTGGCACTGCATGTCTTCATCACAGGCTGCCATGGATGAAGAGAAACAATGCCTGGGGTAGAGCATCATCTACATATTATATCTGAGTTGTGCTCAGGGTTGTTAGAGACAGTGGAAGGACAGGGTCCTTTAGCACTCAAAGCAAAATGCACCCCCCCCACCCTTTTTCCCATGATCTGTGAACTTCTTCAGCTACATAGGTTGCAGGTTGTAACCGTCTTGTGCCATCTCTTGTCGAGGTGCCCAAGGCTGTCGCCTCTTCTGCCCTCCCCTCGGCTTGACTCTGGTTAGAGGGGTACTAGGCAGTTTATATTCAAATTACTGTTACTGTTTAAAGAGGAACTAAAGGCAGCAATACTTATCTTACTTCAACGATCTAAAGCCCATGAAGTCCTGCACCAGCATCTACTTCCCGGCTACTTCTGGGTGCTGGTCTTCTGCCGTCTTGATTGGCCAGTGCGGGATAAGCCATTCATCCTGACATGCTGGCACTGTGCCAGAAATTTAAACAGAGCTGTGTGCACACAGCTCTGTTTAAGCCCTCATCACATTGACTGCGGATTTGAAATCATACAACTTCATCTGAAATCTCACGATTTCAAAGCCATGTCATTGCGACTTTGGGTGTGACTTGGAAGACATCTGTGTGGCTTCATGCACATATGTCTATGCAGGTGGCACCCGAAATTGCCAAAAGTAGTGCAGGAACTACTTTTTCAAATCAATGTAGCACTGCAAAGTCGGCGTCACACCGATTTGAACAATGCGATTGCCGGCAATAGGATGCGACTTCTCATGCGATTTGACCTGTCAAAACGCATGACAAGCCACTCCAATGTGAACGAGGGCTTAATTTTGCAGAGGGTTGTGAAAAGGCAGGTACATGTATTTTTCTGCAGAAGAGACTGCTTGTCACTCCTGCATTGAAGAGACTTTATGTTGGCATTAAAATAAAAAGGTGCCTTTAGTTCTTCTGTAAGTTGTCATAGGCATGAGGGACAGCAAGGGGGGGGGGGTAACCTCTAACAGCTGTCACTATTGTAAGTACAACGGCTTGGCACAGAATTTTTCATTTGTTCTTATAGTAAAAAAAGAGTAGAGGAGGGCACTGCTGTAAAGCTGGGCATACATGGGTCAGTTTTTGTTTGATCAGCCAGCAAGCTGATCGAGAAACTGAATGGACACAATCAAGGTGAATGGAGGAATCATAACCACTTTGTTATTGTATTCTGGCAGCGGGGACCCCTCTGCTGTCAGAATACACTGATCAGTGCTACAGCAGATGGTCTGCAGCGCTGATTGAACAAAAATCTTCCAACAAGCCATTTGTGAGAAATCAATCATTAGGTTGACTTTTCATGAATGGGAATGACCATAGATCAAGGGTCTCAAACTGGCGGCCCTCCAGCTGTTGCAAAACTACAAGTTCCATGAGACTTTGCTAGGCTGACAGTTACAAGCATGACTCCCACAGGCAGAGGTATGATTGGACTTGTAGTTTGGCAACAGCTGGAGGGCCGCCAGTTTGAGACCTCTGCCATAGATGGATTGAAATACGGCCAGTCCATCTGTGGTCGGCTTAGGGTGGAGCTTCTCCCAAAAGGGGACGTTCCACTTGTTTGCCTCCTCCCCCTCTTCTTTAACATTTGGCACTTTTTGGGGAAGGGGGGGCACAGCGATCCAAGGGGAAGTTGCCCCCCCTTCTTTCCCCTGCAGCCTTCTGGGACTCATTACAGGTCCCAGAAGACTGTGGGACTCATTACAGGTCCCAGAAGACTGTGGGACCATTCACAAAGCGCACACACCCCGTGAATGTGTAGTGGAAAGTCGTCTGTTAATCCGCAATGCTTCACTGACAGTTTTGGTTAGTTAAGATGCCGGTGCCTGGACCCAAAGCCCATTGAAGAATCGGCTTGGGTGAGGACATCGCTGGATCCCTGGACAGGTAAATGTCCTTATATTAAAAGTCAGCAGCCACGGGATTTGTAGCTGCTGACTTATAACTGTTTTGGGGGTGACTGGAGCTCCTCTTTCGGTAAACATCACCAGAGCCACTTCCAGTATATCAGGGGAAACAATAGCAATCACCCCAAATTTTCTAACCTGTCCAATCAACAGGTACTTCTAGGACTCAGCCAGTGGACATATGCCTGACCCAACGGAGGATTAAAAGAGGTTGCTGTGCTAAACCCACCCTGAAAGTGTGCCCATGGGGATGTTAAAAAGTTCTTCACAGTAAATCAGGCTCAGCTTTGTAGACCTTTTTTTTTTTTTTTTTTTAAGATAATGAATAATAGCAGCTTTCATTTTGCTCTTAAAAATGTTTAGCTTCAAATAATACCTTCCATGAAAAATAGAAGGGAGGCTTTTCTGCAAACCTCCTGCAGCCCAAAAAAAATTAGTTGCCAAAAACACTTTAAAATTAAAGATTTCTCAAAAAAGGAAAAACAAAAACCCTTCCTGGTTTCTGCCTTCCAGTGCTTCCAGAAAATACAGGTGACATAATTGTGCAATATCCTTGTATAGTTGGACGCTGGAAATTCTGAGACTATGTTCTCCAGTCCATTGTACGAGTGCATTCTCACAGTATTTAATGTGCCCAGGAGGCAGCAGTGAGGCACAATGACATCTGGAAACGCTGGAAACCGGTGAGTATTTTTTTGCTTTGTTGCTTTGGGGGGGGGGGGGGGCATGTGGCACTCGCCCCCCCCCCTTTCTGGCCTGCCAGGTTGCATGCTGAGACAGGGCTCTGGTATGGGGACCCCACGCCATTTTTCATTTTATTTTTTGGCATGGGGTTCCCCTTAAAACCCATACCAGACCAGAAACCCCCACACTGTTTTTTTTTCCAATTTTTTTATTGCCGGCAATTCTTCTAATTATCTTCAGCTGTCAGCAGGGAAACCCGATGACAGCTGATAAAACATAGGTTGCTAAGAATGCGATGGCTGGCTTTCCGGCCCTCTCCTTAACAATCATCTATTCTTCACACAGAATTTGGATCGGTCAATAATTTTTTGATTGATCCGAATTCGAATCGTTCCAAGAATTTGGAATTCGTTAGAGAATGAATAAACTAAACTGAACGAAATCCAAAATGAATCAACAAAACAAAATTAGTATCATAACGAATTTATACTAAATGAAGCTAAAAAAAATTTCCATTCTGCACATGTCTAATTCAGACCTAAGGCTACTTTCACACTGGGGCGTTGAGCGCGCTGATGGTAAAGCGCCGCTATATTTAGCAGCGCTTTACTGTAGTTTTAGCGGCGCTATTCGGCCGGTAGCGGGGCAGTTTTAACCCCTGCTAGCGGCCGAAAAAGGGTTAAAAAAAAGCGGCGCTTTGCAGGTGGGTTTGGAGCGCTGCCCCATTGTTTTCAATGGGAAGGGGCGCTTTAGGAGCGGTAAAGACACCGCTCCTGCAACGCTCCAAAGATGCGGCTTGCAGGACTTTTTGGAGCTTCCTGCAAGCGCACCGATCCAGTGTGAAAGCCCTCAGGGCTTTCACAATGGAGTGCATTGAGCGGCTCTTTCAGGGCGCTTTGCAGGCGCTATTTTTAGCACTTTAGCACCTGCAAAGCGCCTCAGTGTGAAAGGGGCCTAAGTCAGAAGCAAAACACAGTTTGCTGTACGCTAACCTTAAGGCTGAATTCACACCACAGCACAGAGCACAGCAGGGGCCCGGTGCATCCCCATTCCCTGTTTCAGGTCAGATTTTATACCGATTTTGGACTGAATTTGGACCTGAAACGGACCAGAAGATGCACAGGACTCCTGTGCAATTTGCTCTGGAGCCGTTCCGGAGATGTGCAAACTGGCTCCATAGAGAGCTGGTCACAATCTCCCGGGATGCGAATTGGGTGCGGTGACACCCGCATCCAATTCGCACCAGTGTGAACCCAGCCTCACGTGGATGTAAACCCTCTCATATAACCAGTGAAGGGAACAGCCTCAGATGATACAAGGAGATGAAACAAATCCTCCTACATAGGATTTACCTGTATCTCTGCAGTCTTCTCTCCATACAGCAAAAGAACTGTGTTGCGAATAGACAAGCTCTGTTCTGAGCTCTCCCTCCTGACAAAAATGTATGGCAGGTGTCACAAAAATCTTTCAGAAGTGAATCATGCTGATAACAGAGGAACAAGGCACCAGAGAGAAACAACACTTGGAGTTTTGAAGAGACATAACTAAACACTGCATATATATGTGCTTTTCTCAAATTCCATGACTGAGGTTTACAACCACTTTAAGCTGGCTTGCCATAATTTGCTTTTTGGCTATCCCTGTGGGGTCCTTCCCACCCAAGTCAAAAATCAAAGGAGCTGAAAAGAAGATTCTCTGCTGAACAGCATCTGCATCCAATGAGATGCAGCCACTGTTCAGGTATTCTAACCGCTGCAAGCGCCTGCTGTCAGAATACAATACCCAGCACTGCCAATTCATCCATCTGCGCTGTATAGTTTTGATGGAGAAATCTCGACAATTTTTTTTTCCATTTAGCCTGCAGGCTGAATGAAAGAAATCTATCAGTGTATAGCTAGCTGTATGCATGATCTACTTATACCAGTGGGGGTTCAAGAATTGAACACAGCCACAGGCCCACACTAGAATTAAAATGCCACTGGTGTGACCCGTAGCAAAATGGCTTGTTTCTCATAGGTGGCAGGCTCTGAAAAGTGATCCACGGTGGAGCAGAGATATGCGGCACTGATAGGCGACATTGATGAGCACTGATAGGTGGCACTGATAGGCAGCATTGATGAGCACTGATAGGCAGCACTGATAGGTGGCACTGATAGGCGGCATTGATGAGCACTGATAGGTGGCACTGATAGGCTGCATCGATGAGCACTGATAGGCAGCACTGATAGGTGGCATTGATAAACACTGATAGGTGGCACTGATAGGCGGCATTGATGAGCACTGATAGACTGCATTAATGAGCACTGATAGGCAGCACTGATAGGTGGCACTGATAGGCAGCATTGGTAAGCACTGATAGGTGGCACTGATAGGCAGCATTGATGAGGACTGATAGGTGGCACTGATAGGCAGCATTGATGAGCACTGATAGGCAGCACTGATGGGCACTGATAGGCTGCATTGACGAGCACTGATAGGCAGCACTGATAGGCTGCATTGACGAGCACTGATAGGCGCCATTGATAGGCAGCACTGATAGGCTGCATTGACGAGCACTGATAGGCGCCATTGATGAGCATTGATAGGCAGCACTGATAGGCTGCCCTGATGGCCACTAATGGGGATGCACTGTTAATTAGGGCACTGATGATAAGTGCCCTGATTATCAGTGAATACAATGTACTTAGGCCCCTTTCACACGGACGGACCGTCTATCCGTTTTTCTTCCATCCGTCGACGGACGACAATGCATTCCAATGGGCAGACGGATGAACATCCGTCACCATCAGTTAACCTCCGCTTCCGTTTTTATCCGTTTTTTTTAAACGTACAAGGCTACGTCCAGATCCGTCAAAACGGATATTAACTGACGTTGACGGACATTGTCCGTCAACGTCCGATCCGTTAAGATCCGTTTTGTGTTTATCTGTGAACTCAACCTCTTAAAGGCACAGGCACACATATAAACGGAACAAAACGTATACAAAAACGGATGAAAAAACGGACGTAAACGTGTGCATTTACGGATGTAAGCGGACAAAAAACGGATGAAAACGGACATTAACGGAACAGATGACGGATGAAAACGGATGAGACAACGGATAAGAACTGATACGTTTTTGACGTGCCTAAACTGACTGCGTCCGTGTGAAAGGGGCCTTACAGTCTTGCCTGTTAATGGCTCTCCTTCCCCCACACAGACACAGCATAAGAGGAAAGGACTTGCTGATAACTGGCAAGTCTGTTTACATGTGATCAGCTAAACACATGATAAAGGTCCGCTGTGATTGGCTCTACCATGAGATCAGCTCTTTCACAGCATTTACAGAGCGCGCTGGTTGCGCGCCCCAGTGGGCATTTGGGAGGCAGGGTTATAGGAGAATGTCCATGGAAAACTGGAAGCCTGGGACTCAGATGAAAGGGGGGGGGGGGGGGGGGGGGCTTCATGGCTTCTTGCACCAGGTCCCTGAAGGTTCTAGTTACGCCTCTTTCCAGAAAGCCGTGTTTTTTGAAAGGAGCTAAACACTGAGCAGACGCAGATGTCACAAAAGTGCCATCCATCCCATTCTGCTGTGATCCAGCAGCTGATCTATTCACAGATTCCTTGCTGAGCAGATGACAGATCCTGTGTGAAAGGGGCAGCGTGTCACCGAATTCCAAAGAGCAGCTTTGCAGCAATGGCATCACTTTACAAATGTAATCAGATACGGTAACTAGGGCTGCTTTGTATCTGTGCTCTGCATTTTAGGCACATTTTACATGCGTTTTAGGTGCGTTTCCATTGAATTCTATATGCATTTTGATTAAAGCGCATTAAAGATACAGCAAGCAGAATTTTTGTCAATTGGACTGCTGCTGCTGATCAGTGTATTCTGACAGCTGCGGGTTCTGCTGTGAGATTACAATGTCCTGGCTGGGAGGATTCCTCCATCCACCTTGTTTGCCTGAATGAAAAGAAACAAACTTTCTATGGCCAGCTTTACACTGCGTTCACATCTGTCCATGTCTGCTTGTGTACAATTTTTTTCTTGTTTTTAACGTGTATTGTGCATGCGTTTTCATGCATTTTCCTTAGGACTCATATACAGTTGGATGCATTTTTGATTGCATTCCAACTGCATAGACAGTCCAAAATGCAAGTTATCCTATGGGCATAGTTCACACCATTAGGCCTGGTTCACACCTATGCATTTTTTTAGTGCATTTTCAGTTTTGCAGAAATGCACTTCAGTCCATTTAACATGGTTTCCCATGAGTCACATTCACATCTGTGCGTTTTCCACCGGTGCGTTTTTTTTAAAGGGTCAGGGACTTTTTTTCGCGCAGCAATGTTGAATTTTTGGTTCCATGGACTTCAATGGAAATGCGGCGGAAACGCATCAAAAACGCATAAAAAACACAGTGTTTATGTTTTTAAAAATGTTTTGCTGAGTTTGTTCTGTTTTATCCTGCAAGACAACAGACACATCCCAAAAACCCCAAAACATTTAGGCCTGTTCTTACCTATGTAGATTACGATTGATGCATTTTCCGGTGTGTTTTGTTTTTTTGACACATTTTTAATGCGTTGCGTTTTTGGGAGGTGTCTGTTGAGACAACAGGAGAAACCAATAAAAACACATCAGAGATGCATTAAAAACTGAATTTTTTATGTGTTTCCGCTGCATTTCCATTAGGTTTTATGGAACCAAAAACGCAAACCTGCTGCAGGAAAAAGTTCCTGACCCTGTCCAAAAAAAGCACTGGTGGAAAATGCACAGATGTGAACGTCCCATAGGAAACAATGTTAAATGGACGGTAGTGCGTTTCTGTAAAACTAAAAGTGCACTGAAGAGTGCATAGGTGTGTGAACCAGACCTAAAAATGCACTTTAAAAAAAACGCACCTGGAAAAAGCTTTAACTGCAGCCTGCATAGGTGTGAACCAGGCCTTATTGTCAATGGAAGTGCACCAAAAATTCCCCACACTTTTTTTTTAATGGCTCAGTTCACACATATGCAGTTTGCTTTTGATCCGTTTCCGCAGTGCTTTTTGCAGTGCATTTTGCACACACATTTTTGACTTATTTTTCAAACGTTTTTGGATGCATTTTTCTTTTTTATGCTTTTTTTTAATTTAAGGCAGATATTTCTTTTGTTAGGCAGATTAAAAACCGCAAAACGCATCAAAAACGCATTTAATACGCACTACAAGCACTTTTGCAGTGTGTCCATTGAAGTCTATTGAGCCAAAAATGCACTGTGCTGCATTTAAAAAAGTCCCTGACCCTTTCTGAAAAGGCATAGATGTGAACGGGTCCCATAGGAAACCATGCTCATGCTAAATGAACTGAAAAAATGAAAATGAAAAAAAAATAAATAAACAAAAACGCAAAACGCAAATCGCAGCAAAATCGCGGCAAAAATGCGGTAAAAGCGCGGTACTTGCATTTTGGATGCGGGTCCATTGACTTCTATTACATGCAAAACGCTGCATTTTGCATGAAAAAAAGTCCCTGACCCTTTCCAAAAACGCAGAGGCACAAAAATGCATTGATGTGAACATGTTCCATAGGAACCCATGTTAAAAAATTTCCCTGCATTTCTGCAAAATGCATCAAAAACACATTAGTGTGAATCAAGCCTTAGGCATTGTTGATGCATTTCACATTTTTCATTTTTGGGACGTATCTGGTGTCATGCAGGAGAAACCAGCAAAATCGCAGCAGAAATGCATAAAAAACCCAAGCACTGCATTTTTGATGCGTTTCCTCTGCTTTTCTATTGAAGTCTATGGCACCTGCATAGGTGTGAACCAAGCCTTAAGCTTGATTCACATCTATGCATGTTGCTTTTGAGCATTTTTTTGCCGTGCTTGCCGCGTTTTTGGACATGTGTTTTTACTGCGATTTTGCTGCGTTTTGCATTTATTTATTTTTGTATTATTTTTTTATGCATTTTTGCTGCGATTTTGCTGGTTTCTCCTGCATGACACCAGATACATCCCAAAAATGAAAAATGTGAAACGCATCAACAATGCCTAAGGCTTGATGCACACTAATGCGTTTTTTGATGCATTTTGCATTTTGCAGAAATGCAGGAAAAAATTTTTAACATGGGTTCCTATGCGGTTTTACCGCGATTTTGCCGCGATTTTGCAACCACAGTGTAAAAAAAAAAAAATGCAAAATCGCGGTAAAAACACGTGTCCAAAAACGCGGCAAGCACCGCAAAAAGCACTGCAAAAATGCTCAAAAGCAAAATGCATAGATGTGAATGCATTTTTCAGATTTGCTCTACAGAACGTGTTCCATAGGAAACCATGTTAAATGGACTGAAGTGCAAATCTGCAAAATGCAAAAAGCACTAAAAACGCCACCCATTATTCAGTGTGTCTTTTCACACTGGGGCGGTGCGCTTGCGGAACGTTAGGAAAAGTCCTGCAAGCAGCATCTTTGTGGCAGGTTTGGGACCGCTGTATGCAGCCCTCCCAAAATGCCCTGCCCATTGAAATGAAAAAACATCTAAAAGCGCCTAAATCGCCTAAAAAGCATTTCGGAAACGCAGCAACACGGGCGCTTTTAACCCCTTCTTTGGGGTTAAAAGCGCCCCGATATGGCTAAAGCGCCGCTAAATCGAACAACGCTTTACCGCTAACGCCGCCGTGGCTCAGTGTGAAAGGGGTCTTATGCAGGTTGCAGTTGATGCTTTTTACTGATGCGTTTTGCATTTTTTGACACGTGATTTTAACTTGTTTTGCATTTATGGGAAGCATCTGGACAAACCAGCAAAATTGCAGCAGAAACGCATCAAAAAGCACTGGGTTTTTTTATGCATTTTTGATACATTTCTGCGGCATTTCCATTGAAGTCTATGGAACCAAAAACGCAAGCTGCTGTGGGCAAAAAAGTATCTGGCCCTTTCCAAAAAATGCACACTGGTGGAAAACACACAGATGTGAACTTGACCTATAGAAAATCATGTTAAAGCGGACCTTCGGTCATTTTTTTCAACTTTCCATCTATTAAATCTTCTGCCCATGTTGTTTTAACTTTGGATAGTAAAACGTTTTTTTTTTCTGCCAGTAAATACCTTCTACAGCCCACTTCCTATTTCTTGCCTGGTCATTAGCCTAGACTTATGACTAGGGTTGCCACCTTTTCTTCAAGTCGAACCCGAACACTTTAGTGGCACGCAGCAATTTTTTTTTATAGCGTAAACTATACATGACGTTAATAACAAGTCCACAGAGTTCCCCTTTTACATCTGAACTCGGAGTTCCCTTTCACTGTAAGGGGAGACTCTGCAGACTCTGATGTAAGGGAGAACTCTGGGGACTCTAACATAAGGGTTGCTCTGGGAACCCTGATTTATGGGGGAAAACTGAGAACTCTGATGTACGGAGAAGACTCAGGTGTAAGGGGGAAACACTGTGGCCTCTGGTGTAAAGAGGAACTCTGATGTAAGGGGTACTCTGAGAACCCTGATTTACCTTAGTGTACTCACTCAGAGACAGTAGAGAGAAGGGGAGAGACTTCAGTCATAGATAGGGATGGATGGTGAGCTCACTCACCCCTTGGCAGTCAGCACCTCTCATCCAGATGTATCTGAGGCTGCTGGACTTCAAATTTCCGGCCCCAACTTTCCTTTTCTGAGACACAGCGATGGGGATTGGAGTGTGGGCAGACACAGAGGGGTAGGAATGGGGGAAGAGGTGCAGATCGAACCCTCTCTCCTCTTCCTTCTGTGTGTGTGTTTGGGGGGGGGGGGGGGTTGTTAGTGCTGTCTTTGAGCAGTGTGAAAGAGAGTTACAGACACTCTCAGCTTAGACAACTCCCTGCTGGGAGGCCATAGTTCAGTCTAAATAATGTATCTGGGTTTCAGGCTGTCTGAAACCCGGACATATGATTCCAATGTCCGGGTGAATCCTGGACAGGTGGCAACCCTACTTATGACATCATGCACAGCTCTCTCTCTCACTCTCCTGAGAGTTTGCCAGGAAGGGGGGGGGGTGAGTCATAAGAGGGCCAATGAGAGCTGGAGGTGTGCCTCTGTGTAAATCCATGAATTGAACAGGCAGCAGCTTCAGCTGCCCCCAGTGAAAATGGCTGCAGCATATTTGACAAGTAAAGAATCACAGTATATATAAAATAATATGCAAAGTGGTCGGAGGGAAGCTTCAGAATGGCAAAGCTATTTTTATTACAAATGATTTTTTGAGCAGACTGCAGTTCCTCTTTAAATGGACTGTAGCGCGTTTCTGCAAAACGCACTAGAAAACGTATATGTGTGAACAGGCCTAAGTACGTTGTTTGCGTCAATCTTTCCAAGGTGACCAGGGATGAAAACACATACAAACTGGGTGTAAAACATAATGCATTGTGTTCAATTTGAACGCAACGCATTAAAGATGTGATATGTGTTTTTAAAAAGAAAATCGCAGACCGCGTTTTACAACGCAGTGCTGCGAACGGGCGTTTGTTGCACGTTTTAGAAATGGCGACTCTGTGTTCTGAAATAAACTTGTTAAATGAAAAAAATATTAGCGTCTGGTTATTTGTATTCGCAGCCAAAGCGGCTGGCTACGTGTTGCCTTTTGCGCGGCGGCACACAGGAGGTTAACGTACTGGCACAGCTTTCCCTCCCACAAGCCTTCTCCTCTTGCAGACTGCAACCACTCCTCCTTCTGTTGTTTCACTGGGAAGGGAGGGGGTGGTGGAGAGAGAGCAGGCAGAGGAGCTGAAGGTTCACCCAAATCACATGTCCCCAGCAGCAGCTGCTTGCTGCTTGATTGTATGTTTGGAGTAGTACCAGGGGGAAATTTGTTCTGTTTCAGAAGCACCAAGGCACTCTATTTTAATAGCCACTTTTTGTGCATTTTCAAAGAATTTTTTTTTTTTTTTTTTTGCTATTTAGAAATCTTCCCTGGCTCCAAATAGCAGGAAAAGAAGAGAATCCAGTCCAGGTTTTCCATGTGCACTTTAATCAGAAAGAAGTGGATAATGGTTGCTAGAGCCTCTCTCAAGCCATGCTGGGCCGGATAGATTCAGACAGTCTTGTATGTACCTATATCCGGGTTAGGAGACACACACAGGAGCTCAAAAAAAGTTTCATTTTTTGCTCGTCAACAAAAGCTTCGGCATGAAGTCCCACAGCAAGGAAAGGCACCGACCATAAGGATCAACAAGGCTTTTTTTTTTTTTTTCATTCTTACATTTCCTGTTTTTATTTAACTCCTTTTTTTCATTCTCTTATTTTTTTGTTTATTCACGTGAAGTGATCGGAGGTTTATTTACTTCTACTGGAGTTATCGTCGCTCTTTTTTTTTTTTTGGGACATTTTTTGGGGATTTTGCTGCTATTGTTTTTTTTGTTTTTTTTTGTGCTGTGATTTTTATTTTTTATTTTGGGGGGTTATTATTGCACATTTTGCCCCCCCCCCCTTTTTTTTTTGCTGTTACCAGGATTGACTGAGATGTTGCAATGATCATGGCAGCGCAAGTGGTTTCAGCTGCTGCGCCGACCACCAATGCGAACAATAAGGGTAAAAACCAGGGTCTTCCTGGACTGAATCAGGACTTGAACCCTGGGGGGACAGGACCAGGCTCGGGATCTATCCCTGGATTAGGAGATGGGACTCCTAACAGCGGAATGAACAATAATGTGGATCACCTCCACCACCACAACCTTTTGCACCACCACCATCACCACCATCTCCTCCACCATCATCACCACCACGAAGTAAACATGGCAAACGCAAATTCATTATCAACCTCCTCTCTCTTATCCTCCACCGCTAATAATACGAACAATAACAATAGCAGCAATTCGGACACAGGACTAAAGGACGGGAGAAATCCGGCGGTGTCGCCCCATTTTCAGGCTATGGAGATGGGTGGTGGGATCCCCAACCACAAGTTAAAGTGTGGTAGTGTTGGGGACTATCTTGCTCATTCTCATCACCATGGCCATCACAGCCAGCAGCATACACCCCACCATGCACCCCAGCATCTGCAGCAGCACCCTCCCCACCACCCCAACCATCCACCCCAGCAACTTAATCAGCTGCAGCCCCAACAGCAACTAGCAGGAGCAGCACAACAACCGACACCGAATAAAAGCAGCCCTGGAGGAGGAAGCAACAGCAGCGGCGAGGCGTCAGATATGGAAAATCAGCAGCAACAACAACATGCTGGTGTGGGAGAAGAGGGCTGTAATAATGCTGGTGCAGGAGAAAAAGATGTTGCTTTGGTTAATCAGGGCGACCCCCAGTCTAGGAGGACTGGCAAGGCAGGAGAAGAAGACGATCTGCAGGGAAAAATGATGGCTGGGGAGCCCATGAGCAGTCGGTATGAGCATGCAGTGCTGGGAGGAGGGCAGCAACAAGGAAACAGCAGCAGCAATAATAATAATATTAGTGGCCATGGTGGATCATCTTCTTCTTCTTCGTCCTCCTCTTCTTCTTCCTCTTCGTCTGAATTTAATAATTATTATGGCAGTGCATCAACAAACAGAGTAGGGCCTTGCTTTGATCAACATGGCAGACAACAAAGCACTGGTATGGGGATGATGCATTCTGGATCTACAGCCCCCAGCAGCAACCTGGACCCCATGCAGAACTCCCATGAAGGGTACGGCAGCAATCAGTTTGACCACTACCAGGGATACAGCAGGGCCGCTGCTGCTGCAGGAGGAGGGGCGGGAAGCTATGGCAGCTCTACCTCTGCATATGGGGTGCTGAGCTCCCCAAGGCAAAGCAGCACTGGTACCCCAGGCAGCAGCAACATGATGATAGGTGAAAGAGGTGGCAGTCATGGGAAGCCACCTAGTGCTTCCAATGCAGGGGGCTTCCAAAGGTACCAGGGACAAACCCAGCACCCATCTGGTGCCACCCCTACTCTGAACCAACTCCTAACATCCCCTAGCCCTATGATGCGGAGTTATGGAGGAAGCTATCCTGACTACAGCACTTCTAGTGGACCCCAACAACAGTCAAGCAACACGCCAGGGAGTCAACAGCCTGGGGGCATAGGGATGGGCAAAGACATGGGGTCCCAGTATGGAGCTACCACCACCGGCTGGGGAGCACAACAAAGAAATCACCCAGCTATGAGCCCTGGAAGCACTGGACAAACCATCAGCAGATCCCAGGTAAAAAACAAAACACTGCTTTTTTTTTTATTTTTTATTAATAGATCACTTTTCATGTTTTGCCTTTTGATATTTGAATCTGGAGTATGAATATGCAATTTTTTTTTTTTTGTCTCCCACAAGTCTCTAGCTTTGTTGCTGCATGTCCCATGTACTTTTTATTTCCATATAAAGCATTGAAGCGTTTTGAAAGCCTGCTAGGGAGGTTTTGCAGTTCTATGAAAACTAGATTTTCTAGATCAACAGACAAAAATGAGAGCACAGGCCCAGATTGTAAGTGTTATCCCTGGTAGAGTACACACAGGCATGTCAGCTGGGTATTTGGTTCCTTGCAGTAGGAAAACTGTGTTATTGGGTTCCCTGGTCATTTTTTTTCCTCACCCTTGTTTATTGTTCTTTAATTCTGAATAAAATGAATGCATAGACCTGTTTTTGTTCTACCTAGAACATTTATTACACTTAACTCCATCCAATACAAATGTAAGTATCAACCTAATGTAAGTATCTGCAAAATAGTGTATATTTCTGAATTGTGATTTGCATCTGATGCTGCCTGCCCCATTCCCCCCCCCCCCCACCTTTTTTTTTTTTGGCAATTTAAATAGCAAACCATACAAATGTCAACATAGGCTTTTATAAAGATATATCTTTTTCCTGTTTTATACCTAAAGAAGGATGTTGTCGTAGTCATTTATTTATTTTGTGTTCCAGATCCAGAGAATGGCTGCCATTCATTGTGCATAACATGGTTGCTGTGTTGTGCTGCCTATTGTCTTCTTTTTGTTTTAAATGTGAATATATTTATCGGAGGTTTGGATCAAGTAAACAGGTTCCCTTTGCATTGTGTAATGATCTTTTAATGGCTTTTGTTCGGGTTTTATTGGTTTGGTGGGGTCGAAACTGCAATGGATCCCTTCTAGGCTTCTTGCTAGCAGCTTGAGTCTAAAGAGTGACTTGATCTCCTTTGCAAGGTTTGGAATTTGAATTGTGGAGGTAAACTGGCTGTAATAGTCTCCAGACAGCTGCCTCTGAGTTGACATCTAATCTGCCATCTGATTGGCTCCCCTCTCACCATTGGGCATTTAGCACTGCTGATGTAAATAGAATTGCTGAACAGTACAGTCACAAATATTCTCTGGCACAAATAATAGCCGGGCAGCAACATCTATTGACACACTTGCTGCCTTCCCATATTATCATATGTGTATATAGTTTTATTTTTATCAATTAAAATATCACTGAGCACATTGCACACAAGGAAATGCGGCTTGTATCTGTACAATAGTGCCTGTGGGAATCTATTGCTTAGCCGCATCAGCAGATTTTCTTTTCATTTACAAAATCGGGACAAATGCTGCTAATTATTTTGTTTTTTTTATTTTATTTTTTTAAGAAGTTGATTGCTTGTGGGGGGTTTTATTTTTTTTTATTTTTTTTCCCCCTCATCATCTGGTACATGAAATGCTACATAGGGTGGGGTTTTCTTAGAAAAAAAGGCCTTGATTCTTCTTATTAAATAAAATGCTGTATGCTCATTCAATCTAACAGGGTGTATATGGTTCTGGTCCTATATGTAATCTATAATATATGGGGTGAAAAAAAAAGTCTGAGAACAAAGATGTTTCCCCCCTTCCTTTTTTTTTTTTTTTTTATTTTTTTTTTTTTTTTATTGCATATTTTTCTTTGGTCATACAATTAACAGATTTAGAGTAAAGTACTAGATATTAATCTATAAAATGTGCTTTGAAGCCTTGCTATATGCATATGTGCAAATGATTATTGACCTGGCCTCTTCATATGCATATAAGCAAATGTTTATTGACCTGGCCTCTTCTAATTATTCAAGTGCTGTTTTTTAAAGAAACATTTGTCAGTGTATTTTTTAAT